>JAUCMU010000021.1:12558886-12589581 GCA_032275025.1 Enteromius treurensis | reverse complement strand
CACAAGCTATAAAATTGTACTTTACAAAATAAATAAAAAATGGCAATGTGAAATAGGATAAAATCCAAAGATTTCCCCAAGGAAATGTGGCTGTATTAAAGTCTTTCACTAAAAGGCATGTCTAATGCACAAGAACAAGTTTCCTATCTAAACCTCGTGAGAAAATGATGCTGTGTGATATGAATATTGATCACATTCTTGAATGCAAAATCATCAGTTCCTTCATACTGCGAAGAGAGGCATTTGAACAGCATTGTAATCATTCTGATTATTCAACAACTATCCAGTTAACGCAATTAATCTTTCCTTAGATACGTGCTTTCACGCTTTGAATAAAGAAGAGAGTATACTATCAGCGAACCCAACCTTTTTAACTAAATAGAGACAGATTTTCACAGAGCAAGCAGCATGTCATATAAAAACAATCAGACCCATATAAACACACACACGCTACTCCTCATTCATTGTGAATCTCTTAAATGAGCAATGATTTATTTGTAGAGATATTCTCAGAAGGGAAAACAACATTAGTAGTGAAGTACTTAAAGCCTTTCAGGGAAAACCTCTCCTCTGTAGCCTAGCACACACTCAGCTTTAGTTAAAGATTTATCATTTATCAGCTTCTGTATCAAAACAACTGCAGTAACAAAGAGCCGTAAAAGTCTCATTGCAATGATGTAACTGTCTGGGATAATGGGATTACGCTCCTCTGGAAGTGGAAATAATAAGATGCTTTTTGAATTGAGATGATACAAATCAACTTTTTTAAAACATTTGTGGATCACTATTAATGCAGAAATGTGAAAGCATTTCCCCCCTAATTTTTGCCCTAATCTAACATCGTCTACATTTGTCAATATCAACCATTCAACTATTCTGTTTAATTTATTCAAAAAATATATTTGTATATAAAATATGCATAATAATAATAATAATATGCAATCCATATAGAGTCCTTTTTGCGACAGATGTTTAATTATTTTATTTCAAATTTCAAATGTATTTAATTCTATTGCTAGAAAGAAAAAAAAATTGTTTCATTAGACCATTTTTTTTATAATCATAAAAATTCATTTTTTAATGGGTATTAAATGTTTTCCCACTATATAGTCACCCAATTTAGTCATAAACAAAATATATTGTACTGTTTTTCCTAAATTAACTTTATTATGAGTGCACACACATGGCAAATGTAGAGAAATTAATTGCTTTAGTCCAAATGAATCTATAAAGCAGTGACAAAGACGCTATGGACCCCATATAAATCCCCAGGAAGGCAAAGACAGATGAAGTCATTATAAGGAGACAGAAGACCAATTATTCCTGCCTTGTCCAGTTCTCACCCACAGTGAGAATTTGCCCACATAAGCAGGACAGTTGATGAAGTAGCCATCAGCAGCAATCATGTTCCACAACATAAACTCTCTCTCATATTGTATTTTTGTCGGGAGGAAAGAATAAATGGCTTATGAATATATCCCGTAGTTCCACTGCAATTAACACACAGTTTGACCAAAGCACCGAAAAGCACAAGTTGTGCGTAAAACTCAACGGTGTCATGATGTAAAAGGAAATATACAGAGCAAAGCAATCATTTCTGCTCTCTGCACTGGGTCTGAAAGCAAATAAACATGTTTGGCACCGAGCTGATCACCTCATCCTTTCAGGAGGGGGCAGTTATGGGAGTAATCAAAGTTAAACACAGAAGGAAAGGTAGAAAGTGGAAAGATAAGACAAGTAAATGAGGGAGAGTGTTGTGCACTCTTTCCATCTGTTCCTAATTGACTGTTTTTAACCTATGAGGGCAAGCTGTCTCTGTCATTAACACAGTGACCTGGTAAAAGACCACCGAAGCAAAGTCAAATTCCATGCAGAGATGCATTACACCTTCTCTCATTCATTCTGTGAAACAATAAGCTTCATTTAATTGATTTCAGTTGGTTTTAGGTCATATGTAGTTTAAAGGTTTCCTTCCTGTTCTCCTTCCTTTCACAAGAGCTACTAAGAGGCCATGATTGACTGGCACAATGGCACAGCACCCGGCCAGCAGGAGGATGAGAGCGGCGCTCAGGAGAGGTCAGAGTGTGTGCTGGCTTACATCCCTGTCGTCTACTACAGTACTCTGTTGTGTGTTGGAGTGCCAGGTATGAGACGTACATTTTAATACCTATAAACATGGGTTCACTTAGATTAGGGTCGTGCACCATTGAGAATTGTATTGAGAATGCATATTAAGTTAAGAATTGGGTAGCAATCAATATGTATATATTAATATGAGAAAGATAATGTTAAATTCATCCTGTGAGACACACATCAAACCAGAAATCATTAAGTATCTACAGACATTTTACATAAATCCTGGGAGAGACTGACAGCTGCTTGAGGAAGAAAGGAGATCAATGAACAAATCAATACAAATGACAATTAATTAGAAACTAACTTGAAAGCCCCCCATAAACTGCTATATAAATTAGATCAGGGTCAAAGACAAATCAGTTACTAGCTGTCTAATATAAGATCTCTCTATAGTTCACCCAAAAATAAACATTCTGTAATTTTTACTTTTATGCAAGACGTTTTACTTCTGCAGAACACAAAAGCAGACATTTTGAAGAAATTTCAAGTGTTTTTGAGAAAATTATGACATAATTTGCAAAAAATATAACAGCACATGGATTTGGAACAACATGAAAGTGAACAAAAAGAAAACATATTTTCATTTTATTGGATTGAGATTAGATAAATTCTCCCTAGTTTTGTCCATTCTGCTGTCTAGAGACATGTCTTTTCTATAAATAGTTTTTTTTTTGTTCTTTAAAAACACTTAAAATACACTTAGCTCCTGTTGTTTCAACCAGCAAAAACAGCACAAATTCACTTGAGTTTAATCTTTTCTTTGTGGAAAATCAGGGCAAAGGTTCCCGTGGGCCGCTATGTTCTGTAAATATGACCCCTAATCTTTTACTTCCCATCAATCCTGCTGTGTCAACTCCCTCCGTGCCCTTGATTTCTATCTCCTCCATCTTTACTTCTGCCTTCTCTGGCCTCATTCTCTAACCGTTTATGCCTTGTCCATCCTCCTCTACCTCAATCCTCCTTCCTAATTCCTTTCTAATTGTCTCTGTTCTCTAGTGAACATCCTGACATTGGTGGCTCTTTACCGCCTGGCTGTTCGTACTCAGAAGGCCTTGTATGTGTATCTCCTTGCTCTAACCGGTTCGGACATCCTCAGCCAGCTGTTCATCATCTTTGTGGGCTTCCTGTTGGAAACGGCTGTGTTTCATCGAGACGTCCCTGTGCTGCTACTGAGGTCGGTCAGTATGATGGAGTTTTCTGCCAATCATGCATCTATCTGGGCTACTGTTCCCCTCACTGTGGACCGCTACGTCGCTTTGTGCCACCCGCTACTCCACCGGCAGATCAGTTACCCGGCACGGGCCAGACGGATCATTGCAGTGGTGCTCACATTGGCGCTGGCATCCGGCGTGCCGTTCTTCTGGTGGTCAGACATGTGGAGGGTCAGCCATGCACCCAACAGCTTGGATAGCGTCTTGATTTGGACCCACGTGACTATTATTTACTTCCTTCCGTGCTGCATCTTCCTGGTACTAAACTCTTTGATCATCCTGAGGCTCCGGAAGAGACAGCGGCAGCAGATGTGCCAAGACGAGAGCGGGCAGCAGCTGGCAGTGCCAAGCAAGCTGGGTAAAACCACAGTGATGCTTCTAGCAGTGACTTCTGTGTTTTCTGTCCTGTGGGCACCTCGTACTGGAGTGGTGCTCTACCATCTCTACGTGTCATCGGTGCACAACAATTGGAGGGTACATCTAGCATACGACTTAGCCAACATGTTAGCCATGCTAAACACTGCTGTGAATTTCTTTCTGTACTGTTTTGTCAGCAAACCCTTTAGAGGGGCGGTGAGGGATGTCCTGTTGTTCCGGCACCCACGCTGCCCCCTACATCACCAGCGTACTGCTGTCAATGCCTCCACCTCTTCTATTTCCAGCTCCAAACGCTCCCAGCGAGAGATCACGCCCCTCTCTCTCAAAAGGACAGACATGAAGACATAGTCCTGATAAAAGGGAAAGTTCAACCTGGTCTCATAAGAATATGTACCTCTGTGCACTTTTTGTGCAACACTGCTTTTACTTACCTTACTGCGTGTTTTACTTAAATTACGGTGATATTGGTGTGTATTGCGGCGGTTCAGAATTGAAATGTCTGTGGACTGTCACTAAAGGTTAATATTGGAAATATTTCCTTCACCAAATCCAACCCCAAATCAACCTGATAATGCAAAACAGATATAAAAATGCATTTGTTCATGCAACCGTGCCATTTTAATTTACTTTAAAATAAAATTAAACTCTTTTGTCGAACCGCAGTTACACAGGATTCGAACCGGTGTTCCTCGCTTCCCAAGTACATCTCTGTACCGAACAAAACCCATAGATAGTAAGCTGGATGTGAGTGAAGTTTAAAAGCATCAGTTTTCAAATATCCCAGCATATTAATAAAATAGCATAACATGATATTCTAACAGAGCGAAAATTATGCTTTATTTATCGAAACTGTGTGTGTGAAAAGCAATAAAAAGTCAGAGTTTTACTGCCTCTAGTGTTAATTTCTTTAGCAAACTGCAGTGATGTACTTGGTACGTATTTCGTGTTTCACTAAAAAGTGCACCAATGTACATTTACGCCATGAGACCAGGTAGGAAAGTTCACTTAAAAATGGAAATTCTGTTATCATTTAATCACCCTCATGTTGTTTTAAACCTGTATGACTTTTCTTCTTGTCCATACAGTTAAAGTCAATAGGGAACAATTTTAAAAATAAAGGTGCATGGCGATGCCATAGAATGACCTTTTTTTGTCTAAATGATTCCATAAAGAACCTTTAACATCTGAAGAACCTTTCTGTGCCAAAAGAAGGTTTATAAAATTTGATTATAAAAAGAGATGATTATTTAATGAACCTTTGACTTATTGGGTTTTTGTGGAAAACCATTTTTGGGTTTATTTAGTGTTAAAACACTACATTTCCACAATTTTGTAGGGATTAAAATGTATATAATCAAGCAAATTATATATGAACAAATCCCTCTGTTAAAATGTAAAAGTTAAAGGTGCACTGTTTATTGTCAATAGTGTAGAGATGCATGAAGCACAGTTCGCACAGACTTCACTTTTAAACTAAGCAACTTTATGAATTGAAGTCGGTTCTATGGGGCACTTTTTCATCTTCATGCACAACTCGTCATCGCAATCCTATTGCATTGATTGACTGGATTTCTGCAGTGAAATTTCACCAAGTAAGCACAGTGTAATTGTGCATGTTTTGGCGTCCCCAACAGAAAAGAAAACATACTGACTTGTTTGCCACACAATAAACTATCCTCACAATGAACAGTCTAGCATGCATTCATGCTATAATGTGCACCGCAGGTACTGTTAATCTGTCTTATCTGACCTCTGGTTAGTGACCCGAGAGATCACTGTTTACGGTCATTAAACAAAAGCCCAATAATATTAACTTTGTCTAGCTGATAAGGCAAGTAAGCTTTGCCAGACATCATGGATATCAAGACATAACCATTCCAGAAAAGACTGTATTTTGCTGCAGAGCTTACTTGTCTTTTGCACTGATCTGCATTTCTGTTATTTATTGTCCTGTCCTGGATAAGAATACATACAGTATTCATGAAACAAAGATATTTGGCTCATCAAATGTGTACTTCTACGTTTTGTCATTTTCCAACAATGGCTATCCTTCTTCAGCGAAACACAGTTTGGTGGAACATAGTTTTCTGTATAATGAAATAGTGGTGTATACTATCAAGCACCACAGCATAAAAAAAGACTCTTGCATATTGTAAGTTGCTTAAAAGCCAAAAGATAGCTTGTGTGAAAAAAAGGCTAAAATCTAATTTATTATTTCTTTAAATTTGCATTCATTCAAAAATGACACTGACACGTGCGTTTTGACTATGATGATGGTCATGTCACTGACATCAAGTTTTTTACCTTTGGTATATTGAATAACATAAAGATGAGCAAATGATGACAGCTTTTTGAGTGAACTATTGCATTTAACTGTTGTATTTTGATATTGTAAAAGTGTGTCATTTAGTGTTTTTGTGGATGTTGCTCATATTGAAGACTAATGAAGTTTCATTATCAGACTTGTCTCAATAATTTATGATATATCATTTCATGAAATATTTTTACTTGTAGATTTGAAGTCATCTGAAACACTCAAGACATCTTAATGCACTTAACACTACATCATTTTCCATTCAAATATATTTTAAGACACAGTTCCAAAACGTTCATAATGACCCTTCTTCTAGCTGTAGGTTATGTTGCATGACTAAATTAAAGCCTTTCAGAGCCCATCCAGTGAAGCAGAGCAAGATGGTTGACCTTTTTAACCCCAGTGTTCAAACTGCAGACGCTAGCTTAGCTGTTTATTTTCAGTGCATGGCGACTGGATGAGACTTTAAAAGGGGCTTTGACGTGGGAACACAACGAGCGAAGACACCACTGTACAAACAGACCCATCTGAGGGGCTCAGGCTCCGCTGAACAAAGCCAGCCTCGGCCCTTGTGCACCCATGCAGCAACAGCAAAAATTTCCATTTGCTAGAATTCACCAGAGATGTGCTGGGGTCAGTTATATTACTCTGTAATTGGTTATCTGATCAGATATCGTGCAGTACTTGCCAGCGTGTACTTAAGGAGTACAGATTTAGATCTTCAGCTCAATCTAAATGCAATGAAAAATGAGGTACGATTCTGTATATAAAATGTATTTTCTTTGACTTTAAAACTTAATTCTAAATTAATCTGATGGGAGAGAGTCTGCAAGAATCAATTATATTAGTCCTTGACTGCACAAATGATAATTAAATGTGTTTAATCCCCTTTAATGCGTTTGACTAAAAGGCACATTGAAAGCTTTGATTTAATTATTCGGGTGAATGAGTGAAAAGCACCTTTTTAACCTTTTGGTCTGAATAAAGAAAAAGCACTAACTCACTTATTATCTGGAGCTTTGGTTATGAACTCTTTGCTTGTCCTTTTAGTTCACTTTCTCAGAGCTCAGTGTTGCCTCCTGTATCTCTTTCCTTTCTTGATCTCTCTCTCTTTCTCTCTTCTCAATCATGAGAGGGAGCCTCTGGCCCTGCAGATGTTATCAGATGTTGTCTCTTTGAAAAAAAAGTCCCCCGCTGCATCACAAACACAGATGCCTGAGAAGAAAGCACATCTATCGTTAAAGCCTTAATACTAGCAGACGGCTGACAGCCCAAAAAAAGAGTCTGAATATTTAAGACAATAAATAACCTGCTCTGTTTGAGGTCAGCTTTAGATTTGCTTAGCGTTGTGCAGCTGCACAAGATTGTTTTGTTCTTGATATGCATGCATTTTGCTGCTTTACCTACATTGCATCGGTTCAAGTTAACATGAAATGACATTCATAACCCTGTACAGTTTGGTGGTGGATTTACATATTATTTTCTCTCGGAAATTGCTAGTAAATTTCACTGATAATCACAAAAAATGGCAAATAATACATTAAGTATAATACGTAATTTAGTTGAAAGTGAAAAGAGTATTTGCTTGTAAAACATGCTTCAATATTAATAAGTCAATAGATTTTGAAAAATAGTTTTTACACTGTATATTTTGCTACTATCGCTTGATTTGTTTGTGGGAATTGATTGGATTATGAAATGTATGATTTTATGCCAGAGTTTCAAGAGGTTAGAATTTGGCTGTTTAATGTGGATCTAAAAGTAATCTAAAAGTAGCAATGTTTTCTAACTAAACTGGCTCATACATGTCTCATAAGCAAGGATGACAGATGGTGTTCTTACTCAGATCACTAAGATGAAGCATTTCTTTTTTTACTTTACTTTTGATTAATGTGCACTAAAACATGCACAATAAGACCAAGAATATATTAATAAAATAAATGGGGTTGAAACAAGTGATTTCATGTTGACTTGAATGCTTTTAAATGATCTACGGCATATAAATGAATGAAATTAAAACAATTGGTGATGTCCAGCATGTGGCACTTGCATGATACTTCCTCTTAAAAGTTGCCTTGTTGTTCATGGTTTAAATTGTGACACATAGGCTTTCCTTTGGTTGTGTTTTTGAATATGACAGCTGATAAATTATTTTTGCATTTTGATCATACTGATCAGAAATTAAATGTCTTTGAGGATCTATTTATGTGCCTGGAGTCCTTAAAAAATAAAAGCGCTCGAACATGAAGCTTTGTTGCATTTCAGTGATGGAAACATTTGAGGTTTCTTTGACTTTTTTTTTTTTTTTTTCTTTCCTTTTTGCTGTCAAAAAGGAAAGAAAACACACTGTGCAGTAACTGCAGTATCCTGTTTTTTGAGCAGAGCACATTCACACCTCACACTCCTACAGCACACCAGACAGGAAAACAAACAATGAGTCTGCTAGCACTACTCATATCATAATTGTAACAGAAACGGGCAAAGCCTTCCACATAGGATATAATACAACCAGACAGCTTAAGATGTGTATATATAATACAGCATATCCAGATAAATAAATGGGAGAGCAACATGGGATCGAGATTTAGCCTCGAGCAAGACATCTTACCCAAGTTATTAATAAAAACAAGAATAAAAAGCATGGGAATTGTAGAAGAAAACAAAAAATATATGGGAAAATATCAAACTAGCTTCATCTGTAGAAATTGTGAGTGGTGCTCCCTCGTGGGCAGCAAAAACAGTGGAGATGGATAGATAATAATGATGTGATTTGACACTAGGTGGCGATGTATACACACTTTTACAAATATAATTCCCACAGGATTAGGTTTTGAACCTGTTACTTTTCTGCTTGTTGACTAAATGAGAAACATAGATTACATAAATATATATATTTTTAAATATCAATATAGGTTTAGGTCACATTACAGCGAATAACAAGAGTTTTGGCACTTTTTAAAAGGGCAGCATGTAAGCAAGGGAAGAAGATTCAACGTGTGTCTTCGTGTCGCCTCTTTAAAAAAGTAAAAAGTAAGCACAGAAAAAGAAACAAAGCCATTGTCAGCTTTACCTGTGTAGGTAGGCTGGTGCTGGGAAAAGCCAACAGCATTGAGGCCTCAAATTACCACAGTCTGGTAGTAAAGTTTGTTATGGCTCTTGTAATGTGCTGTGTGAATATACACCTAAAGCCAAAGCAGACCAAAATATTTAATATCCACCATAAATAGCGCACTAAGGTCCTACTATAACACCCTATTCCTTGTCATTTTTTAGGCAGTGAAAGCAGGCGCGCTCCCGACAATGACAGAGAGGGACGTTCAAGCTCGTGTGCGCGCGCGCGAGAGAAACTGAGAGTTTGAGTCACATCACTGGCGCTATCAAAACTCGCCAAGTGTTTGCCCTCTACTATCCTTGAAGCTTTTTGAAGGTTTGTTTGCCTGGAATACAAAGGGAACATTGTTTTTTTCTCTCTCTCTCTCTCTTCAAGGTTTAATACCTCACCTCAGCTCTCCGGCACATTTTGGCGTCGCGATGTCTTATTTATTTTCCTGCGCTTGCTGGAACAGGTAAATTGTGCTCCTATACCACACAGTGACAGAGAAACGCCACAGTATCTACGTCTGACTGCAAAAGGTGAGCTTGTATTGTCAGTTTCTTGTGCATGCCTGTGATTTCGTAAACAGATTTGCACTTTTACAATATGTTTGCGTCTTTTATTTTATTTTATTGTGGCTTATTGATATTAATCGCATGCGCTTTGGGCTTTAATCCCGTTTTGTGCAATTACAAGAGCATTGATCTGGTTTGTTTATAAATGTGTCTGTAAAAATAGCACCATTATTTTGTCGCAGCTCAGTTTAGTAACATGTTTTGTTCTTTTGGGGGTTGTTGCAAATGTTACACTGCGGTTTTATTAATGCTGCTATGAATATCAATCAAGTAAAATTCATGTTCAACTGTCAAACTATCCCGTTATATTTAAGCAACGAAGAGAATCTTTGTTCACCTGCTCAGGTGAGACGCCCAGTCAGTCTCAGTCTGTGCTGCGATCTGATTGGTGCCTTGAAACGGACTGAATAATGTGATTGGCTTAAACGGCTGTAAGTCACTACGAGCTTGTTAAATAATGTGGATAAACAACCAAAAATATATTTAAACCTTGCATGAGATGACTGGAATTGTAATATATTTAATCTTCGGATGGAGGCAGCATTATATATTTGGGTGGATGTGTGTCCTGTATTTACTGTACATCTATTTCTTTATTATTAGCAAAACTATTTATTATTTATTCAATATTTTGAAAGAAAGGAACAGCATAATATGTAAATTAAGTACAAGAGCATGCATAGTAAGGAACTACAAGGAATGCATGCACGTGCATCCATGCAAGCACTGTGTGTCCCTAGGTCAACATACTTTGTATACAACATTTTAATGCACAAATATAGTCTTGACCATATCTCTACACCTAAACCTTACTCACGAGTAATGCATAGAATCTTATTTAATGATTGATGACTGACGCTAATGTGCAAGCACCAAGCACTGATTGTAAGCCTAAACTTTACAAAAAACGAAAACTGTTTCTTCAAATCTGATTGGTTAATCACAGTGTTGACCCAGGGCCACTGCACTTGGCAAAATCAGGTTAGCGAGGAAGCACATTGAAATACTCTTCACTGGAACTGAGAAAACCACACAAGCCATTGACCCAAAGGCATGGAAATGAAGAGCACTCCCCTTATTTTAATTTTCGTACATGAAATAATACAATGCATTGTTGAATGTCTCATAGAATGACATATTGTTAACATTATCGTAAACAGGGTAGAATGTAAGGAGCACTGCAATTCTCTCCTGGATCTTGGCTACAACCAGAACATTAAACTTAGAGAGATTTAACCATCCAGCAGGTGAACAACTCTCAGACCTTGAGCTCATGTTATGTTATTTTTTAAGGCTCTGCGTGGTGTTCATTAATTCAGGCACCTTTTACATTGAATGTAATTTTTAGAGAGTTCTTCCACTGCAAGAGATAGACGTTTATGTAGTATTATAAGTAGTCTTTATCTGTTGGATATGAAAGCAGCTAGCTTCGGTATAGCACAAACTATACTGTAGCAGTTCCTGGAAGAGTGCTTTTGATTACAAAGTATTGATTAAGTAATGAAATCAGTATAATGTGATCAAACAGACACGATCTGTTAACAATGAATGGTCTCATCACCCGGAAACAGTTTCACTTCCAGTTTGTAATGAGATTGTGTTTGCCATTCATTGGAATTTCATTCAGTGTGGTTAATCATCACAACACAATAGAAAATATAAATGGCCTTTTACTACACTGTACCTTTCTTACAAAGTAATAAATGAAAGAAGTGAAAATAAACTTCAAGGTTTTGAAGAGCAAAATTTGTCATTTTGTATATTTTTCACTTTCTTCAAAGTTTTGAAAGTGGAACAAAGAAAATCAATATTTTTTAAAAGTCATATTAATGATTAACAGACAAATCTGGATAACCTCCAAGTTTCAGCTCTTAATGATTAATGTCTGCTCTCAAGGTGTGGTCTCAGTAGATGAATCAGACCCATCCAGGTAGTGAATCATTTTAAAATTCAACTGAATTCCTAATTAAACGATTCATTCTATTAAATATGTCTGATTCAAAATGAACCAAGAACCTGTAGAATTATGTACACAGGTTTGTGAGATCTAAATAAGTCTGTTTCTTCACATCGCAACACATGATTGAGGATATTCACAATAATCTGTAACAATTAAAGAGAACATTAACACATTTTACAAAAAATGTTGAGCATGTTAAAGTTAAATGGTAAGGTTGAGTCTACTGTAAGATGAACCCAACATTTATTTGCTTCAAATAGGTAGAAATGTTTCTGTAAGCGAGTGAGTGAATTTGGAACAATTCTGTATATTAAATGCAGCAATGAAATACCATAGGTTGTTCACTACCATTTATAAAGTGGATAAAACACTATTATTGTAAAATACGGTTACAATATTTAAGCTTTTTTCTGTTTTAATATATATTTAAAAAAATATAATTTTATTTCTGATAGCAAAGCTGAATTTTCAGCATTGTCTCAAGTGTCACGTGATCCTTCAGAAATCATTCCTATATGCTAATTTGGTGCTGAAGAGGTTGTGTGACTTGAATCGTGATTTAAGTTTAGCTACGGTTATTTGGATGAAATAGCATAGAGCAAATAGCATGTAAATAGTGCTATAGGTTATTTACACTAAGTGCAAATAGCAATGTATTATATTTACACTTTGTTAAAATAGCAGCTATTTCTTTTGGTGAATAGTGGCAAATCCAGTAAAATAGGGATGTGCAATTAATTAAATTTGATAATCATACACTTCTCATCGGTTAGACTTGTTACTTGATAAGCAGTCAATCGCCATCACCTGTTTTCAGATGGAGTGGCATTTACTACACGGCTCTGTGTAAGATTCCGCTCAATCTGAAAACAGGTGATGGTGATTGACTACTAATCTACTAATAAAGTTATTGATTGTAAATTTTAATTCAAATTATTAAATTGATGTCACTTAACTAGGACAATTAAGCCCTTCGTGTATACCCTGATAGCATAGAAGTATGGCGCATGTTTTACCATCCGTGCCAATGGAACTAACAATAGTTAGCCGTCTTTTGGAATGTTGACTAGGCCAATCACACACTGGTGGGCGGAGTTAGTTTAAATAGCCTCTGCCAACAAGGCAGGCTTTTTGCACTTAGTGTAAATAGACCCTACGTTTAAGTTATGCAATCCATCCCATAATCATTGTAATACCCAAAGTAGTTGCTCAGAGTCCACACCTTTAAAGAGCCAGGGTGGCCCACCCTTGTAAAGCATGAACCTGTGAGTGACATTTTAATGGCTTTAATATTGTCAAGATCTTGACGTTGTCACTCCCTCACTAGGTGTCTCCCACTAGAGATAACTCCTAACTCTTAATTGCATGCGCATTCTTGCTTTTCTCTCTTAGGAACATGGATCACCTCACCTCCAAATCCCAACATTTCCGTCTTCTGCTTTTCATCACTCTAAGCGTATTTCCTGGATCACTGGCCCAGACTTCGATCCCCAGAGGCTGTGGAGAAAATGTGGCCTCATTGTATTTCAACCTCTGTGACCTGACGGCAGTCTGGGGGGTTGTAGTTGAAGCATTTGCAGCTGCTGGTTTGGTGGCATCCCTGATTCTTCTGATCGTGCTCCTGGCCAGCCTTCCCTTCATCACTGACAGGAAGTGGCGCAGTTCGTTGGGGCTTCACACAGGCTTCCTCATCTTCACGCTTGGACTGTTCGCCCTCACATTTGCCTTCATCGTTGGAGAAAACTTTGCTACCTGTGCGTCACGCCGCTTTCTTTTTGGTGTGCTGTTCGCCGGCTGCTTCTCTTGCCTTCTCATGCAAGCCGTCAGGTTGAACATACTGGCCAGGAGAAACACTGCGCCCAGAGGTTGGGTCTGGTGCTTGGGGGCTCTAGGACTCTGGCTGGTAGAAGTGGTCATCAACACCGAATGGCTAATCATTACTATTGTACGATACCCAACTAACATCACTGAGATTCTGAATTCTGTGACCGTTGTTCCCTGTAATATCGAAAACCAGGATTTCGTCATGGCGCTCATTTATGTTCTTAATCTACTATTGGCGGTCGTGGTGGCATCTGTGCCCATATTGGCAGGTAAGCACAAGCGCTGGCGCAAAGATGGAGCCTTCATCCTGGTCACAGGACTGCTTTCGGTGGGCATCTGGGTGGCGTGGATTGTCATGTATGTGTATGGAAACAATAAGCACGGTGGGCCAACATGGGATGACCCCACATTGGCTATAGCATTGGTGTCAAACGCATGGGTGTTTCTGCTGCTCCACACTGTGCCGGCAGTGTGTAGCCTTAGTGAGGAAGATGAAGATGAAGCTGTTGAAGAAAATCTGTACCCCAGCAGAGGGTACGAGAACATTCTGAAGGAGCAAAGTGCACAGAGCATATACATGGAAAACAAGGCCTTCTCTATGGACGAGCCCAATGCAGGTAAAAAAAAAGTTTTTGAGTTTTTACTTTATCATCTTTGCTTTAAAGTTATCTAAGTTTACAAGCTAGTTTTTATTGGGGATACATAATATATCAGTGTTCATATCGTTATCGGGTAATATAAGTGTGTTTTTTATGAGCATCAGTCTGATAAGGCTTTTTTGATGTAAATTTATACATTTATTCAGGTTTTAACAAGTTTTTACAGTTTTTCTTCCTGTTATTGGCTTTGCATAAACACGATATAAAAATATTGTGCTCTCAAAGCCTGCATTGAGCACTGAGGAGGTACCTTTTCAGAAGGTACTTTTTGTACCATTTTAGGTTCAAATATGCTCACTTCAAGTACTAATATGTACCTTTAAGGGTCCAAAACAGACTATTTAGGTACAAACATGTACCTGCCCCAGTGATAGTACCTTTATTTCTGAGAGTGAGGGATAGTTGAAAACCCAGTCACCGTCATGTTGTTCCAAACCTGTTAAGATATTTGTGATGGAATCTGAGAGCTTTCTCACCCTTTCATTCAGGGCCCAGAAAGTTAGCAAGGACACTGTCAAATCAGTCCATGTGACATCAGTGGTTCAAGAAGCTACTAGCATACATTTGGTGCAAAAAAAAGTGCATTCATGCAAGTGCCGTGTTGTCTTGGCACCTGTCGTGAGCTGTCATAACTTTCTGGACATTGAACGTGCCAGTTGCGTTTCTGTCTACGCAGGGTAAAAAGGTGCATAGATTTCATTAGGTGGGGTGAAAAATTTATGAATTGTAATTTGGGGTGAACTATCCCTTTTAATGCTTACTTTTATTGAATAAAAGTATAAATTATTCCCTTACCGACCCCAAACCTTTTGTACAGTAGTGTATCTCTGATCATTGTTTACACAATGATTCTTGTTCCTTAATAATATTGATCACTATTTGCATCTGACAGATGGAATCCGGAAATTACCGTTATATATCGGTGCAGCTTTTCATATTCAGCGTTAATATTCAAATAGCTGTTATACACAAGTATTTCTTCACTTAAGCAGTGAAGCAAGCAAGCCACTAACAGCTGAGAAGAATAGGTAAAAACAATGTCTGAGATCAGGCTTTTATAGGTAGTAACATTTCATGTAAATGTCGCAGGCTTTATTGCTGAGTGCAAATGTTCCAGAACTGTAAATGGACCCAGGCAAACATCATGAAAATCATTCCGTTGTAAAGAATGAATTCTACGTTATACATTATAATTACTAATGTTTTTGGATCTAAGACGTTCATATAACCACGCACCTTTTAATTGATGCTGTTTCAAAAGCTCCTTGCATTGATTCTGAATTAAACGAATAGTACCTGTTATAATGCGGAAACCCGATATGTCTGTGCGTGTTAACATACACTGAGAGGAGAGGGAGCGTGTGACTTTGAGAGAGGACAAAGCTGCAGAACATGCTGGAAACAGGGCTGAATTTCACCGATAACTGCTGCTTACACACTTGAATTTGATATGCTGATGTTTGAGTCCACTCTGTCTAATATCTGATCGTCCCGCACTGAACACGCTGTTCAGCCGTCCTCTTTTCCTCCCTGTCTTCTCACTATCTGTCTGTCCCTGTTTGTGTCTCTTTTTCTCTTTGTCTTTGCACCTGCTTGTTTCCTGCTGCAAAACAAGCAAATGTCTACTGCCTTTTGATGTCCATGAACTTGCACCCAGAGTTTCCATGCATTTGCGCATTCAGAGCTATGGGTCAAGCTTTTCTATTGTAGATCAACAATATCCAACCGTGTTTGCTTAGTCGATAACTTGCATTACAGTCACATTTATTCAATCATCCTTCAATAGCGTACCATACATATAACGCTTCCTCATCTTCATCAATATTTGCATGGCAGCTGTGGTTTTGTGGCTTAAAAGGAATGCTTCTGTTCGTATCGAACTGGGAGTGCTCGAAAGTTCACAATCATATCTCACTAGTAAATGAACACCCAGAGCAAAATGGAGGCCATTTCCCACCCTGTCATGAGTCAACAGGAGCACACGCTACTCCTATCTAGAGACCCTGAAGTGTGTATTTACATTAGCATGTCTCCAAGGAGACTGAGGTGTGGCAACAGTATCATTAGTGTAAGGTATTTTACAGAGCGAGAGGACATTTCTGCTCCACTGCATCATTTCAGCCTTATCAAACCTCACTGTGTCATATGTCATCAAATGCACGTAATTTTGTGGTTAAGATAACATGAGATATTTGCTAAGTGATCGTGATAAAAGAAAGACCCATATCTAGTTTCTTGGAAACATAACATTGCTTTATTGTTGCCATTGTCTTCCAGAATAAATGTGAGATTTCCTACAGCAAATAAATCAAATAGATCAAAGTTTTGTGGTCAGTAAGAAATTATTATAATTATTTTTTTGTAAAAGAGGTGTCTTATTCTCAACAAGGCTGCATTTATTTTATTTGATCAAGAATACAGACATTAGACAAGATAAAAACTTTAATCTTGTAAAATGTTAGTTTAAAAGAAAAGAAAAGAAAAAAAGCCATTACTCCAGACTTCATTATTTATTTATTTATTACATTTTTATATTAATTGTCAAAAAAAAACAAAAAAAAAAAAACACTTATGCATATATATTTGTAAATTTCTACATGCACTTTAAAATGTAGATTTTTTTTTACACAACATGATTATTTAATGAGCATGAAACAACTATGGCATTTATATCCCCAGACTATTATATATATATATACACTTAAATATATATGAAATTTGCAACAAGTTGGATTTTAATCTGTGCTTTTTAGTAATATTTTCAAGGAATATAATTATATTTAATTATATTTGCATTATATTTCAATTATACTTGGATTTTTATGCATGTGTATATTTTTTATTTTAATAATTTTGTTGTGTTTTTATTAATAATAATTCCAGTTTCCAATGTAGGTTTTCACGGTATCAAGTTAAACCAAAACAAATAAATAAAAAATGAGAATAGCTGATCAAAAACATCTAAATATACAAAAAAAAAGAAGAAATATGAACACATTTTATTTCAAACATCAAAACAGTTTTATATATACAAATCTGAACAAATAAATTTTTTTTAACTACTATTATTATTTAGAGGGAAATAGATTATCTATTTACATTTCTCACATATAGCAGATTTGTCATTTCTACTGTCTCATGAAGTATGTGTATTTATAGATGTTGTGTGTCACACACAAAGGTGTTACAGCTAACCTCTCTGTTTTAACATTTGTTTTCTCAGGTAATAAGCCTGTGTCCCCATACAGTGGCTATAACGGCCAACTCCGAAGTTGTGTTTACCAACCAACAGAACTAGCCATCATCACCAAAGGAGTGGTAAATGTGAGTGTACATATTTTACTACTGATTTGAATACGAATACAAGCACCAAGTCTTGTGTGCACTGTTCGCAAACAAACGTATGCAAGAAAAAAAAGTCTATAAAAATGTTTTTGACCGAATGTTTTTGTTCATTTGTGTGTTCACCTGCCGTGTATGTTTTGGATTGTTTTCGGCTGTAGCCACAGAAGGATTCGTATGACAATAAAATTCCACGAGCATCCACAGGCACTCCTCCTAGAGCCCAGAGCGGCCACACCAGCCCCACCACACAACTTGACGATATGAGACAAATATATACAAATGTATGTAGAGAGCATTACTGATGCGGAGATGATTGCTTTGGGTCTCTCCAGACTATCGCCCTTTTACTTTTAGCTTCCTTCTTTCCTTTTCAACATGCATGCATACTGACATACTTTCTACTGATCTTATTGATTGGAAAGTTTCCTTTAGTTTTGTAAGGGTGCTGTATAAAAACTAATTATTATTGTTTAGCTTTAAATTGGTGTATTTGATGTGTAGAGGGATGTTTTAGTTGCCTGTAAATGCCATTTAATTTAGTCAACAGATTAATGAGCATTGTAAGATGAAATGAATCCCATAATCACCCACACAAAACATTATCATCTTTCCTTGGGGTGAGGAGAACGGAATCTGTCCTTAAACTTTCGTTCTCGCATTTCTGGGTCTTCTGGTGCCTCTATCTCTTTCTCTCGATTACACATGTCCGTGGGGAATTCTTTCTTTCAAGATCTGCTTTCATTCCTTAAATGCACTTGGTGACACTTTAACCTTCTGTCTGGGATGGTGGAATTTAAGGCCATTTTTTTGTCTGTGTTTGTTTGTGTTAATGTGTTTTTGTGTTTTTTACTTTCATTTTTTTTGTAAGGTATGAGGGGGTGGAAGAAGGAATCAGATCTAATAAACTAAACTGTATGTTTTCTGGCTTTTCATTCAAAAAAACCCCCACAATCATTAAATTTCAGGTTGTTTTGTCACCTCTGTGACAGAAGGCATCTGTTTGTATTCTTATTGCTACTTATTTCCTCTTTCTGTCACTGCTACAACATCACATTTACATGAATATATGTATTACATGTAATAATTATAGGTTATATTTTACAGCGAAATATATGCTTAATATTATTATATGTGATTATTTGCATTTAGTTTGACTTAATCTGCATGTTAAATGCTTTTAAGGTATTTACAGCTTTAATTATATTTATTTGTATTTGTTTTTTCTTAAATTCATTATTTTTTATTTTTTTTTAAACAGTATTATTTTAGTGTCTTTGAAATCCTTTGTATTTGTTTATATTTTCTATTTAAAGTTTTAGTAAAGCTGTTTTATGTCTGTGAAGTTTTATTTCTGTTTCAGTTTTAGTGCTGTCAAACGATTAACTGTATCCAAAATATACATTTTTGTTTACATTAATGTATGAGTGTGTACTGTGTATATTTATTATGTAAATATACAAATATAAAAACATGCATGTATATAGTTAAGAAAAATGTTGATATATTATATAAAGTTTCTGAATATATATATATATATATATATATATGCAAATATTTTCTAAATATGTACTGTGTATGTTTAAAATATTTATATATAATATAATATAAATATTTATATATAATTTATATATACTTAATACTTAAATAATATATATTTAATATATAAAAAAATATACACAGCATGCAAACATATTATGGTAATGAAAATATTTATTCTGGATGTAATTAATCATGATTAATCATTTGACAGCTCTATTTTTTAATACATTAAAATCAACCAAAAAATGAGAATAGCTAAAATAAACTGTTTTATTTTTTTTTAAATATAATTGGCTGTATTTTTTGTGACAATATTTTATTTTACAGAAGTAATCTAATGTTTCCTCTGTTTCTTACTGTAGGGACATTTCAACAGAAGACCCCAGTGATCAGCTCACAGCAACTTTTTTTTTTTCTGGTGTTTCTCAATTAAGATTTGTGATTTCGTTTTCTTTTTTGATCGCTGTGGTCGACTACATAGACCAACTTCTGCGATCTCAGACTAACTGAGCTACAATTAGTTGGTTTGCTCCGCTGAAAGCCAATGTGTTGGGTTATCTCAACCCGCCGAAGACATTGTACAGTATGGCTTGGTTGTGCATGGGACACATTAAAAGGATTAGTTGTACCAATGACTGTATAGACTACTGCAATGCTACCAGCTGTGTTTGCTAAGAAACACAGACCAGCAAAGGACTGTAAAATAAATGAGCGCTGGTTTTCTGTCACTCTGTATAAGGAGTTGTGAAATGCTGCTTCTACTACTGTAAACATAGGTGTAGCGACACCATACATATCCCTAAGCTTTAAATTACAAATATTAAATGTTAAATCACAAATGTTTTGGTGCTGCAAAACGTTACTTTCCCAACTTTGTATTTATTGTAAGTGTAAAGTAGAATTAAACTCAATCCGAACAGAAAACCTTTTCAAACCAGATGCAAATGTTCTGTTTATTGATGATATAGATTTCAAACCTTTATACAATGGGATATTCAAGGATATTTATGAACTCATCATGCTCTAGTTTCAGCTGACCGTGTGAAAAATACTATTTTTGAATTCTGTAATATGACCACATGAGATTGTTTGTGTTTGGGACCTCATCAGGATAACTTCCGAAAAGGAAGTTAGTCGAATGGAAAATTCCCTTCACAGTAACTAGTGATGACATTTACATGGGCAATGCTGATAAGTGTCTCGGTGTGTCAACCTGAGCTGCATGGGTTCCTGATGGAGGGCTGTTGAAGTTTGCCATTGCGTCAGCATGACCAAAACACAGGTCATAGTTCACGCGGTTGTATTTTTATTATTGCACCTGTATTAGCAATATTAGATGACCACTACCTTACAAAAGTTAAGGGTCAGTCATTTTTTTTATATACTATTTCTTTCTTTTTTTATGCCGTTATTTTATAACGAATACTGAAAGAAATGTATTATGGTTCCCACAAATATATTACTATTTGTTAAAAACATGAAATGTTGCTTAACTTATTTGAAATTTTAATATGCTTTTATTGAATTTTCAACAAATAAATGCAGCCTTTACTCAGACCCCAACCTTTGAAATGGTACTGAAGTTATAATTTTATGCCAAGCGCAAACACTTGAAACAATACATTATAACTTATTCTGATGTAGAATTTTTAGTTGTGATGCCTAATCTCAGCAATCAGTTTTGACAGTCAGTACAGTTTTCAAAAACTCACAACAAGTAGTATGAGCAGATTCATTAAAATGAACATTTCTCTGTTGTCTTTGGGAAATCGTGCTGAACAGTGCATGACTTTTTATGCAATTAGTTTGCAAATTAAGCATCACATAATGTTCTATTTTAATCAAAGCTACATACATTTTTGCATTTATATTGTGATTGGTTTTCTATCCCAGTAAATGTTCTCAGTACACAAATGCACCTCTAAATTATTTCATGCTTTGCCATTATCAATGCATCTCAGCTTCCTAAAAACAAAGGATGTCATAGTGTACGTATAAATAATAGTCAGTAGGGTCCATTGTGATTTGGATCAGAACATTATTCAAAACCATCTTATGTTCTGGTGTGCAGGTTTGGAGTGAGTAAATTCATCTTTTGGATGGATCTTTCCTTTCCCGTAGTATTCTGGTCATCATACATATTCAGCAGCTCACTAGCATCTGTCTCACATTTCATACAGGAGCCTCTCAGTTTTATGGTATGAAATGTGATTTAGGATGTGTCTGTAGTTGGACTATCTCTCATCAAGTTCACCCAGGCTGCCTTCTTGAATGTCTTCCCTTTAGCCCGTCCTGACCGTGTATCAAATGTTAAGCACTGCCGGTAAAATCTAGATGCTGAATCTATAGGTAATATGATAAGCATTTACTCCTCACATTGGGAACATTGTGTCCTGGGTATTTAAGGAGAAAGAAGACATAAAAACCTGTCCTTGAGACATAAGTGTCCTTTCTGCAACAACACTGAATATAATGTTTGCGGCTGTTTGTTATTCTATTCCAAAAGGACATTTGGCACATTGAATGAATGAGTAGGTGTTGTGGATGTATCAATTTTCCTCATTTCCACCCACTTGGCTAAATTATGTAACATATCTTATATAAATTGCAGAATTTTTTCGCAATCTGTCGGTCTTCATGGAGATGAACCTTTACTATAACAACTCAGTAAGTTCATTTGATATTGCACCTGTCAGAGTCAAACATTTTGTCAAAGTTTACATGCACACACATGTAATATATATATAACATATAAATATATAAAAGAATAAATGAATGAAAATGGGAAGCAATTGAAGCAGTAAAATTACGCACTGGATATTAATGCTGCACAAAAAAACAAAAGAAATTGACCTAAATTATACAAATACCTAGAAAAAATTCAATCACATAGCAAAATTAAACCTAAACCTAAACTAAAATGATATATAGTAATAAAAAAATTATAAATATAATTAAAAAATCTATATAAATAATACTAAAATATCACTGGTATATGTATAAATGATAGGATGAAGAAAATATAATTGCCTTTATTATAATATTACTTTTATTTGTCCGTGAACAAATAAATATTTCATATTGCACATGGACAAATAAAAGTGATATGTGATCATATTCATTTTTAAATTTTTTATAATGCATGTGTATACTAAGTGTATGTATGTATGTATATATATATATTGACAATTCTTTGACAAAAATTGTATTTTGGCAATCTTATGAACACTTTCTTATGAAAGCCTAATCAGAATATGTCCAAATTTTATATTAATCTGAATTTTATTTCATTTATGTACACGTTTTCTTCCTCAAAAAAGGTTGGCATTTTATTTGTCTGTGCTTTTACTGATAAGTTTACATTTTCATAATACTGCACAACAATACATTGAATCGAAAAACACGTTTCATATTACTTTTTTTAAATGGCTTAAATCCTCAGGTGATTTTTTTTAACGAAATTCCAGCTGAAACTGGATCTTCATTTACAAACAGATTTGCATCATCACATGAAGTTTTCAGCCACTTTCCAGAGCAGCCTTACAAAGAACTAGCTGTTCTCATCCAGAGAGAGGCTTTAAAAAGGATCCATGAAACTAGTTATCTGGTTTATGGAGTCGTCACAGTGCTTATTCATACTGGCCCACCCATTAAACAACTCCCATGTTCTGTATTATACCATCTCCATTCTTATCCACACAACTTCAAAAGGCCAGCCCTTTGTTGTTTCTGTGGTACATAAGTTACGTATCTCTCTTTTTCCCTTTTATAACATAAAGTTCAACCTACAGTATATAGAAAAACAAAGGTGTAAAATTTACTGGGCATGTCATGTTTGCTAAGTGTCTTCGGGGTCTGTTAAACCAGTTGTTGTGAAATATACAAACTCTGTACACCAGAATGAATCCATCTGCAAACTCTTGTTCACCTCACAGGTTCTCAAACAAACTACACACCCAGGGACTCATTTATAAAGTGCTGCCTTCGAGCTCAAAGAGCTTGGATGAATAGAATTTGCTGCCCTGTATTTTTTAAGTGTTTATATTTATGGCAGCAGCTAGTGCTAAATTAGCCTTTGGTCAACATTAGCTGAATGTACGCTGTGACTAAACAAATATGTTATTTCCAGACTTAAACATTTATAACCTTTTGGTCACAGTGGCTTTAAAAATCATATGCAAAACCTATCTATATCGTAAGTCTATATCTATTTAAGTACTAATATGTACCTTTAAGGTATTAATATATACCATTCAGGGGTGAAAGGTTTACTTTTGAGCTTTTAGGGTACTGCTCCAATCTTTTTACCATTTTTATTAAAATGCAAACCATGACATATCTGCATCCGAACGTGACACGCACATGTTTGGCTGGCATACACGTTCCGAATTCTGTCTAGTGTAATAATATCCTTGTTATAGCCTTTTAATCATAAGGCTGACTGCTATGCTGTAGCACTAAATCATTTTCTGAATATTATAATATACTAGTAAATTACATACTGTCTTCTTCACAGTGAACTCTTGTTTGACATTTCAGAAATGGTGACTGCCACGGTCAATGAAAAACTAGCAAATAAACAATCACTACAGCATTTCAATGACTTTTTGTTTTTGTTTACAAAGAGTAGAAACATACCCTCTTTTACACCTCTATGAATAAATAGTGTATTTTGAGGGAATACCAAAAGTCCCACAAGAGCTGACTGTCTCTTCATTTGGCCTTAATTGGACCGTTCTCATGACTCCTAGGCCGTGTTTGCTTGGTTGCTCCTGCTGGGATTCAATTTGTTGTACCTTGTGACTTTTCATGACACAAAACAGCCTCATGACACAGGAAGTTGTTGTGCAATTATTATTAGCCATGACTTCATGAGCTCACACTGTAAAACATGCTGGACACCAAAGTACGACATCAAAAAAACTGCAGCAAACTATGTTTGCATAAGAAAAGAATTTTATACCACTGGACAAGATAGAAGAGCAGCACAACCTGTCACAAAGGTGTCATTCTGTGTCCGTCTCAGCCTGCATGTTAGGAAAGGAGAGGAACAGTATCGTCTTTGTGCGAGCTGGACAAAGCTGGACCTGTGTGAAAGCAGGTTAATGTTCCTCTACATGTTTGGAAGCCAAGGACATCTGAAGGACCCTCACACACCCCCAAACCCACCTCTGGATTCTGCTCCTCGTTTGACAGAGAACAATAACCAACGCTCAAGAAAACAACAAGCGTTCACACAGTCTGAGCCAATTAAAAAACTTCAGCCTGCATTTATCGAACAGAAGGCAGAACAGAGCCATTCAGTTTGCAAGAAAAGATCTCAAAACGGGTGGGTGCTATAACGGCCCAAGTGTGCGTTCATGTGGGGTGTGGAGAGCTATGAATAACACACACGGTGCAGACAATTTTCAACTTCTCAGAATTACTAAAGAACTGTTGACACATGGAGAAGTGTGTGTGTGTGTGTGGGTGGCGGAAAGCGTAATGACTTAGCAGTGAAACAGGACGCCAAGCACAAGGAAGAGAGTCTCAGAGGATTCCAGGTGTTTGTCCATGTGCTGCCTCACATCAGCAGGTGTATTACTCCTGAAAGAGCATAAAACCTTCTCACCAGAAGAACTTTGATAAAGACAATACAAGCAGATGTGCAAATGTTGTACATATTATATGTGACCCTGGACAACAAAACCAGTTGTAAGGGTTAATTTTCAGAAATTGAGATTGATACATGATCTGAAAGCTGAATAAAGAAGTGTCTCATTGATGTATGATTTGAATGGATAGGGCAATATTTGACCGAAATGCAACTGTATGAAAATCTGGAATCTGAGGGTACAGAAAAATCGAAATGCTGAGAAAATCACCTTTAAAGTTGTTCAAATGAAGATCTTAGCAATGCACATGACTAAACAAAAATTAGATTTTAGTATATTTACGGTACGAAATTGACTAAATATCTTCATAGAACACGATCTTTACTTACTATCTTTACTTACTGCTTACTTAATCCCCACTAAGGATTTTTCCAAATAATTTTGACCCATACAATGTATTTTTGGCTTTTGCTACAAATATACCCCGGCGACTTAAGACTGGTTTTGTAGTCCAGGGTCACGTAATACATGTCCAATAGGGACATTTAGGCAGTATTTATAAACATTCCTTAGGAAAAAAAGCATTTCTGGTGTGCTTCTTAAAACAAAACAAAGGGACTGAAATATTTTAAGATTAGTCAGTGTTTATTTCAGATGAAACATCTTAGATTTAAATTTTAGTCTAGACTAGGCTCAAGTTATTTCTGTGAAACAGTGGGATAATATAAATATATATATATATAATTTTAATTAAAAAAACGAAAAAATCTACCCATAATGTAATTAAACAATATTTATATTAACATTTCCGCAAATTAAAAAAAGGTAAATGCAACAATATATGATTGTGTATATACATACACACATTTATAGCCAATATATTGCATATTAGAAATAGACGTTATATCTGTCAACATATTCCAATACATATTATATCATATTCCACTAATTTTGTATCTCATTTATATAGTTTTTAACAGCATTGTCCAAAGAGAAGTACTTTAGTATTTTATTATTGTTACATTTGGACAGACCTCGTTGGGCTCATCTGTTTAAATGCAGTAAAATAGTATTTATTTGTTTATTTATTTGTTTCATTTAAAAAAAAAAAAAAAAGATTTATTTAAATGTATGCAAAGCATTAACTATGACATGGTCAGTAATGAATCATTTTTGTTCTCATGGCAGTTTCTAGCACAAGCAGAACAGGAAGGCATTAGAGGGTCAGGAATGTGCAGACCTTGTCAGAAAATATGCCAGGGCTTATTGTGCTGCAAAGAGCATTTCTATTACAGGGATTAATGTATTTAAAATGTCCCAGACTGATTTGGGGCTGAATGAAAGAGACGCCTATTTATTAGTGGCTGCGTGTGACTTTGTTAGGTAAAACTTCTAATGCCTTGTTGTCACATTCGTATGAGTTTGAAACGCGTCCAACCATTTTGCCTCTAGCTAGAATTCACTACCGTCATAGCAACGCGTTTAAGAATGTTGTATTTATCCACATGCACGCGTTTGCACGTGTATAGCGCCTTCGTGTGTGTGTGTGTGTGTGAAAGCATGTTCAAGGACCTTTCCTCTTCTGGAACTGTGGACATACTCAAATGCCAGGCATGGTTACTGATTCACACAGTCAGTGAAGCTTAATTGTGAGGGCTCAGTCCAGGCAGCAGTCCATATGCATATTAAAAGCTCAGTTTCCATAACACCCTTACGGATTTACATACTTTATTTCCTTACTCAGTCATATCTCTTTTCTATATGAATAACAAGGCATCAATGAACGTCAATGGTAAGTACACGTTTCAGAGCTCAGAAACATAATGATTAAATACTACAATCTGAATTTCACATCTCCACCCAAAAATTCAAATCTGCAAAAAAAAAAATGAATAAATTAATAAAGAGGAGTTGTTTCTTTTCGTTTTATATAATTGAGACTTCAATTAGCTGATGATAAAACCATCACAATAATCTATAAGTAATCCTCTTTTGAGTTTGTGTAAATAAAACTATTATTTATTTATTTATTTTTCACTTTAAATTGTTGCTTCTCGATAAAATATGAGCCCATAATCCATATTAAATCCTTGTTGTCCTCTTACTTTTAAAATCCAGCAACATATTGGTTTAGTTTTATCTTGTAAAAAGCACTTAATCTGTGCAGATTTCTCTCCTGATTCAGAAGACATAATTTTAACAGGAGAAAACAATATTAATTTTGTTTCTTACAAACATGCAGCTTTTCACTTTACAACACATTTATCAGTGGACTGGAGTTGTCCGGATTACTTGTGGATTACTTTATGCAATCACTAAAACCTTTTCTATCCAAACCACGCCAATCTCTGCTCCGATAATGTTGCATTTCAGACCCACCTGTGATTTTTCAGACCCTGGTTTACAAGACTGTCCCAATGATAACGGCATCACTGAAGACAGGTGTGTGTTTATTTGACGTTATATCATTGCGCAATTTTAACGTTTAACTTGTCAGGCCTGTTTTATATTTACTTTTGATTTCACATTGTGTTCAGTGCTATAATAAAACATGAATAAGCTTGTCCTGCGAATGGGAAAAAATCCTCCCTTTAAAGTAAAAAATATTCTCAGCTAATCATTTGAATGACATGCCTTGTTTTACAAGACTTAATCACAGGAAAGCCAAGCCTTGTTTTTCCAAAGAGTAAAACAGGTTTTGGGAACGCTTGATTCTGAGTCATCAGTATCGGTTATCAGTAAGATGCAAAAATCCTCTAAATAAAGATTGTTTTAGAAGGTAGTGCATTTAAACAGCACGTATGTGCTGAAAATTAGTAGTTTCCATACATGCAGAATTTATGTACGTCTCAGGGGTGCTGTGTGTTCTGTTTCTATGGACGTGCCTCTAAAACACACAGTCCCGAGGGAATGACTGGATAATTACATGCATCACTGATAATTCATAATCTGGCTGACCATAAAAGCTGTACACATATATTAAAGATAATTTGAATATGTTTAAAGATAGATATATATATATATTTTTTTTTTAATGAAAGCACTTTAGTCTGTTGTAAATATGCCCAGTTTCACAGACATGGCTTAGGTTAAGCCAGGATTAGGCCATAGTTCAATTAGGACATTTAAAGTAGCTTTTATAAATATGTCTTAGATCAAATTATTACTGGTGTGCATCTTGAGGCAAATAATCTTACATATTTTAAGATCACTCAAGTGCAAGTTTCTTTCAGTTGAAATGGCACATGCCTTTTTGTCTGGGACTAGGTTTAAGCCTTATTAATGTCTAGAATTTGCCATTAATAATATTAATGTAGGAAACTGACCATCAGAAGTTGATTGAAACAGCATTTTACTCATTTATAAATTGTGTAAAAATAGTAATTTTTATTTTGTATTATTGGATACATTAATTATTATTAGTTGTAGACCTAGCAGTAGTAGTAGAAGTAGCTGTATTAGTGCATGTCTTCAATCTCATCTGACCTTCTAGACATCTTGTTGTGTGTGGCAATGGTGGCGGCATCACCGATTTTCCACGACAAATGAATATTACCATAGACATATATAGAGTCTATGTATGTCTTTGAATATTACGGTCCATTACTGACATCTAGTGGATATCAATTTTAGCGCAGTCTGTTTGCGTTCTCTATAAATCCCGCCTCTTAAGCGCTCTCTCAACTTTTAATTGGCTAAAAGAATTTTCTGTCTTCGCTCTGATTGGCTAACTGCATTCACCCTAGCCGTCGCGCACAACAGAGGTCACACATGATTCCAATATGGACGCTTCCAGTTGAAACATTACCCGCTGGGTTGTTTTAAAAAATATTGTCTTTTATTTCATTTATTTTTAAAAGAATGCATTCTAATTTATATGGAAAACATGGCGATTCCTGAAGCGACTATCTGAGCTGTCATCTATGTCTGCGATGCCTTTACTCAATGTTGTGTCATGTTTGCAGAGGGTAGGTTTGAAAGTTAATATAGATCAACTATAATGTGACATAAAAATACAAATCAGATCAAACAATTAACATGACACACCGTGCTTAAAGGTCTTGTGTTTATTTATTGATTGATTTACATTGATATTCTTAAAATATGGTAAAAGTATTAATAAAAAATAAATAAAGAGTAGGATAGTACAGTAAAATAATGTTAACATGCACTTCAGAAATCTGAAATTTTAGTAATATTGTGTAAATGGATATATTTTTGTATAGATATCACAAAAATTACTTTAATCTGACAAAAATAATAATCAAAAAAATTCCATAAATATTAACAAATGAAAGTAAAACATTGCTTTTCTACCATGTTTCAACAGAATTATTGAAAAAAATTAACTCATGGAACATGCCTGGACAAAAATGATGATAGACAGATAGATATGTATATCAATGGATATTAACATTATAGTTTCTCAACGTTTTATCGTTAGTAATTTAGTCAAATACATTTGGAAAAGTAATAATCAAATAATTATCTAAATAATGTCTTCCTTTCTTTATTTTATATTAAAATACAAAGTTGAATTTAAAAGATCAGATTTTCCTATTAGAAAATTAGTAAAGCTCAGAGAAAGAAGAGGCTGTTAGAATATAAACAGGGCAAATTCTGCATAAACAGCACAACTCTATTTGTACCTCTTTTTTTTTTTTTTTTTTTTACAGCTGCACACCTGCTACTTGGCTTTCTTCAAAAACAGACCCCATCACTGGACTGTGTTTTCTCAGAGCAGAGCTTTGCATTACAATGCTTGCGAGCTGCAGTGTTCAAGCCCAGACTCTTCTTCCACCGTCAACGGTGTAAACCAGACACAGACTGTCCCAGAACCTGCTGACGAGGGTCCTCCATCTCCCCCCAGCCATTGCTGCATGAGCGGCTGCCATAACTGTGTGTGGATCGAACATGCTGAAAAACTGCTGAAATATTACAGCGATGGTGGAGACAGAGCTCTGGCGGCCATTGAGGAGAACGTTCTCGATGACAACCTGAAGACTTATCTTAAAATGGAGATCAACTTACTGAAGAAGAAATCTTGATTACAGATTTACTGAGAGCAGATTCGGTGTGTTTCATAGCAGCAACTATCTGCACATTTTTAATAGGCGAGTCTAAAATCACATCCGGTCATATTTCACCCCTAAAGTAAAAATATATATGTATATTGCATAAGGGCTATATTCTTAATGCTAGGAATATTAATATTTTAACATTTTCTTTTCATGACAAGTAGCACTTTCCCAGGTAGATGCAGATGTATTATTTCTGAGAGTTTTTGTCATGTCTCTATAGTAAAGCTTTGAAAGCAACAGTTTGATGAGATCTTTTAGCACTCTTCACAGAATACAGTACAGTTTATTATAATGGGAAATATACATATGAAAATGTTCAGTATTACTGGCCTACAGACTATACCAATGATAAGAATATTGTAGATAATATGTATTTATAGACAAAAGTTTGGATATTAAAGGAGAGTGCACAATTTCTTATTTATTATACTTATTTATTGTGAACTGTGCAGCTATTAAGTTATTTCTGAGGGGGAAAAAAATGTTTGCAAAAATGTATTTTTTTAGAAATGTTTTAATTTTTTTTATGTATTGTTTGAAACAATTTGTTTCTTTGATACAACTATTTGAAAGACTACTCTTGTGCTCAATAAAGAAGCATTTATTTATTGTAAGCACACACACACATATAAATATTGATATATTGTGATATGTTATTACAATGTTTTGTATGTAATTTAGTTTTATATAATTTGTTTTTGTAATAACAAATGCAAATATTACTCCATTCTTTAGAGTCATGGGATCATTTGAATAGAATTTGGTGCTCAGGTTCACATTTATTATTATCAACAATTATGCTGCTTAATATGTTTGAAGAAACCATGATACATTCTATTTTAGGATTCTTGATTAGTGAAAACTTTAAAAGAATAGCATTTTTCTAAAACAGAAATCGCTGGTAAGTGTTAAAGGAGCCGTATGTAAGAAATGGCCAAAACTGGTACTGCAATCACTTTCAAAATACTGCTGAGCGGTGTCTCCC
>JAUCMU010000021.1:12543858-12558786 GCA_032275025.1 Enteromius treurensis | reverse complement strand
TGCAGTCGCGTCACTTTAAAGAAGATCAGGCAACCTGGATGCCGAAACACTACTAACTTCGTGATTGGGAGATAGATAGAGGGTGGCGCTTCAGACCAAAACAAAAAATGACAACATAAACATCAGTTGAGGGCTGCAATTGCGCTTTTTAAATGAGAATATCCAGGCTGTATGACTGCTGTCAGTGATATGAGTACTTGAAATTAACATGTTTTCTTAATGCCTGTTGAACATAAGAAAGACATTTTATGATTATTACAATATATTTCTTACATACGGCTCCTTTAAATTCTTTAAAGAAATGATTTTATACGTGGAATATTTTTGCATGTATTCCACAAATTAAATACTCTTGTTTTTATAGTGTGAATCATCCTTGAGCATGATCGACTGCTTGTATCCTTTAGGATCTCAACATTGCAACCTAATCAGAGATATAACAGGACCTGGACGCTTTCTGTGGAAAACGCTAGGCAGGAGGGTACAGTTTTTAAAACCAAGGTATGTTAAATCATTTTAGTAGCTATTTTGTCTTGGTCAGTGGTGCATGTGTTTTTTTTTGTTTTGTTTTTTTGCGCCAGTATGCTTTCATGGAGAAGGACAATCTCTCTATATACTGTAAATATATATATATATACATATATATATATATATAAATTTACATCTCAATTCTTCTAACCAGCATCTGTGATTATATTGATACAGGGTCATACTCTTTCCCTCTCTGATCAGCTCTTGTGGCATTAAAACCCACATTGGCTGGCTCTTCAGGGTTGCATAGCAGCATTGATCATGGCATTGGCCGGGACTTGTACGAGTGGTTTCTTTGACGACAGGAATCCTGATCTGAGTACCTGTGAGTCAGCACATGAGGGCTTGATGCCGCATGCCGGGCCGAGGCCTGAGAGCAGGGCTGTGATCCAGCTGCTAGAAGGATTTGTGATGAATGACGTGAATAGTGGAGAGATATTCTGAAGACAAGATGTACAGAAGACAGCCTGACATTGATTCATGGAGGTCATTAAAAACAATGATGTTTGAAATGTTTTCTTCCTCCTTAACTTTGAGGACAATTGAGCACACAAGCATAACTGTTATATGTATGTAGCATGTGTCTGTATTGAATTATGTTATGTTGTATAAAATTATTAATGAGTACTGCATTTCATTTGTAGTGTATGTTAACTATAAATACCATATTACTATATTAATTATATATTATTTAAATAAGCTTATATTTTAGTGAGTGAAAAATGTGGAGAGAAAAAAATATATGCATATATATATATATATATATATATATATACGACATGTGTGTATATATACATAGAAGTGTTATTATATGTTTATATATTTTTACAATATTTTAGCCAAGATATGACTACAGTATTATAATTATAATATATAATTATAATTATAATAATAATAAAATAAAAAAATTATGGAAATTACTTTTAAAGTTGTCCAACTGAAGTCCTTATGCATAATACTAATACATTTTTGACATATTGATAAGTTTTGATATATTTTTGGTAGTAAATTATAACAATTTCTTGATGAAACATAATCTTTTGCTTCACATACTAATGATTTTTGACATCATTTTGTTCCATATGTATTGTTGGCTATTGCTACAAACATACCCGTGCTACTTATACTTATTTTACTTATTTTGTGCTCCAGGGTCACATAAATGTATACATTCAGTCACAGTGTTTTAAAAAAATCTATTTATGAAGAGAGACAGAGAAATTGATCAATTCATAAATGCGTGCATATATATGTGTACTAGTGTTTGTTATTTTAGATTTATTTAATTTCTAAGATTTTAGATTTCTTTGTGTTGAGAACAAATATGTACATTTATAATACTGTAAAAATCTACATTTTTTATATTGCTTGTATTGTATACATTAAGAAGTGAATGTTAAAACCTAATACAATTTTGAACAGTTGTATCATTGACAGAACTAGCTGGGATTAGACTTCTGTCACGTGTTTATTGTTTGAGCTGGGTCATCACAGTAATCTCACAAACTAGTTATCGGTTGTTAGAGCACATGAATCCCAGTAACCCAATAGCTTTGTATAATTGATCGATTCCTCTGTTGTGCCTCTTCAGTAAGTCTTCATTTCTCATTAACCACAGACTGAACAAAGGGCACGTTCGACCCCATGACCTTGCACTGAGGTTGTGGGACCAAATTCTGACCTAATGACACGGATGAGCACCCACTGACCCATAAATCCCTTTTTTAACACATGAACTCACTTTCCTGCTACAAAGATTGTATATACCGCATATATTTTATAATCAGATCTTTTGCAGATGAAAATGAGCTAGATTTACTCACCCATAGTAATGAAGGACTTTTTGAGCTATAGTTAATCCTAATCACAGATTGCATATTATTTAACTGACAACAGCTTGTCAATAACAAAGACTCTCATTATCAATAGAGCAATACAGATGGCCAGATGCCTTAATGAGGCTAAGTAATCCTGACCACAGAACTAGACCATGTAATCAACTAATTAAAACTCCAACCTTTAATCTAGTGTCCTTGCAGTAATTGCTTTTGTGCTGTTCTGAAGGCGGTCTCAAAATACGGCGTGTGAGTGTTTTGGGCTGATGTCTGGAGTGGTTCTGCTAAGCATTGAAGGATGAGTTGCTAATGAACACCACTGGGAAATGAGAGGGACCCCCTCTGATGTGGGCCTGTTGTCTAACAGTGATAGAAAGTTGCAGAACAAAGTTGCTCTAGAAAAGCACTATGCTGAACAATGTTTATCGTCCGTTTCTGGATATTTCCATTATATTATCCGGTGTTATTCAATCAGCAAATCCTGTCTCAAACTGAATTAGCCTATTCTTGAAACCTTCTGGAACAATTCTTGCTTGTGGCCTTTTGCTGATTTCTATTGTATATTTTTATAATTATTGTCCTCAAACATCAAGTAAATTCTAGAGTTCATATCATTTTACATTATTTATATTTTGCAACAGGCAATCAATTCAATCTTTGTAACTGAGCAACTATTTAAATTCTGTTATGTGGTGCAATCATTCTTATATTTAGTTAATAATAAATGCATACTATAAATATTAAATATGTATTAACAATTATTGAATTAATTTGTATATTTGTATATATAATATTTATTTAATGCTAAACAATTTATAGTAATGAATATATCTATATAAAGAAGAAGATATCTAAAACAAGCCAGGCCTACAGTATAATATCAAATGCATTAATATTTTATGTGCTTAAGGTCACTGTTGAGTCAGGTTATTTTGGACAGATTTGTTATATCAAAAATATATGATATAATGTTAACATATAAGTTGAGTAAAGCACATGGCGTTACACAAATGCACATTTAATGCATACAATTATATTGTGTTCATCTGCAGTCGAGGGGATCAGAGGCAGGAGGCGTACCTCATCTAATCTTCTGAGGGGACCAGAGAGTATAAAAGACCTGTAACCCCTGCACCGCTCCCAAAGTAAGCCGAGCGTTGACATCCACCCCTCCACAGGAGAGACAGCCATAAAAGGCGGTGCAGCTGCACCCAGTCAACGGCCTGTCAGTCAACAAGCTGGTGAGTACAACCTACAGATATTTCATTATCAAGAAGGAATGCATGATTTTTTTATAATAATATCTTTTACCAATGTGACTGAAAATATACAATGTGTCAAAAGTTCCACAATACTAATAGTTATTATTGGTTATGGGACTTGAAGAGGTTTTGGCTGAATTATATATGCAATTAAATTATTTTATTATTATTCATGTAAGAAGAAATAGATCATAGAGTGGTATAACAGACATTCAGTGTTGCCTGGGATAAGTCATTTATACAGTTTAGGGATAACTTTTCATAATAACAGAATACCCCAATTGACCAAACAGAATATACCAGAAAAAAAAAACATTAAAATATTGAAATGAAATATTTAAAGTATATATGACAATATGTATGCAAACCATTGCCTTATTAATATAAATATAACGTTAATGTGAATATGATGTTAATAGAACAAAGAAAAAACAGCAGTAAACAATAATTGTGCAGCTATTATTGTCTGTTCCCATTAATCTTTAAGGAATACTTGAAGGTCATATTTTGACTCTTATCTTTTCTGTTTGCTCAGCATGTTTAGTGTTATCCCTGCTTTAATAAGATTACCCCAAGTGCAGATTGCAACCATTGGGATGGGGGACATTTATTAATCCAAGCTCTGGATTACACAAAATGGGTCACCCTTCCCTTCACACTTTCCCTGAGCTCATTTCTGGGAGCATGGGCCATGTTAGACATTCAGTTACAGTGGAATATGTCATTTGGATTTGCGTATTACTCATCAGTAAGAGGATTATGAGTATAGTTTTCTCAGTCTAGGGTGGCTGCCATAGATATTCATAAGGTGTCGGTTTGACATTGCAGTTACTGTAACCTTTCTCTCTTATTTTGTATTAAAATTAAAAAATCTGTGTGTTTTTCTGTGTCCTTCAGAGCAACTTTTCTTTCCAGGATGACGCCAAAATCAATTTAATTGAAAATCAAAATGTCATTGAGTGTGGACTAAAAACTTTCTGGTGTATTTACTTTAGCACTACATCACGGGGAGCGAATACATAGAAAAGCCACCAACAGTGACCAACAGCCATGAATCTTGAACCGCCCAAAACAGAGATCAAATCCGCCACCCGTGTCACCGGTGGCCCCGCCACACCACGCAAAGGACCACCCAAGTTCAAGCAGAGGCAGACTCGCCAGTTCAAGAGCAAACCACCAAAGAAGGGTGTCCAAGGGTACGTTAGACAGTAATATCATAAAGTAAAATCTTTGTGATTTTCCACACTTCGTGCTTTATTTTACTAAAAATTCTGAATGAATTAAAATTGTGCATAATATTCATTAGTTATTCCCCATGACTGTTTTAAAAATAATAATTCAATTGAACAAAATGTATATATTTTTTTATTTTTATTTTTTATAGTTTCGGAGACGACATCCCTGGCATGGAAGGTTTAGGCACCGGTGAGTATTATCTGCACTTCTCCTCACGTGTTTAGCCATCATGAAACATCACCATCTATTCTAAGACGACCTTGTTTGATATGATAAGTCTGATCAGACATCATGCATCCATGTCAGTCAAGCCTCTAATATTGAGCATCATCAAACACCCTATATGATGTCTTATGACATCACTTGAATGCTATGTGGAGTTAAAGCTGCTTAGGTTAACCCTTTGATTGATCGATGTGAACTCATGTTGCTGTGTTTCTACCTACAGACATCACTGTCATCTGCCCCTGGGAGGCCTTCAACCATCTGGAGCTTCACGAGCTGGCTCAGTATGGTATCATCTGAGCCCGTCACCTTCCCATCATCCTCTGTGCAATTTAGACCCTTTTCTGTCATGTTCTCCAAATCACCTGCCTCCATCCTGGCGATTTTCTCCACGTGGACCATTTCAACTTTTATAATAGAATAAGCACCAAAAACAGCAACTTTTATAAAAATGGAAAAACTAAGAAAAATCATTGTCAACAACAAAAAAAAAAAATCTATCTGACTGTCAATCCCTCTGGTTTCTTTTCTTTCTTGCAGTCCAAGAACACGTTCTGCTCAAACTATAGAACAGAAAGGTCTCGTCAGATCACGTTCTGTTTGACTAGAAAAAAACGCTGCTCTTTTTCCTTTGCTCTATTCTTCTTTTTCTACCCTCCCTCCCTAATTTTCTTCTGGAACACGAAACTAAGCAAGCAAGACAGCCTCAGAGTGAGTAAAAAGCAAGACACGTGCCCGTGAAATGAATGGCTTCTTGTTTCACGTGCCTCGGTGCCTCCTCTGTCTACCTTCGCCGAGTTCATAAGAAATGATTGAAGTCCTGTAGAGATGAAACACACTGCTGGCCAAAAAAGGGTTCCTATCCACTGAGATACCAGTTGGGTAACCAATGCAGATATTAAAGTTTCAACCTTTTCACTCCCTCACTATTCTTTTTTGTGTGTGTATTCTGTGTAAGGATACCCTCAGAAACTGTTTTAATATCATGTTTGCTTTGTGCTTTGCAACCCCTTCATTCAATGCATTCATATGTTTGCACATAAACAGGCACTGTTTTATTTTTGGCTATAATTCTCCGTTTCAGTAAGTCTCTCAGGTGACTGTTAGGGAACAGTTTGGGCTGTCATGTCTTGTGTTTCTTGCATGTGTAGTTATTTCATTTTCATCGCCATTGTCTGTCATCATCATCATCATCATCATCATCATCTCATTCCTCTTTATCATTGTGAACCATTTTAGTATAATTTCTTTTGTATTCAGTACTTTCCATTTGTATATTTCATTGTAAAATATTATTCATTATAATTGAATCTATTCATTTAAAAGTCCCATGTCTTTCATAGATTTATGATTTCGTAGCCAATAATTCTTCTAATTTTCTTTCACTTTATTGGCATTGTGTCAAGTTTTTATTTCCCTATGTTTGTGTTTGTTGCATGCTCTGTCTTTTACTATTTTGTTTATGTCTATTCATTCATTTCTTCATACATTAGTTCTGTCACATCCTGGGATTTTTAATTTAGTAAACAAAGCCTATTTCCCACACAGCCAGATCCTCATGTATCCAAATGATATATCCAAAGTACATTCTATGAAAAGATGTGGTTTGCACAAGCATGAACATATGATAATTTCCGCACAGATCCTTTATGTGGTAGGATTGTGTGTCCTTCTGAATCCTTAAGTCTTGAGTAAAGTTATTTTGTGTTGTTTAGGCCTGTATTTTGCGGATATAGGGTTTCGGCTGAACATGCATCTGTTTTGAGGGCATGTTTGAGGGTTCACAACATCAGCGATTAAAGTGTTCTCTCTACAGGATGAGATCAAAATAAAGCTTGAAAAAAAAGAGAAAAAAAATTTCTGTCTGTTTTTATGCCTCTGATATTATTACAGTCAGGTCAGTAAGCTGAGCTAAGCTTTTTAATGAGAATATAAGCTTTATGAGCTTAGGGTACATGGATGCATTTTCCCAAAATTGAATGCATGAGCTAGTATTTTAAAGAATCAATTTTCACCTATTTAAAAAAAATAATAATAATAATTTAAGTCAGTAAAATCAGATCCTTTTGATTTCTATTTCTACTTGGTATTGGATGCAGTGTAAAATAGTGTGCCTATACAAAATATACATTATATGAACAAGATATATTATAGATGTTGTCCTAAAGCCTCTGGATAATTTCTAATTAGTGAGTAATACGCATGATGAAGAAACAGCAACACACATACACAAAAACCAATGAAAAGCATCTGCATCTGCATAATCTCTAGCTGGAAAATTCCGTAGCAACAAAAACTTTGTGTAGGATTTTAAAAACCGTTTTGTTACTGTAAGAAAATTCTTACTGATCACATAACATAACTCAAGACAACACAACTCAGCATAAAACAACGTACACAGTAACACAACATTAACTCTTTGTTTCTAACCGGTGACATTAAGCAGGACCCCCGTCATAGCCCGGACTCATTTAGATGTAGCACCGGCTCTATGAGTTTGGCATCGCTGCATAGGTCCAAGCAGATCATATAAACAGCGATATTAAAATACGTCAACTCTCATTTCAGCGACATCAGGAACGACGGTGCATCCCATAAACATGGCGGAAAACATAGTAAGTGTCAGTCTGCGTTTGTATTTCGGCAGTTTGAGTGAAGTCTGTCATCCAGTGATGAGGCAGCAGAATTGTTAGCATAATGCTAATGATCATACTCAACCAGAATCGTCCAGAAACGCGTTGAATACTAGAAACAACAATTGCGTGTGTGTTTACAACACAGCTGACTTATTTACCTTATGATTTGAAGCTGAGGTTTATTATTTCTGCTGTGGTTGACTTTATTTGGCTTGGCACATCTTGGCTTTATGTCCTCTACTTTTTAAAGTCTAGATGCTGAATTTAACCTAATAAATAGCTGAGGTGTTAAAATTGAAGACCGTGTGATTGTTTTGCTTCCGTGCTTGTCGTAGTTGTGTATTTGGGAGGTGGAATGACATTAAGTAACTTATTAAAGTGCTTTGAATGTTTTGGTTTTTGTGTTAAGAAAAAGCAGTGAGAGTATGAACTTACTATAATCTGTCATTTATTGATATGTTTGGACATGGATCCGTGTGACTCTGCGACAGTTTATTGAGTGTCAAATATCAATGGTCTGCTCTCCAACCACCTGTTTTCTCTGATTCATACCGGCTTGTTATGCTGATTTGTAGTCTCGTTTTAACTTGTAACATTTCTTCATGAGTAATTCTGTGCTAGATCTGTGTGAGAAACAAGATTATGATTGAACAACAAACATACCTGTTGTGGTTACCATAAACTTACTTTCTCTTCCTCTGTTTATTCATTGGCAGATCATCCGTGTACAGTCTCCAGAGGGAATGAAAAAAATCGCCTCAACAAAACGAGAGACGGCTGCAGCTTTCCTCAAGAAGGTATAAGGAACCTCACTCTGTGATATTAGTTTATTTTTTAATAAATTGTACAATCATTTTACTTAACACCTTTTTAATGACAGAAGTTTACAGAGGAAGCATTTTTTTAAAGCGACAGTAAAGACATCAGAAACATTGAAAGTGACTTCCTTTTCAAATTATTTTTGTATTTTTTTACTTTCTTATACATCACAGAATCCAGCAATATCCATAATAACTTCATGTATAAAAAAAAATAAAAAAATAAAAATATATATATATATATATATAAATATAAAATACAAAAAAAAAAATTAAATGATATTTATTTCACAGTATTACTGTTTTTTTTCAATTTGGTGAGCCCAAAAAATGGAATATAGCATATATTAAGCAGCTATTGAAGCTAAGTAGATTAGAAAATAGTTTAGTGGAAGAAGATAAAATATTATATATATATACATATAAAAACTATAAAATATTAAATAATTATATAATATAATATATGTATGTATATATATATATATATGTATATATGTACATATACATATATGTGTGTGTGTGTGTGTGTATATGTATGTATATTTATTAAATAAACTGTCAAATAACATTGCTCCTTCGCTATAGTTATGACATAGTAGGTATTACTATTCACCCCAGATCATTGCCATTCCTCTGCACTTATGGGGCGGTGACATTTATTGCCTGTCTGTGAAAAAGCTGAGAATAACACTACAACAAAAGCACAGCATCAGATCCTGTGAGTCATTGTAAAGTGGCGGCACAGACTCCTGTTCCTGCTGAGTGCTGATTTATTAATGAGGCGGCTCTGAAAAAGGAGACTTATGTCCATACTCTGGAGTCTCACAGATGTGGGCTGCAGTGACATGCATTTCTGCTGTGGTGCAAAGCTTGATGGGCGGTGTGCTTACAGCAAAGTCAGGAATAACCCAGGGCTTGGGGCCAAAACCCATTGAAAGTGACCAAAATGCCTCTATTAGAATGTAGGGCCTTAATAGTGTTTTTTTTTTTTGTTATCTAAAATTTGCTGGATTTCATAAAATTTGATTCAATGTCTGACTAGTTGTATGTTCAGTAGAATGGTTTTAGTAGGTAATCAATATTCAAAATAATTAAGTGTTTACCTCATGTCAGTCTTTGACTAGTTTGTCGTTTGATAGGGTAAATTGAATTATAATAGATGTCTTAGAGGGTCTTGGTAGTTGAAGGTGCTGAAGGCTCTTTTGAGACGGGCAGAGGGTTTGTGTTTGCCTGGTGTAGACACTGCAGGGACCATTAAAGATTCATGTCTCTCAGCAGGCGGGTGGAGAGTGAGCCGGCGATCAATTGAGACCGTCTCACAGTTTGATTTTGGGATTAAATGGCAGGAAAGAGACAGAGAGATGACAAAGCGCTCTAGCTTTGAGAAATGTGAATTCTGGTGCATGGATGGAAAGAAATGCACACTGTATTTTAAGGCCTCCATGTTGAATGTTATTAACAGGGTAGTCTGTTACAGTTACGTTTAGGACATTTAGTGACCAGTAAAAGCTTTTTCTGATTGGATTAGCAAAGATATCTGTCTTCTGCTAGGTTTTCGGGTTGCCTAATGGACAGTCATTTGGACGTGATGGATCAATTTGTTTCTGTGACTGCACTTTTTTCGAGTACTGTTTTCAATTAGGCGATCTTGTTATCAGAACCACCTGATAGTGAATTATATCAGAACAGCCTGTCAGACAAGTAGTAGTGTATAATAATTTTTTTCTAGCCAAATCTCAAACACTTAATGTTTGTCTTTCTCTCAAGCACTCTACTCTCATAGCGTAATTAAAGTTAATTGAGCAATCTCTGAAAGGCAAACAATCTTAACACATTTTGAATGGCTGTATTATTTCACATATCTTTATTTAATCAGCTAATAAGTGGAGGCTCTAAAAAGAGGAAAAGAGAAATGGACAAGGAATGTCTAACTGCAGCAGTAATGAGCAGGAGCATGCTTCTGACATCCTTTGCTACATTCTTGCCAGGTTGGTAAAGAGTTTGGCTTCAGTTCAAATGGTTTCTCGGTCTACCTGAACCGGAACAAGACTGGAGAGATCCTTTCACAGAACAAGACCCTCAGTCTGCTGAAAATCAAGTAAGTGGGATTTTGTGAGAGATTGAGTTTGCGCTGTTGTGTGTGTGTGTGTGTGTGTGTGTGTGTGTGTGTGTATATAACAGAGTTGTTTTTGTCTCTCTTTTAGGCATGGCGACATGCTTTTTCTTTTTCCATCTTCAGCTGGACCCTCCAGTGAGAACATGGACACAGCTCAGCCTCACACTTCTTCTTCCTACCCTTCCTTCCCTTCATCCTCTTCATCATCATCTTCTTTATCCCGTTCACACTCTGGAGCACAGATCCAAGAGGATCAGATTGACCAGTATCTGTCCAAACAAGAGGGAAAGATCTACAGAAACAGAGACCCCCAGCTGTAAGTCTGCCTCACCTTCCTCACTGCATTGGAAAAAGATTTTATAACGCATACTCCCAAAACCTTGAAGTTATTTTTATGCCATAGTTTGGAGGTAATGCATTATGCAACATACCAAATAATTCATTGCAGTATGAGGACTACAGAGTATTAGAGGTATATTTTTATGTTTATAAAGCACTCTTTTTCATTGTTTCTCAGGTGCCGGCACGGTCCCATGGGGAAATGTGTGCACTGCGTACCTTTAGAGGTAAGAACTTGGGATCCTCCCCTTGGCACCCTGGACAGCTATCATTTTTATTTATGCACAATCTTTGAAAACATGGATATGTGCTGGTTTAAAAGTGTGATTTCTAGGCCTGGAAGCATTATTGAAAATGACCAAAAAAAACTTTTTTGACCCTAAATATTGACGCAAACATTCAAAGATTTCACTTTCTGTTTTAATAGCCTTTTGACGAAGACTATCTGAACCACCTTGACCCACCGGTCAAGCACATGTCCTTTCATGCCTACATACGGAAACTCACTGGCGGAGCAGACAAGTTAGTGCTTTTGACAGCTCTCTACGCTCACTTAAATAAGGTTGTGGGAATAGAGTGATTTTAATAAAGTGTTAATGTCTCTCAGGGGGAAGTTTGTGGCACTTGAGAATATCAGCTGTAAGATTAAATCTGGCTGTGAGGGGCATCCGCCCTGGCCAGAGGGCATCTGTACCAAGTGCCAACCCAGCGCCATCACTCTCAATAGACAGGTAAACAGCTCCTCTCAGTCTGTATCATAAACATCTTTACTTTCATCTAGCTCTTACATTACATACAGACAAACTGTTCACTACTCAATTTCTTGCTTTAAAATGAACCTGCCGCTTCTGTTTCCTGCTTGGGCATAATAAATAAGTGCTTCAGGTCATATTTCTGTCTGTTTTGATCTGATGAAACTGCAGAAATATCGACATGTGGACAACATCATGTTTGAGAATCACACCATTGCGGACCGTTTCCTCGACTTCTGGAGGAAGACTGGTAGCCAGCGGATGGGGTACCTCTATGGACGCTACACAGAGCACAAAGACATCCCTCTTGGCATTCGAGCAGAGGTTGCTGCCATTTATGAACCACCTCAGGTGAGAGACTTCGCTCTGAAATGCATTTAGGGGCCCAGCAGTAACTTTTTTTAAATTTTTTTTACTGCAAATAAAACAAAAGCATTAGGTATGTTTTCATAACTTTGAGTGATTGAAGGACCTCAGCACTCCAGGACCTACGTTGCCTACCCCTGCCCTAAACTTTTATTCTTTAAGCAGTGATGCCAGATAAACACAAGAGGGCAATAAAAGACTAACATTTAAGGGCAGCAGTTTTTCAAACTTTTTAGTTTCAAGGCCTCTTGTCCTATTATATTTGTTGTTTCTGCTTAAATACGCTTCATTATTTCAATACACATGAAATGTAATAAAATAATATAAAATTCAAATAATTGAATGCTTTAATTCCCAAGGTTTTAGTTCATAGAAATTTAATTCATACCAGTGTTAGAGCTCACTGCCCATGTCTGCCATTTAATGCAGATTGCCCCCTAATGATGAATAAATTGCATTGCTGTAGTTTATTAGCATCATGCATGTATAGAACTATTTTATTCAAAAAGGTCAAGTATTGTTTTGCTGATTTCTGTTTTTGTTTTTCTTTCCACCTGTGTGCTTTGTCTCAGATTGGAACCCAGAACAGCTTGGAGTTGATTGAAGATCCAAAGGCAGAAGCAGTTGAGGAGATTGCTGCAAAACTAGGCCTGCGGAAAGTGAGTTTTGTTTAGTTTTTTTTTTTTTTTTTCTCACTACGCCTTTTAAAAATGGGGGGTTGTCCGAGACATGTAAACTGTAGTTGGTCAATATTATTTTAGAAATGTATATTTATTGCAGTGAGAGACTGAATAGGCTTGGTGTAGATCTGCCACACATTGTGTAGTCATCCTTCCCATGAGGCTCTCTAATGGGATTCTTAGAGTTCCTTTCTCGTCACACATCTATTGCTTCCATATGATACTTAAAAAAAATGACTGTCTCTGGTGCATAGTAGAAGTGGCCTGATCAGTCATGACCCTTCTTGTTACAGCCTGAGCATGTGGAACAGCTTCCGAATGTACAAAATATAATTATTTTAATTAGCAATGTTGGCTATTTTATTTTATTTTTTTCAGCTGGGTTGGATTTTCACGGATCTTCTGTCAGAGGACACTAGGATAGGCACGGTTCGCTACACCAGAAACAAGGTCATTCAGGAAAATAAAAGATTAGCGTTTGACTTACTGCATGGTGTGTTTATGAGTGTGAGATCATTATTAACCAGTGGATTTTTGTCACCTGTCTAGGATTCGTACTTCCTGAGTGCAGAGGAGTGCATTACAGCTGGACACTTCCAGAACCAACAGGCCAATGCGTGTCGGCTTTCCCCGGATGGCCATTTTGGGTCCAAGTTTGTCACAGTGGTGGCAACAGGTATGCAGTACCTCTCTTATGCAAGATTTACCGCTGCTGTTTTTGTTGTCCAGTGGGGTGATGAATCAAGGCATTTGGTTGTGTCAAGGCTGATAAATCAGTCTTAGTCCATGACATTTTTTGCACTGAATATTTTATTGGTACCTGGAAAAACTTTAGTGCTTAAAGAAAATATAGTGGACTGAAAAACAGAGCATGGATTTGACTAGCTTTTTTATGCGTTGGCAGGTGGTCCCGATAACCAGGTGCACTTTGAAGGTTATCAAGTGTCCAATCAGTGCATGGCTCTGGTGAGGGATGAATGTCTACTGCCCTGCAAAGATACTCCTGAACTGGGCTTTGCCAAAGAGTCCAGCACAGAGCAGTATATCCCTGATGTCTTCTATAAGGTACTGGACTAAAACAATACTACTACCAATGATCTGTCACGAAGCATGTAACTAAAGACATATTCATAGGATGCATACACATACATTACCATTCAAATAGTTGAGGTTGGTAAGACGCATATTTACTGAAAAGTCTTAGGCCACTAGTATTTTCACTAACAAAAAATGGTTTTATGTCGGTTCAGAGAAGTCTACCTGAAAAGCTATGGGCAAGTGTACCTCGGAACAGAAGCTGTTTTACCAAAAGCTGTAACACCAAATATTTATATGATTTAGTTAATTTATAAATTAAATCTATTTATGGCATTATTTTTGAAAGCATCCTCATTTTTACACGAGTGTCTAAAACTTTGAACAGTACTGGAGCTTTGCAGGTAGGTTTTTTGAAGCATCCTGGAGACGTTGCCACAGTTCTTCTGGATTTAGTCTGTCTCCATTTGTTCTGTTGCTTCCTGTCATTCCAGACAGACTGAATGATGATCAGATCAGATCTCTGTGTGTTATCAGACTCCTTGTGCAGACAATAATCTCACTGAATTATTACAATTAATGACAAAAATAATGTTTGGAAATTCCAACTTATATTTCCAATTGAAACGCTACCGCAAAAGATAGAAATAACCGACTTAGGCCACTAGTATTTTCACCAACAAAAACTGGCTTTAAGACTTTCGCACAGTACTGTGTGTGTGTATATATATAGCATTAATTAGATTTTGTTTGTGTGTGTGTGTGTGTGTAAAAAATCTTTACTGTCACTTATCAATAAAATGTCACCTTTGTTAAAGGTGCCATAGAATGGAAAACTGAATTTACCTTGGCATGGTTGAATAATAACAGTTCAGTACATATACATAACATACTGTGAGTCTCAAACACCATCGTTTCCTACTTCTTATATAAATCAAGTGTTTGCAAAAGACGACAAAAAAATAGTCAATTTCCAACACAACACAGACTGTTACGTAACAGTCTAGAGGCGTAATAGTCACGCTCACCACATTTGCATAAACCCGCCCATAACTTACCATTCAGAAGGGTCGATGTGCAATCTCAGAACAACAGGT
>JAUCMU010000021.1:12531287-12541978 GCA_032275025.1 Enteromius treurensis | reverse complement strand
ACCATTCAAATTTGTATTCATATGTCTTTAGACAAATCTCAATACAGTATTTTTTCAGAACCTGTGCTTGGCTTATTCCATTCAACTTATTTGGCTACTGTAAAATTGGCAAAGGGAAACTTGCCCGTCAGAGGCCACATCAACCCCCAATGTAAAGCATGAGCTGATTTTATAAAGAGTTTGTGTATATATTTGGCATGACGGCTTTATTTCCTTCCTTCTGATGTCTACAGGACAGCATTGGGCTTCTGCTGGATGCAGTGAAGACACCCAATGAAGAGTTGGCTCAGACCTGGAAGAAATCTGAGCAGTGGGCCACAATCGAGCAACTCTGCAGTGAGTACTCCTGAACGGTGTTATTTTAGCATAATTTATTGATTTTTGAATTAACTGTTTTTCATAAAAAATTTTTTTTTTTTAATTTAGGTTTAAATGCATTTTTTTTATATTATTTTTGGTTCTAGTTCAATTTTTTTTTTTTTTTCATTTAATTACTCACTGTCATGTCGTCCTGAAATATTTTTATTGTTACTTACCCTAATGTCATTCTAAACCTGCAAGAATGTTGTTATCTGTTCATCTCCGAACCACAAATGAAGATCCTATAGAAGGTCATGTAATTAACACAATTAACATCCAGAAACAGAGATGGTTCAGAGATGAACAGAGTTCTTGCAGGTTTAGAATGACATTAGGGTAAGTAATTACTGACAGAATTTCTGGGTGAACTATCACTTTTAAATTCGTTTTTCTAATTAGTAATCAAGTTATTTCAATTTGTGTTTTTTAGTACTTCTTCAATAGGTTTTCCAACTAGCAGACTGTTTTCTTTTGTTAACCCCAGGTACAGTTGGAGGGCAGCAGTCCGGATCTCTGGATTATGCCATGGGCGGTCCGACTCTCCCCCAGTCCTCTTCAGCTGTGTGGTCCTGCCTGCACTGCACCTTCATGAACCAACCTGGCACCGAGCACTGCGAGATGTGCAGTTTGCCCCGCAGCTAAAATCCAACAAATCCGGGCTGCACCATACATCCCACCGGGAACAGCAGTGGGAGTGGGCGTGGTTCCCTGTATTCCTGCCGTTTTAGTATGCCTAATCCTTAACTCCTCCCCTCCCTCACTGACTGTGTCGCATCTAAACGCCGATGCCAGCCGCGTGCCCGAATATGCGCCCGATCCAATGCTGTGAGCTGCATCACTTTGATGATGATGATTGATGGCCGAAGATAATGGGTTGTACCCATGTAGCACTCTCTGTGTGAGCCCAGTGCATTCTGGGACTTTTATTTAGACAAGCACTTGGGCCAAGCTCCTTCCTCCCTCCGTGGTCCAAACTAACCTTTCAGCACCATTGGAAACATCTGATATTAAACGTCTTTCCCCAACTCTCGCTGAGGATGTTGTGTAAATAATAAACAGAGAAGAAATAATACTGTTATTTAAATTTCAAAAGATTTTATATGTTGAGGCAAATTACTTTTTCAAGCCCATTTTGAAGTAAACACACGCAGCTGAAGGAGCTTTGTGGTTTGCAGCACTCTTTTTACATCATCATGGTTTCTTAGACCTTCAACCGTAGTTTAAAACACTTTCTTCACCAAACACGCATGCTTGCTTTATTTTTCTTCCATTCATTTTTCATAACACTTTAGTTGATCTGTTCTGTATCTATTCTCATCACTGCTTGATTAGATTGAAGTCGAATGGTTGGTTTGGCTGCAGAGGTTCCTTTTCCTCAAGATTGCAATTGACCGTTTAAGGCTTAAGAAGCTATGCTTTGGTTTACATTTGCTTTGCAAAAACTGTAGCCACTAAGCTTCGGTGCTGGTACCCTTTTCTGCACCATTTCACTGTCATCGCCCTTTCATTTCCAATTTCCCCTGGCGCTTGTCCAGATGTCAATTGTGGAGATTTTTTTCCACCGTTCAGCCCTTAAGGAGCCTGTACCGTTGCACCTTCAAAGGGTTCTGACAGGGCCGTCTTTGAACACGCTCTCTCACCTGTCAGCTCCACATCTGGTGGAGATCAAGAGAGATTGATTGATTTGATTGAAAAGAACAGAGCTAAACTTAAACTCTAAACTTATTCCACTTGATTGACATCTTTGCTTTGGACCTTTTTTTTTTAAACCAGCCTCAGATCTTTTACACTGGTCTGTGTAGTTCAGAAGATAGATTTTACTGGCTGGATACAGGGTTATATTGTCTTCTGACAGCCATTTTCATTCGGTCACGATTCCGTGTTTTAGAAACCAGCCCTAAGACATCTCTTAAATATGCCTTCAGGAGAATTTCAGCCCTCTGAAATGATCTAGATGTTTACGTTTGTGTTCTATTTTCTTAATTCTCCAACTCGGCCATATTTTCCAACACTCTACAATTCAGTCTATTGGTTCACTTAAATGGGCGCTCACTGTTCACAAATTGAAATCTGATTTTTTTTTCTTTAGGAGGTTTGAGGTGCAGACAGCTGTGCTTAGGCCCCATTGTCACGAAACACAGGTGCCCTGAGTTGTATGCTTTCAATTGGTTTTGGGGTTTTAAATACAACGAAAATAGTTCAACAATAAAACCGATTCCTTTGAATGGTCTTGTCTTATTTTATTTATTTATTTTTTTCTTCTCTGATTTTGTGTTAGTAAATGCCTAATAAATTAGTTTAACCTTCAACAGCAATTTTTTTGCTACAAAATAAAAAAGATTTTTATGGTAGGATAGACCAGATGGGGCCTTGTGCTATTGATGCTATATATAGGCTACATCCTGTACAAACTGAGCATATGGACTTATTCAAGATGGTTCAGAGTGTGTCGGACAAACCAGTTACTTGTTAGCATAAATATGTGTGTATCCCAAGGGTGAAGATCTTATGGTATGTTCGTTTTTTTGTGTCTAGGCAAATTTTTGTTTGTGTGATTCTTAAAAGTAAAGGTTGAAGTTTGACCTCCAGCCAATCACGAGGACCTCATATGTGTGGCAGATGAGTCGCTGGAATGCTGAGGTAGAGTGAGCTTGACATCAAACATCTTACCTGGAGCTCTCAGAAGTTCAGTCTGACACATCTGGATTCTATTTGGTCCTCTTAATTTAACACTTTACCCCTACTTACACCTACCTCCACCGAAGTAAGGACCAGTTTTATGGGACAGTTGTAGAGGCTGCTACTGTTTTTACCTTTGAACTTGGTTTCTGTATGAAAGGTTTGGTGTGTTGTCACTGTCAGTATGGGTTTAGCTTATGTGGACGCGAGAACACATCCAATTCAGGGAAAATAGGTAGATATAGAAACCTTTACATCATATTTAAATAACATTTAATTTTAAATTAAATGTCTATTATTTAACAAATACCATTTCTCTCTCTCTCTCTCAGATGTTTCAAAATATTTTTGCAATGACTAGATTTTTTTAGATGGGTCCTTGATTTATACAAGCTATTTTTCTGGCAGAAGAGAGTGTGACAAGGTAGGTTAAACTCTGAAATTTAACTCCATTTTTAGACACAGCCCTAACCACTGGGCGGGATTAGATTGGAATGGCAATATAAAAGCCATACTGCCAATATTTCATGATATTTGGATGTGTTTTTCATGGTTACTGTTATTTAATTGGCTTTTGAGATATATAGTCAGACTGACCTGAGGTAAGCACATTATTATAGTTGTTAAAAATGTATTTTCCAGACTGTGTTTATATTTTATAATGTTTAAGCATCTGATTTCGTTTCATGTATGATCCTGTTTGAATTTGTTTGTAGAGAGTAATGAGTTGCCTACTGCCGTTATTTTTTGTGCTTTCACTGGGAGCTGCTCAGAAGAGCACACGACAGACCGTGGAGTGGGACTACAAAACTGAAGGTGAAATACTGCATTTGTATATTTGAAAAATTATGTTTTTCTGGGAAAGCTTTTGAAATGCTTTGTAATTATAAGTTATTTTGTGAATAATTATACCATGATCAAATATTTAAATCTATTAACTATAAATGTTACATTTTTTTTTTATAATAATAATAATTAAAAAAGTAATCATCTGTTTTGATTTTTGGTTTGTGTGTTAGCTGAGAAAGTAAATATGAGAGGATGTGCCAATCTCACATTAGTCTTGGATAACTGGAAATATGCCATCATGACTCAAGTCAAAGACCTCCTTCTGAATGATCACAGCACAGTGCTACCAGACTATGGAAGGTATGTTTAACAAATAAAGTATATATACATATGTGTGTGTGCTTGCTCCAGCTTATGTGTTTTTCAGGATTCAGACATTATCTGAAGCCCTAAATGACCTGTACAAGGAATTTAACTCCTTGAAAGAGAGACTAGCAGAGCTGACCACAAAGTTTGAGGGAATAGAGTTGTTTGTGGATGAAGCACGATCCGGCAGGGCTCACTCATCTCCTCGAGCGGAGCGTCCACTCCCTGAAGGGGAGGGAATCCCACCTGAGACTGGCACAAGGCAGGGACGCAGGAACAGGGTGGTGGTGCGGAGAATTAAGAAACCTGATAATTGAGTTTTTCAAGTTTAGAACCGATTCAGGTATTTTTCAAAAGCATAACACCTGGGGCCTGTTCCATAAACCAAGATTAGAGTGTAAGCCAGGCTTATTTCAGTTAGTCTGACTTATTGCCAGTTCATTTGTCAGACTATCTGCCATAAGCCTGGCTTTTTGGGTAAACTTGTTTTATGGAACAGGCCCCAGATCTATTGTACATTGTGTTGTTTTTAGATTTTTTTTTTTTTTTTTTTAAATCAAGTAATTATGTGTATCTTTTTGTCTTATGTTTAAATCGGGTGAAAAATATATTTTTAGAGCATTTAGCCACAAAATAGGATATACAACCAAGAACAAGCTTTTTCTTGTGTTGCTCCTTTTTTTTATTCATTGTAATTATGTTTATATAATGTGATTAGCAATAGCAGCTTCTATATCAGCTCATCAAATGCATTTGTTGTATTCTTTTCTGTATATGCTGTTGTTCTCTACATTTTCCATGTTTTGACCATGTGAATACAGCAATAGGCCTATTAAATTTTTACTTTCTTACAGTGGTCTGTGGTGTTTTAGAAATAAACCAAAATACGCCTGCTTCTTTACAAACGTTGTTTGGATGATAAAAGGTTAACCGTATGGTAATGAATATTAATTTAATGCAGTAAACATACCTGACGTCAGCAGGATCTCAACTGGAAGTTCAAAAACACAATAGTTTATTGAATAATACCTACTAAGATTTCGTAAAATCGGTTAACTGAACACTTGGCATTATCCAAAAGATTTAAAAAAAAATATTGCGAGCCATTTAGCACTTTTTTGTATCAGTGACGTCATCACTGTCAGTTATATTTAGATTTCTTCCCATTCTGTCAAGGTAAGTCAGCAGCAGATTTTTTAAAAGTATAACGATAACGTTACATCTCTTTAAAAAAGGAGATGTGTTTCGACATCTCGATTATTACGGAACGGTGTTGAGGAAAAACAAAAAATAATACATTTTGTACGTTTCAGCTTTAATTCTTGCCTGTTTGCCATCGAGGCGTTGTTTAGCGCTCTCTACTGGCGGTGTTCCTTAAACTGCATGCAATTAAAAACTTGAAGAAGCAACTGATTTTCCACTTTCGTTTCTGTAAGTGTGTTTCATAAAGCAGACAGCCTATTGCTATCAGTGTTTTTATGGGTCATTCCTGTTATACTGTACCGTAAGAAGTTAGAAGTTATTGTCTAACTGTTAGTGAGAATGTAAACTGACCGTGAGGGTGTCAACAAACTTAATTTCGATAGTTTTTTCTCTTAACGTTACATCAGATTTATTTTAATGATATTTATTTAACTTTTATTTATTATACAGAGGAAAAATTTATGTAGGATGATATCAAAAAAAGAGGATGGAAATTGAGGACAGAAGAAAAACGTATACATGAACTAGCAATCAAAACAAGAATTCACAAGAAAACTGAATGTGAATCGTCATCCATCTGCTTTAAGATTTTATTTGCAGTACATGTCCCTCTCCCATTTGTTTTTTTTTTTAGCTTTCAAAATGGACTCAGAAAGTGCCGTGGAGCCTGATCCTGCTCTTCAAGAGATCTGTGGATCTGATGTAAACACAGAATTCAGCAACATTGATCAACATTTATGTTTTCCCCATTTTTTATGTTTTAAGCAATGTTAGGACATGGTGTAAACATAAAAATGTCTGTTTGACCTGTTCAGATGAGCACCATGACTTCATTTGAAAAAGTGTCACAAGGAATAAACCATGTAGAAGGGGGGTGGCCTAAAATGGTCAATGCAGAGGACCCAGAGGTGACTTCCCACTACAAGAAGAACTATTTTAAGGATGAGCGTTGTCAGCACATGGTTATGGAGACTGCTAGCGTGAGTGTCAACACCATAAACATTTTAGCAGTATATCATACACTGCAAGCAATAACATGCTTTAATCATAGTTAATTATAAGCTCAGTGAGTGATATTCCCCCTATCTTAAGCTAAGAGCATGCTTTGATCCAAATGTGAGAGTAAATAATGACAGATTTGTCATTGTATGGTGAACAAATGTTTTCAGGCAAGAGTGAGATAAATACAGTGAATTTGACTTTTTGGTTTTTCAGAACCATTTATGAAATCTCACATGTCCTCAGAAACACATTCGCTTCATGAATTCTTGTCTTCTTGTCAACTGAAGGTCATAGAACACCGCAACCAGTGTAAAGAAGCAGAAAATTGTTTCCCAGGTTTAAAAGATGAGAAGGTGGCGGAGGAAATGAAGTACGAGCCATCAGCAAGAATTATTAATATGTTAAGGTGAACGCACTTATTAGAGCACATTTGGACGAGCAACTAATGTACACATGATTTGGCTCAGATGGGTGGGTGGGTAAATAAATAAGCAGAGAGAAAGGTAGATGCAGAAGTGCATGATTTATGTGGCTTAAATTTAACCAAAATGATATGTGTATTTTTTTCTAGAGACCCAAATACAGTAAAACGCACCGCCACCAGTTTGTCCTGGCACCCGTTTAATCACCATAAACTAGCCGTTGCCTACTCTTGCCTGGAATTTCAAAGGGCACCCAAAAATATGAGCTTTGACTCCTACATATGGAACATTGGTATGTTATACACATTTCATTGATGATGCTATCTATTTATTTTGTAAAAATGTTTTTTTTCTTCATCTACAGAAATTTGCAATGAACCGGAGATGACTCTGAAACCTATATCTCCGCTTATTTGTCTGGAGTACAACCACAAAGATACTCACATCCTTATTGGTGGAAGCTACAATGGACAGATCGGTGGGCTTTAATTATGAATATGAATTGCATATGAATGATTATATGTGACCCTGGACAACAAAACCTTCGTAAGTGTTAATTTTCCGAAATTAAGATTTATACATGACCTGAAAGCTGAATAAATAAGCGTCCCATTGATGTATGATTTGAATGGACAATATATTATTGAATAGGGCAATATTTTACAGAGATATAACTATATGAAAATCTGGAATCTGAGGGTGCAAAGTTGTCCAAATGAAGATCTTATCAATGCATATTACTAATCAAAAATTAAGTTTTAATAACTAAATATCTTCATGGAGCATGATCTTTACTTGCTATCCTAAGGATTTTTGGCAAAAAAGAAAAATCAATAATTTTGACCCATACAATGTATTTTTGGCTATTGCTACAATTATTCCCCAGCGACTTAAGAGTGGTTTTGTGGTCCAGGGTAACATATAGATACTTGTTTCCGTCCATCAGACACACTTGTGCAAGCTCAGCGATGATCAGGTCTTTACAGTCTACTGTGTGTTTGCCATTGATTGCAAACATAGCTGTCGCTGTATTTAAGTAAAGGTACACTAACATTCTCAAGTCAGAGAGTTTGTTTCCAGGTTATTGGGACACTCGGAGTGGCAGCCAGCCAGTACAAATGTCGGCCACGGAGCACAGCCATAAAGATCCTGTCTACAAGGTTATCTGGCTGCAGACAAAGATAGGCACTGAAGTTTTCTCAGCTTCTACAGATGGTCAGGTCTGTGTACAGTGGCAAAACAGTCCAAAAACATTTAAATAAGCCACCAATATTTCACAAAATGGATGGCTATACTAACAAACTCTTCAAATTAGTCAGATCAAATACGGTTCTCAAAGAAGTATTTATCTGACACCAGGTACTGTTCTGGGACATTCGTAATATGAATGAGCCCACCAAGCGGCTCGTGCTGGATCCCAGTAAGAAGGGAATCTGTGAAAATTCCTTTGGTGCAGTCTCAATGGAGTTTGAAAACAGTATGGTAAGAGCAGCTCTCATTTTGTTTGTCTCATTCCATTGTGGAAATTAATGTTGAGAGGGTTTATTTTTTTGCTTTTGATTGTAAAAGGCCAAGTTTCTGGTGGGCACAGAGCAGGGGCTTGTTGTCTCATGTAATCGCAAGTTAGAGACCACAGATGATCCCATTGCATGCATGTACAGCGGACACCATGGCCCCATTTACGCCCTCCAGAGGAACCCTTTCTTTCCAAAGAACTTTTTGACTGTGGCTGATTGGACCGCCCGCATTTGGTCAGAGGATATCAAAGATTCCTCCATCATTTCATCCAAGTCAGTTACTGTTATTGTTCAGACCTGCAATTATACCAATCAGATGGGATTTAATTTACTATTTCTGATGCAAAGTGAGATCGGCTATATTTTACGGCAGTGGTTCCCAACCAGGAGGCCAAGGGCGACCCCAGGATGACATAATATTTTATTTTAATTAATATGTTTTAAAAAGTATTTAATACATTAATAAATAATTTTAATTAATAAATAGAAAAGAATCTAACTCGGAATTAAAAGGCTAAATAATACATAAAATGAAATCACATTGTTCCCTCTCTAACTATTGTTTTAAACTGAAGAATGCACAAAGAGCTCCTGGAACTGCAAAATCATCCAAACTGTTTCTACAGATATCACATGACCTATCTCTTAGATGGCTGTTGGAGTCTAGTCAGACCCTCTGTCTTCTTTACGGTGAAGATGGACGGCACCTTGGATGTGTGGGACTTACTGTTTAAACAAAAGGACCCCATTCTCAGTCTCAAAGTCAGATCTAGACATCTCCTCATACTGAAAATGTCTCCCATTTAAATATCAGATCATTATTTGTGTATACTGTTTATGAGTTTTTTCTATATCATAGGTTTGTGATGAAGCTCTGTACAGCATCCGTGTACGAGATAAAGACTCTTTGGTGTGCTGTGGATCTCAGCTTGGAACCGTTAGACTGCTGAAGATGTCACCGGACCTGTGCACTCTGCAGAAGAACGAGAAAGCCCTGGTCTCAGAAGTGAGACATGAACACAATTTCCTTCACATATGCAAACACATTCACGCTTTAAAATTCATATTGGTATGAGATTTAAATAAATGATGACCATTTTTATTTTTGCATGAACTATAAAGAGAGATTTTTTTTTTCTTTTCCTTTTTTCCTTCTTCTTTCCTTCATTTCAGATGTTTGAACGTGAGGCCAAGAGAGAGAAGATTCTGGAAGGTCAGTACAGAGAGAGGCATCAAATGAGACAGAGCTCCTTCGTAGAGGATGAGGGAGGAAAAGATGACATGGAGGAACTTCTGGCCTGTACAGAGAGGGAGTTTTTTGAGACTGTGGAAGCCGAGATGAAGAAAATAGAAGATAAGGAGAGAAGAGATAAGGTCAGGGATGTTTTGCTTTCAGGTTTAACACAGGTCTCACTCTTAATACGATTTTAAGCTTTTGATTTTGACATGAATCAGTATGTGTTGGTATTTTATGCCTTATGGTATTTACCAGCCAATCAACAAAAGAAGTGTAGTTTGCTCGTTTTTAGTCTATGGTTTCTAAGGTTGTTTCTTGTCCCCATACAGAAAAGTGGTGTGTGGAAAGGCATCCAAGCAGAACATGGATCCTAAAGATGCCAAATAAGAAAGCTTCTCCAATTGCATACAAACTTACATAAATCTGTTAAATCTTAAATGAACTGAATAAATCTTTTTTTTTTTAAACTTTTTTAAAGACATAACATGAGCATAATCCATAACACTTAAGCCAACTCAGTATCAGTTGAAAACATGCTTGAAAATGAAATGTGAAATATTAATGTGTCCTTTAATCTCTGTTTTTTTTTTTTACTGTAAACCCACGGATGTGTTACATGTGCAAGTTATTGTAATTAAAAGACAACATACATAAATACCCCCGAATTAATGCAAAAATGACTATCAATAGTTAATTGTCTACTTGACTTTGATTGTAAAATGTAACCTTTGGCATTAAATATTTCTTCTGAAGTGTACTACCTTTAAGATGGTTAATGTTAACATTTGCACTTTTTGTGGACGTGAGGATGAAATATTAATCTTGAACTGACCTAGGGACTTGATTCTTTTCAAGTTACCTATACCTTGAAGTTGTAGAAAGAAATTATTATTATTACAATAAAATTATATTTTATTAGAATGTTTTGAATATGTTAATTTAATATAATACATTTTAACAATAATAATAATAACAAAAAATTATAGGAGTGGGGCACACCCTAGTGAACCTAATAACCTAATATGTATATGAATATAAATGTATGCATTTTATTACAAAATAAGTACATATTTAATAAAAAAGTAAATATCAAAATATATATGAAGTTCATTTGCA
>JAUCMU010000021.1:12506597-12527227 GCA_032275025.1 Enteromius treurensis | reverse complement strand
GAGGTTTGTGTAAATATTTTCAGAGGAGCTCATTTTTATTTCTCAATATTATATGACTTAAAGGGTTAGTTCACCCAAAAATGAAAATTCTCTCATTAATTACTCACCCTCTCATTAATTACTCATCCCAGATCCAGAAACGTAGTAAGGAAATCAGTAAAACAGTCCATGTGACATCAGTGGCGCAACTTCAGTTTTGCGACAATAGGAGAATACTTTTTTGTGCAATAAAAACAAAAGTAACATAGTTTTAACTACCTATCTTTCTTACTTACTCTCTAAAATGGCAGAAGACGTATCGCAATGTAAGAGTACACTAGACATAAACAACTGCAGATTACCTAAATGTGTGTGCTTTCCCCCAGATGTAAATATGTCAAATACGTTAAAGCTGGTGTACGCGTTGAGTTGTGATACTCTCTAAAATGGCAGAAGGTGTAAGTCAGGAGAGCAGAATGGTAGAGTTAAATGATGTTATTTTTGTTTTCTTTGCGAATAAAAGTATTCTCCACTGATCCCACATGGACTGTTTTACCAGTGTGTTTAGTACATTTCTGGATGATTGTATTGCTGTCTATGGAGGGTCAGATGGCTCTCTGATATCATCAAAAATATATTGATTTGTATTCCGAAGATGAACGAAGGTCTTACGGGTTGGGGACGACATGAGAGTGAGTAATTAATGATGAATGAGAATTTTCATTTTTGGGTGAACTAACACTTTAAATATAAACATGGACCATTTTACTTGTGTTGTTCCTAAAATTGTAGGATGGTCCTGCAGCTGATTAAAAAACACTCACCAATGACTAAAGATAATCCTTACTTGTTGAAAAGCTGGCTTTCCATGGTGGCTTTTGAGGATGTCAGTGAGTGTGTCCAGTTGATAGGAGCTGTTCCAGAACTCTTGATCCAGAGCCTGATGTACAGGATGAAGGAGACTGAACAAAACAGGAATTCCAACTACACAGAAAAAATCCTGGAGGTACCTGATTAAAGGCACATAGCTTGCTCTACGGTTATGCATTTTGGCACAGAGAGAAAATTTTCATGCTGAAAATTGTTTACTTTATGTTATGTTAAATTGCAGGAAACTGTAAAGGTTCTGAACCTCTTGTTGAACAGAGTTGAGAAAGACAGAGAACGGTGTGAAAGTTTAAATGTGTTTTTTTATTAAACATAGTAAGCTTGTTCTTAAAGTTTTGATATTAGGCAGGTACTGTATTAATGCAGAATTTGTTTAATCACAGGATCATGGAGTTCAAGTTATCGGCCCAAATCCTTTGCTGCTGCATAAATGTTCTCAAGAGTGTTTGCAAAATCACTCAACTTGTCCCACAATACAGTGTCACAGTGCTCTCATTCAAACTCCTACTTAAAACGGCTCAAATTCTTCTTGATCATTTTTCAAAGGTACTTTATCATTGATATCTTCCTGAAATTCATTTTAAGGGTGGTATTTGTAAGCAAATTATTTTATTTTGCAGGGTGGGGAGGAAATGAAACAAAAGCAAAATGGGCTTTTGTCCAAGCTTGACAAAATTCAAGAGGATTTCAGGAAATGGAGAGATGGGCTGCTACACTATCCTCTGATAAAGGAGTCTAAATTTGCTTACCCTAAAGAAATACAGGTGTAGTACTCAGCTTAAAGATTATGACTTTAAGAATGTGAAACTTCTTTAGACATTGTTTAATGTTTTTTAAATTCTACTAAGAGGTCAATTTGTGTCTTTTAGATTCTTTATCAGTCAAATGTCTTTGTACTATACCATTTTTTTAGGTCAGAGAACTTGGTTCCCAAAACCCAAAATTACTATTTTACAGTATAGATCCAGTCACCGATCTATACTGTAAAATAGTAATTTTGGGTTTTGTTAATTCTTTTTTACAGCTGTGGAATGATTTGTATAGTATTGAGTGTTCAATACCAGGCATTTCTGAAAGTTGGAAGGGTTTATTAGACCGAGACCTAAAAAGAAGATTGTCCGAGGTAAGGTATTCAGCTTTTTTTTTAGCAGCGCTTACAGTACATTGGAATTGTACATAATATACACCACCATTCTTCTTTTATTTTTTAGATTTCTGACACTGACAAGATTGTTGCATGCTGTCTGGAGATGGCTACAGAGAATAGTCATGCAAACCTTCAGTCTTGTTTCAAAGAGCTTTGTCAGACTGCTATAAAGAGACAGTGTCAGGTAATGTCACCATATAACCTTTCATGCTGAAAGTATGTTTTGCAGTATTGATTTATGTACGACTGCTCCTTAATTTTAGCTTTACTGAAGGTTAGTTAGATTAACATCTTGTAAATATCTTTTTTGTATTTTTAATTTTTGCTACAGGCAAATAAGGAAGGAGACCTTTTACGTCATCTCTTTAAGTTTAATTCATGGCCTGTTGTGTCCTCCATTATTGTGGAGTCAGCTGCTCGCTTTGGAGAGGATCATGAAGGTCGTTTACTGGACCCACAGTCAGCAGTAAATTTCCTCTTATCTCAAGGTACATTGACCGGGTCTTATAAATCTCATGATTTTAACATGATCTAACAACAAAGTGAATCATCTGAGAAAGAATACCTAGACACATTTTAACAATCCATCATGTATACTGTATACATAAATACATAATGGATATCAGTTCTTCATTAACATGGATTTGTTTAATTTTTACAGACAAATGGAATCAGGGGAAGTTGGAAAGTGATGCCAATCGTTTAATAGCAGATAGTCAAACATTCTTGGGATCTCTAATTCAGTCCCTTTGCCAGGGAAATATACCCCTGGGCTACCTTAAGGTCATCTTTAAGTCTAAGAGTGAATTTGAGAAGCTTTACAAACATTGTAAGTGTTATGCACTTTGCAACAATACAACTTAAAGAGGTCTCCTTTAAGCATAAATTTAATCTTTGTTTTGTTTATTTTGACATTAGATAAGAAGAACAACAAAGCAGAGAATATCTCAATCGATGTGTCAAAGCTACTCAGTCAAAGAGAAGATGACTTGAAAGCCTTTGAACAACAGAAAGAGTTTATGACCAACCTTATTAATATGCTGGGGAAGATTACTGATGTTATAAATGGTAAGGATGTTACCTTAGGACAGGGGTTTTCAAATGTTTTGATACCAAGAACCCTTTAGTGTAATGAACCCTGTGTGAAGGACTCCCTTCCTAAACTATTAAGATGATTTATACTGTGTCTGAAGAAAAAAAAGTGTAACATTATAAATTCAACTTTCTGTTTCCAAAACGAAATAATTGGAATTTATATTGTTGCATTATCTGGAGTAGACAGTTGACTGTGTAAGGTATATATATATTTTATTAAATTAAAGCTGTCAATACAACAAAAAAAATATTATTAATGTCATGATTTTCAAATGAGACTGAGAATTAGAAATCTGCAAATATAATTAGACTAATTGCATTAAATATAAAAAAAATATTTGTCAAGTCTTTTATAAAGCTCTTTAAAGATTTTGATGAAATTATTTAAAAAATGTCTTCATTTTGCATCAGTACCAGAGATTTCTTCCCTTGAAGACATGGTCAAAACCAACCTGCAGATGGTAACTCTGGACAAACTGGTGGAGGTGCAGACATATTTCTCCAAACAGGATCTTGACAAAACCAGCACAAGGCAAGTGTTATTCTACAGTGTTGATCCCGAAGTCCTAGACATGGCACAGGAGATGCATAAAGTGAAGACCAGTGACATTCTTCTATCTTTATGGAGAGAAAAGGCAACTGGATATTTTATGCCACGTCCTCAGCTTTTGTCACTAGACCTTACAGATGTCTATGACAAAATCTGGAAACCTTGTCTCATTTACTTCCTTAACCTTGGTCAACGGATTGCAATTGGAGCAACTTCTTTTAAAGAGGTAGACCAAGTTTTGAAATGGTGTGGGGACAGGGGTGAAGATCGTTTAAAGAAAGAGCTTACTTTGATGGCCACTATGCTGAAAAGCCATCAGTCTCTAAATGACAACTGGCCAGAGGATCGGCTCAATCAGATTCAGGAATACAGACGCCTTTACCATGCTGCAGAATCTGCTGAGGTCATAGTGAAAATCAAAGATAAATTGGAACTACAAGGAGACTTCAGCCAAATTCATAGCCTCATTCAAGTGGTAATAAACCAAACATTATTGTAATTGTATTATATTTAGTATTTATGTATGTTTGTTTAGATTTGTGAACATTCTATTCTTCGATATATAGAGAGATGACTCGTTCAAACAAAACACTCTGGGTTCGCTGAGTAATGACCTAATCAGAGCCAGACAAGAACTGTCAGATGTCAAATACCAGCACACAGCCTGTCTGAAGGCATTTTTGGAAAGTGATAATCTGATCAAATGGGTCAAAACGCAAATTCCAAGTAAGATTTTTTTTTTCTTTTGAGTTGTCCGTTTTATAGTGTTGTAAACTATGTGAAAACTATCTTCATATACATATGTATAATATGTTTCATCTAGGTTTAAGAGACTTGAAAACCTTTATGGAACTGGCTTCAATTTCTGCTGGGGAGAATGATGCAGACATTGATAGGCTAGCCAGTTTCGAGACTGTTGTGATGGGCTATGGTCCTTTGCTTTACTTGCTACAAAAAAATGCAGGATTTGAAGAGTTTATTGACTGTGCTAAGCAAGTATGGGACGTCCTTGAAAAAGATAAGAAACTCAGGGATAAATTGGTCAGTTTCTGCAAACAATTAACTAACAGAATAATTTAATTCAAATTGTTCTGTACACCTCTAATCTTCCATTTAATAGGTACTTAAGTATGCATCTTTTTAATAAAATTGAAAACTTAACATTTAACTCTTGATTACAGGTAGACTCCAGGCGGTGGTTGGACTGGCTTAAAGGTTTAAGGGACACTCATGGCTCTGTTGAGCAATCATCTTTGTCCATGGCCTCAGATATCAACACTGGAGGTGTGTATCATGTTGGCTGGCCTGAAGATTTCAATGGGAAAGTGAGTTTTTTTTTTTTTAACTTTATTTAGACCATTTCCGCAAAATTTTTCCTTTAAGTCAGTTAAAATACTCCATTAAGCAAACATGCTGTCCGATAGGTAAGTTTGTTAACATCTGTTTAAAGAACAGTGTCTTGTTGTGATGTGTTTGTAGACAGGTTTGGACAATGTATTTTACGTGAAGGTGACAAAGAAAGAACGAGCATACAATGAGAAGACATTCAATCTGAATGAACTCTTAGAGCTACAGAATAAGCTCATGCTGATGTCTTCTAAAGGGGAGCATGGAAAGGAGCAAGTCAACAAATTTACTCAAGTGGGTCTATAATCGCAATTGTTCACCAGCTTTTTGAAATAAATATTAAAAGCACTGATGTCTGAAAACATAAAGTTCCAATAAAAGATTAAATCACTATATTTGCATTAGCTTATTCAAAGAAATGGGCAGGGTTTTGTGGAGACTTATCTCTGTTTTCATCTTGTAGGTTTTTGAAGGAGTCCAGAGGATGGGCCGCATCCTCCTTAAATTGCGCAAATCGGGCAATATGCTCTTTCGAAACTGGGGGGCACAGATAAGATGCAACCACCAAGATCAACCCTGCATTCGCGTTAGCTTTACCCTGTTGAGCAAGTGTATTGTATATCATGGGGAGGTTGAAGAAGAGCTTCAAAAACTTTGTCGCTCTCTGGAGAACTTTCATAAAGATTGGTGTAACCACGTAACTAAGACACGCTCTCAGTACTACGCACTGAATCATTACACCTCAGAGCAAATTGTTTTTCTTTGCGAATGGATCCACAGTTTTGGCATCAAAAAGAAGCCTGTGCCACAACAAATGTGGCATCTTTTGACTCCAATTAAACCAGGTTGTAACTTAAATGACATTAGAGATGCCTTTGAAAAAGAAATGGAGACAGAACCTATGCTGCAGGAGGACATGGCAGAGGAATCAGAACAAAACAGTGATTTTGACCTGCCTTTAAGCTTCAGTTTACTAGATGTTGGTACTAAATGCTTAGAGGACCTGTGGCAGCACTTTAAAGAGAACATGTCCAGGTTCCTTACCCACCATGTGGATCTTGAAACACTTGGACGATTCCTCTCCAATCTGTCTGACATGAATGAAATGCACATCAAACGCAAGATTCCTCCTATTCTAAAAGAGGGAAGGCCAAACCTTGTCCAGTGCCCTGTCGTGGAATTGATTAGCACAACTCTGTCTATTTACACAGAGAGTCCGGAGCATCCTCTTCCAACAACTGATGAGGTATTAATGTGCCAGGAAGAGACAACTGAAGAGGAGGTGGAGATATTCCTCCGCCGATGTCTAGGTACCCAAGGTACTGCAAGCAATCATAAGAAAATATACACACTGGTGAATCCAGGTTTATTGACTTATGATGTGAGCGTAGCACTGGTGGAATGCTTTGAGACACTAGAAAGGAGTGCTGGGCCACATTATCGTCTAGTGATGACCTGTCCTGTAAACCAGGATAGATATGTTCCTTCATTCTTCAGCAACTATAAAGTACAGACAGGTTTGAGTGTATCTACAGAAATAATAAAAAACTATCTTCACCATCACTTCCGCATCCCATCTGAGCTTGCTCCTTACTCAGAAGTCTATCCAGGACAACTCTCTGTCTGGATGATTTCATCTAAACGTCCAGCTGTTGGTATGTTTTAGATTTTTTAACATTTAAGTCCTTTTTATTGTTTTATGCATTTTCTTGACTTAATGTGGTTTAATTTATAAGTGCATGTTATTGATGCTTTATTTTCTTGGCTTATTTTACGAATCCGTCTTATTTTCAAATCCCTTTCCTCTAGCCATTTATGTGTCCTAAAATGTTATTATTGTTTATGTGATGATGTGGAAGTAAAATAGGTTGTGTTTCATGTTGTTAAATGCAGTATGGTGAAATTTTTAGCCAACATAATGCTGATACTCCATTCATTGTCTCTATATTTTTTTCCTCTTATTGGTACAGGAAAGTCTCTATATGTCAAGCGTCTAATTGAGAAGTTCAAAAAAGAGTTTTCAACAGCCACTTGTCTAACAATCAGACTCATTGAGCCCTGCATTGACATGGATGGATTTGTCCAAACCCTGTCTGAAAGACTGGCTCCACTGAGAGAGCAGGACCCTGTGCTGTTGCACATTGATACTGCAGCAGTATGTTTTATGAAAAAATAAACACATTTTTCTATATAGTACTAACTGTGGGCCACTTATAGTTTGTCTCACTACATTTCTTTTTATGTTAGTTACGTCACGGCTTGGAGGAATTCCTATTCAAATTGCTCATTCTAGGATGTCTTAGTGACCGAAAAGGAACTATATGGAGGAGGAATGCAGCTCACTTGGTGACAATTGAAGCACTTCAGCAAGTTCAAAAAAGTCAAACACAGATTGAGGTGCAAACATACTATTTCCATTTTGGTAACTTTTTGTTCTTTTAACAATTGTTGAGCTACATGCGTTAACCTGTTTTTTTTGTTTGTTTGTATGTTTATTTTACAGACAACCAATGGGTTTTTGCATGCACTTCCTTCTATCTTCTGCAGACCTCCTAAAGATGTCAAAGCTTTGGAGATCAAAAGAAAAAAAGGAGGGTACACATCCTTAGATCCACTAATGGATAATGAAGAGTTTAAAAGTGAGGCCATTCAGAGACCCTACCAATACCTGAGAAGATTCAACAGGAATGCGAACTTGGACCGTTTCAAGTATCAAGCTCAGACTGTAGAAGGCGATCCAGTTGACTGTCTCCATCATCTTTTATCAAACTATGGCCTGAAAGACCCATCATGGGCAGAATTAAAGCACTTTACTTGGTTTCTTAACCTGCAGCTTAAAGACTGTGAGAATTCTTTGTTTTGTGATCCAGACTTCCTTGCTGAAAATTTAAGTGGCTTTAAGGACTTTATAGTGAAATTTATGATTCACATGGCTCGAGACTTTGCCTCTCCATCCATTGACATCTCTGATGAGAGCCCCACCTTTTTCTCTGAGAATGAAGATGAGGAAGATATCCTTGCTAAACTATTTATTCGGAAACGATGGGAGAACGAACCTCACCCATACATCTTTTTCAATGCAGACCATTTCACCATGTCTTTCTTGGGATTCCATGTGCAGAAAATTGGGACAGTTCTTAATGCAGTTGATCCAAGAAGTGGCAAAATGTTAATGGGAAATGTGATGACACAAGAGCTCTTTTCAGACATTGAGCGACAAAGAATTAACCTTTCTGAGAACTTTGAAGACCTGTCCAGAGAAGACAAGATTAAAAAAATTTCCCTCGTTGTTGGTGCCAAAAAAGGCTGGGAAAAAGAAAAATATGATCCAGACCCTACGTATGAACTCACTACTGACAACGTCATGAAGATGTTGGCTATTCATATGAGATTCAGATGTGAGATTCCTGTAGTCATCATGGGAGAAACTGGCTGTGGGAAGACACGGCTTATACGCTTTCTCTGTGATCTGCAGCGTGAAGACAGAGATGTTGAAAACATGAAATTGGTCAAAGTTCATGGAGGTACTACTTCTGAGGTAATCTATAGGAAGGTGCGGGAAGCAGAAGAACTTGCTCAAAACAACCGTAAAAAATATGAACTTGACACTGTTTTGTTTTTTGATGAAGCCAACACAACTGAAGCAATATTTGCCATTAAAGAAGTGCTATGTGACAAAACCGTACAAGGGTACCCTTTGAAGAAAAATTCTGGTCTGAAAATAATTGCTGCCTGCAATCCGTACAAAAGACACACATCCAAAATGATTGAGCGATTGGAGCGTGCTGGGCTAGGATACAGAGTGAAAGCTGATGAAACAGAGGATCGCCTTGGTAAAGTTCCAATGAGACAGCTTGTGTACCGTGTGCACCCTTTACCCCCAAGCATGGTGCCTCTGGTATGGGATTTTGGACAATTAAGTGCTTCAACCGAGTTCTCTTATATCCGTCAAATTGTGCAGAAACAAATAAGAGATCATGGATTACCCTATGCATGCCAGAGTGTGATAACAAAAGTGTTGGATACCTCTCAAAGATACATGCGCAGGCAAGCAGATGAATGTAGCTTTGTAAGTCTTAGGGATGTGGAGAGATCAATGTGTGTCCTAGTTTGGTTTTACAACCACAGAGATGTTTTTTTTCCAGGTTGCCACTGGACTGAAATTGATCTGACCTTGAAGTGCTTGGTACTTGCCATTGGTGTTTGCTATTACCCATCACTTGAAGAAAAAGGGGCATACCTAGCAACTATCGGCCAATGCTTTCCTTTTCCCTTCAACTCCAAAGAGTCACTGGAGAAGGAGATAACTTCATGCCAAGATTTTTTTCTTGAGAAAGTCCAAACAAGAGATACAATTGCCAAAAATCTGGCATTAAAAGAAAATGTCTTCCTCATGGTGGTCTGCATTGAGTTGAGAATTCCACTCTTTCTCGTTGGCAAGCCAGGGAGCTCAAAATCTCTTGCTAAGACTGTTGTAGCAGATGCAATGCAGCGCCAGGCCTCTCACTGTGAATTATTCAAGAAACTTAAGGAAGTTCACATGGTGTCTTTTCAATGTAGTCCTCACTCAAGCCCTGAAGGAATCATTGGAACCTTTCGGAACTGTGCCCGTTTCCAAAAGGACAAGAACTTGGATGAGTATGTGTCAGTAGTTGTTCTAGATGAAATAGGACTTGCAGAGGACTCTCCTCAGATGCCACTGAAGACATTACATCCTCTTCTAGAGGATGGATGCATAGACAGTGAAAACCCACAGCCACACATGAAGGTCGGATTTGTTGGCATCTCAAACTGGGCTCTTGATCCAGCAAAAATGAACAGAGGTATTTTTGTGTCCCGTTGGGATCCAAGTGAGAAAGACTTAGTAGAGACAGCTGAAGGAATCTGCTCATCCTCCCCTAACATTCTTCTCAAAATCAAGCACCTCTTGCCAAAGTTAGCAAAGGGCTACCTAGACATCTGCAATGATGACAGGGAACAGTTCTTTGGACTCCGAGATTATTACAGCTTGGTGAAGATGATTTTTGCAACAGTCAACAGTTCAGATCAAGAGCCAACTGACAGTGAGTTGGCAGAGGCTGTTCTGAGAAACTTCAGTGGACAAAAGGATGATTTTGATCCTCTTTCTTACTTTCAGGATATCTTTCAGAACAATGAAGTCCAAAGGCCAAGTACACTGAAAATGATTGAACAAAATCTTGAACGCAACAGTGACAAAGAGTGCCGGTACCTTCTTTTGCTCACAACTAACAATGCTGCCTTGTACATTACCCAAAACCACGTTTTCTCCAAGGAAAACTATACGTGCCCTGAAATTGTCTTTGGATCAGGATTTCCAAAAGACCAGGAGTATTCCCAGATATGTCGCAATGTGAGTAGAATAAAGGCATGCATGGAGACAGGTCGAACTGTCATCCTGTTGAATCTACTCAATTTGTATGAGAGCCTGTATGATGCCTTAAATCAGTACTATGTCTGCTTCAGTGGACAGAATTATGTTGACTTGGGACTTGGTTCACATAGAGTAAAGTGTAGAGTTCACAAAGACTTTAGACTGGTTGTGGTGGAGGACCAGGAAAAAGTCTACAGAAAGTTTCCCGTTCCACTTAAAAACAGACTGGAGAAGCACAAAGTTGATAGGAGTACGGATTTGACTCCGTGGCAGCACAGAGTTTTGGAAAAACTCAAACAGTGGGCAGAAGACTTTACAAAAGTTCATCAATCATCTGAAGCAAAATTCGGCTTATCAGATGCCTTTGTTGGGTTCCATGGGGATGCTTGTGCCAGTGCACTTCTGCAGGCTTTAGAGAAAATACAAAAACAGGACCATGATAAAGCTGCTCTAAACAATGAACTCCTTTGCATACCCAAGTGTGGCAATGACATCAGTGAACCAAGTAAAGAGGGCTCTAATAATAATGTGGGCAAGGATGAATGCATGAAGAAAGAGGAAAGTGAGGCTCAACACATTGATGAAGATGAAGTTGTAACTCAAAAGACTCAAGAGGAAATGAAAAAATTCCTCGATAAGGAGGAGGTGGAAATAGAAGAAGGTGCCTCAATGGAAGTTGACAACAATGTACAGGATGCAGAGGTTTTTGAAGACGCAGAGACTCTTGGAGATGTTTCAGAACTTGTGAAATTGGATGATGAAGATCCTGTTGACATTGGCGCAAGAGACAGCTTGGACTCAAACAAAACCATGGACGAGGAAGAGCAAGTCTATGAAACTGCCAAAAGCCTTCTCTTGAATTGTGCCTCACCAGACTCAGTCCTTAGATTAAAGTATTCAGAATTTGGAAATCAGGAGATAGACATACTTCAGAGAATGTATTTTCATCAGCAAAGCCATCAATCTCTCAAAGACCTATTAGACAACCATCTGAACAAAAACGATCAGGACAAGAACAGATTCTTGGAGGTAATGCTTACTTTTATAAAGGTTTGATTTAATGTCGTATCCCTACCAATTTAACTTGCAAAATCAATGCATATTTTTCTGTAACCAGATAACCACATTCTCCAATCTTCTCACTGGAGCTGATGTGAGAAATCTTGCCCCAGCCTTGGGCTTGTCCACTGAAAGGTTTCTTCTGCTCTCTTTACACCAATTTGATACAGAAGCTTCTTTTTGCAGCAAGATACGGTACTGTTTATATTATTTTTGTTGTCTTTATTCAGTACCTGGCAAAACAATTTCTAAAACACTGTACCTCTTTTTACAAAGGTCCTTCCTGGGAGAATCTGGACTTACTCTTCACATTCTTTTGGTTCAGATGGACATGGAAGAGTCTTTGTGTAAAAACGAACTAATTGCTTCAGCAAAGTAGGTCCTTTGGTGCTGTTTAAATCAGATCGAAATGTATTAAATGTATCTACTGTATATAATTGGAGCCAGAAACATCATCTAATGACATTTTCTCTGCCACTCCTCTTACATTAGGTACAGCACCATGAATGAAATCTTGTCCTTAAATTCAGATGAGTGCAACTTATTTACTGTGTTCCTCACAAAGCTCTCCCGAATTGGGGAGCATTGTAGAATAAGTGGCAACAAGTACATTGGCTTTCAAGGAGGTAAGTTCATTTATTTTTAACAGGTGAATCTTTTGCTGTGTGTTTAGATATTGTCAAATAATCATTCTTATCAAGTGTCTTTTTTATTAAAGGAGTTTGGCTGTCTGCACATATTGATGACCTCAGAGATTCTGGTGACATGAGTTTAAATCTTAAGGCTTTTTGTGGAATACCTATAAGTGAACTCATCTCCCAAGTTGAGTCAGGTATGTACTGTAAGGTTAGCCTGGGCCCGCCCATACTTCCTGTGACGCTACATTCTATTTCGTGAGCAAAGTCAGTCTGGCCAAGTTGCCGTTTTAGAGCATTTCGGTTCCCAAAAAAATGGGAACCAATGAGAAACGAGCTTCCCCCTCTGGTGGGTGTAACGCGATGACGCAGTAGTTCTGTGACCGGAATCAATACCGGCTTTCTAACACGGCGTGTACCGAGCAGCAACAATCGTTCGACTCTGCTGTTACAGCTGTTTTCAGAAATTCCAATGACAGGTTTTCTTTGAAAACGGAGCAGAAGTAATTAAAGTAAGTAAAGACATTTTCCTACTGCTTTAATGAAGCTAGCTACAATTGGTAACGGTGGCTTCAGGTTTCGTCGCTACGCATACGTCATCGGAATGAGAGGTCTGATTGGTTGTAGACATGTCCAGTAGTATACAGAGGCATCTGTGGGACGCAGGTTAAGCCCGCCTCCCAGAAGGCGGGTAGTAAGGCAGTTTGGCCAGACTAAGCTCCTATGAGCTTTATAGTCGTGGAAGCCAGGCTACTGGAAGGTACCAACAACCAAAACCTGCCAGCAACATTAAAACATTCCTTTGAAAGAATACCCAAGTTAAATTAAGAGTTTAAAAATACCTAAAACACCCTAACAACACCCTGTTTGTATATATCTTTTTTTTTTTTTTTTTTACAGATGTCAACGAATCAGAGGAAATGGATACAGGTGGATCAGAAAGTGAGAGGGTAAAATGCTTTAAGCTCTTATTAGATTGAATTAAACATAAAATGCGTTTCTGGCTTAGATTTTTTTAAATCTTGTTTTCAGCCAAAATATTCAAAACATCCAAGCTAGAAAAGCATTTTTTGCAGTTATGTGGTACATCAGAAATGATTTTATATCTCCTGACAGAAATACTTTGTTTAATTGGTTGACAGGAAGATTCAGTGCATCTACACAGTTTGTCTTTATTGAGATCCTGCACCCAAAAAGCTGTCTCATTGCTGAGAGATACAGGCAAAAAAACCTCCAGGAGTACGGAGCGCATTAACATATTGCTTGGCCTTCTGGAAGGTGACTCTGGGCGGATAGGAGGTTAGCTGCTTTTATGTCCATTGTTGTCAGAGTTTAACCACTGTACTGTACATGTAAAATACTACTAAAAATAAAAACCGTAAGAAATTATAATCTTAAATCACTATTTTTTGTTCATATGTATTTTCAGTACGGTTTCAGAAAGTATTGCTTAGAAGGCTGATGTTTGCACTGATGCGGAAGGAGGAACTGATTCCTAATGCAGAAGACTGGGTTTATAGAGTAGCAAAGAACCGTGAAGCTCTGCAGGAAGGTGGAACACTTCGGTACTGCAGTACTATAATGCAACTAGCATTGTCTATCTCTCTCTCTCTCTCTATCAAATGTTTGAAAACAGCTGAACAGGCGACACTTCATCCCTTACCTAAAGCTGTCAAGCCTGGTATAATCAATCAGCAGCATGAAATAACTAAAAAAAAGATTTTATTAAAGTAGATGATCAGACGTAGATTATAGGTAACTAGCAAGCAAGTAAAACATTTTTGTCTTTGTGTTCAGGCATGCTTTGTGGCGCAACCTACAAGGTGTTTTGACTCCAGTGTTTGCCCGAATTTTAGAAGTGTTAGACAGGGACGGCAATTTTTTCCTACTGTATGGAGAAGGACTCAGTGAGGGTTTGGCCCAGTTCTGGCTGGATATCTTTGAAGATCAACAGCTCCTTGACCTAACTGTCTCACAAAATGCAAGGTATTTTTTAAATACACAGTCGGAAACCTGCTCATAATTGAATGAGGCTTTAAAATATCTAACTGATGAGGTGGATTTCTTCTTTTAGCGCTCCAGATCAGGAGATTAATGTGCAGTGTCACCTGTTTATTGGAGAAGCAGAACAGCCTTGTGTTGCTCCCTTTAGCTGGCTGATAAAAACATACTGCCAGAGTTTGTGGGAGGAATCAGAGTTTGTGCGAGGTAAGGTCTTTTGTTTCGTGTCTGACTACATGTAGCTAACTAGATACTACATTCAAAACATATTTTACATTAAACATCTGCAGCTACTCAGTTTTTACATCTTCTCTCAGGCTCTGAGCAAGACATCAAAGTGAGGATTCAGCAGTTCGTTAGCGCTGTATCAGGCAGTGGACTCGGCAGCTATATTCAAAAACTCTCAGAGGGAGAGAAAGTTGAGTTGGGTCAGCGCTACTTGACCGATTATGTTCTTCTGTCATTTAAAATTCACTCTGAAGAAGAGCGTGAGGTGAGACACATACTGTATAAAAGTCTGATAACATTTGTTTTCGGTCCCATGTTTCATGTTCTAATGTGGATGTCTATGGGTGTGTGTGATTTTTCTTTTCAGGTCTTTCGTAGTGCAGTGCTGGGTTGTGTGTTTGCTCTGCAGATGGAGATGTCCGTCACACCTGAGCTCTCTCCATCATGGATCCTTGCAGCAGCTCAAATCTACAGCCCACGTCTAGACACATTATCCCACGCCCTTCAGGTCAACCCTCAGCTGGTCCGCATCATCCAACAAAAAATATTAAAGAGAGAAAGCCCTGATATGGTCAGTAGCATGAAGTGCAGCATGAATTTCTAAGTTGATTCAGATTTATAATGGATTTTTTATTTTAGACTGTTCACCAAGAAAATTATTTAGATACACGGGCAACGTTGCTCCTTCTTTTTAACAGTAAAGCACCATTCACACATCAGTTTCAAATGACAATGTAAATTCTGTGACATCGTTAACCAGAAATGACCTCTAAACGGCTGTGCCTCCAGTGTTATGTTTGCAAACATGAAGGGGTTAATTTTTGTGCTACTGGAACAAATTTATCTGTATTTTTAAAAAGGCCATGTTCACATATGATGTCTTTATGGCAATTTACCAGTAATTTTCCAGTAAAGTCTGTATGCGTAAAAGGGGCTAATATCTAGATCTTGTTGTTTTGTTTTATAACAGTGTGAGGACATTCTTGCTGTTGGTATCTGTGTTGAAGAAACAAAGCTCCTACCTGTAACATCAATAGCTGAATGCCAGAGCTTCTTGGAAAGAGTTGAACTACTTCAGCCTTGTTTAGAGAGAGTGCTTAGTACTGCCTACAGCACCCTCTGCAGCCCTGGCTGTCTCAAACATCTGCACACCATTAAGTGAGCAATGAAAAATATTGCAGATTTAAAAAAACAATATCATTTGAAAAGGTGATTTCATATTTAACATTTCTTAAATGGTATAATCTCTTCAAAAATCTCTTCTGTTTTATTTCCATATAGGTCAGTGTGGCAGGGGATGCTGCTAGTGGCTGCTTTCATTGAAAAGGTGGTTGTCAGGATGAAAGTGGGAGATGACCGGATAAAAGCACTGACTCTGAAACACTGCAGTCAGTTACATGGGGTGAGTCTAGACTCTGCTTTGTTTATTACATTTGTAGGACACATTGGTACATTATACTGAAAAGCACATTATAATTCCTCTCTCACAGCTAACGGAAGGGTTTCCTGATTTGAAGAGCAAAGAAAATCTTCAGCAAATCATCCGCATACTTAACGATTACCATGAGGAATCCATCAGCAGAGAACTGCGGTACACTTGAATCGAGCTGTATAATATTATGCGATGAGAGTGATTTCATTTAAAGCCATGTGACCAAAAACCCTTTCATTACTCATTTTCTGTATAATTTTTCTTTTCAGATATGGTGTGAAGTGCTCTGTCTGTCTATCAGATCTTTCAGAGCCTTCTCTGCTTCCTTGTGAGCATGTGTTTTGTCTGTCCTGTTTGAGAAGATCAACGGAGAGAGGAGAAGCGAACTTCTGTCCCATGTGCAGGGAACCTCTGTCAAACAACTACCGGCCCACTGTTTCCAGAGTTATAGAGTTAGTTTAATTCTTTGTTCTTTTTAAGCTCAGATACTAATTTAGACTGAACTGGTAGACAAGGCACAATTAGCCTCTTTACAATTGTTGACTTATTGTGAATTGTCTAAATTTGACCTGTTACAGCTTAGCCCTGAAGCAGCATAAAGAAATAAGAAAATGCTGTAACGCCTTTTTCCTGGAGGTGGTTTCTCGTTTCTGTCTGACTAATGATCAAGATCCCTCAGAGGACCTGGTGGAACTGCTTTTTTCTCTCCTCATTTTGGCACAAGGCAGGTGGATTTCCTGTGAAATATTTCATTGCGAAATTTAATTTCTCTACCCTCATCTTCTGTTCACAATAAACAAGAAATGGATCTTTTTAAGCTTTAGAAGAGAAGTAAATGGTAAATAAAACTTCATATAAATGGTTCATGCATCTTGCTTTCTATATTCCAAGAAATCATACATTAGCTTGGTGACCAAACAGGCCAAAATCTGAGTTATAATAATCTGCAATGAATGGTTCATTGAGTGAATGAATGAATCATTTTGTATAATTCATTGGAAAGATATATAAAGAGTGATTTACTCTATGATTAGACATTTTATGTTTAATTGTCTGTATGCATTGCAGGAGATGTTTATAAGACCAGAGAACTCACCCCATTCCTTGAGTGTGTTGACCAAAGCCCCGTGGTGCGCTCTGTGCTGCCAAAACTTCTTCTGCAATACAGGTGCAATACAGACCACAAATACTCTTATGTGACCTTTTGTTTATAACATTAAATAATGCAGTATTGTCTTCATAAAGTGAGTTTTACAGAGTAAGGCCAAATCGCACTACACTGACAGACACCGACTAATGGCAACAGACATTTCGTCTAATCTTGTTGGATCAGTGCATTTGCCATATAGTGATGTGCTATATTCAGTGTTGGTTGGTGCAATGTGAATTGGCCATTACTGTCATCAAGAACATTTTACAATAAATGATCTCTTCAGCTTTAAACAGGTGAAGAAGCAGATAAGAACACACTTAGAAAACCTAGAGAACAATCTTCTGGACCAGGAGGACAGAACTGAACTCTACCGCCTCTTTGTTAACTGTTTCCAGGTGTGTCTAAATCAAGTATCCCAGGTGTCTTTTGCATCAAGTATTCACTTATTAATAGTGCTTGCTATGGAAAGTTTCACTCTTACTATATTTAGTGCTTAACCCACTTTATACAATAATCAAGCGTGATTATTCATAGTATAATAACACTTAGTTATATTTTACTGTCAGCCACATTATTTCAAATCTGCATGTATTTTACTAAAAGCAGATTTATTGTTTATCCAGGACTCCCTGTTTTGTTCTGGATTAAATGGAGATCATAGACATCTGAAGGAGAACTCAAACTTCCTTAGCCGACTGGCTCGTAAACAGACACCTTCTAGAAACAATGACCCAGCAGAGTTTCTACTGTCTATGGGTCGCCTCAAAATGTGCCTGGACTCTGCTGCCAGGATCGTTTCTCTAGCCATCAGCAAAAGATCTGGTAAGAGGGGCTTCTGCTCTGACTAGTTCATGGCAGTTATGCTATATTGCAATGCTAAAATGAAGAATATGCCTTTGTGCGATCAGATATTGTGCGAAAAATCTGTGTTTGTTGTCTTTCAGATCATTTTGAGGAAGCTGAGCTAAAGCTTTTGGAGCAGGTGAAGGCTGTGTTTGAATACGGTAACAATGACTGGTACAGGGTTTACCTGCTTCGAGCGCTCAACAGACATGCTGGCATGGACTGTCTGCAAGCACTGATCAGCAGCACTGATTTTGAATGGATCTTCCCTGCAGAGATACTACGGCTTCATGTACGGCCATTCAGATGATTTTGCATGAGGGTTGCGTAGGGGGTTTTTAAATATTGTAGAGATATACTGTATAATAAAATTGAGTTAGTGCGGTAAAAAATCTTAAATAAAGGCAGCTCTATGATAATTGTTTTTCTCTTCTGTAGAGGTTGATTCCTGCAGAAGTGGATCGTTTCTTGTGTTGTGATCCGTCATACCGCACTCTTAGAGATGGAGTGGGAGAAGCAATGCAGGACAGCACAACAAATGGACTCAAAAAAACATTACAGGTCAGATTCTACATCTGTATTAAATCAAGAACACACTTGCAAAACATTATTATTTTTGTGAGTGAACGTCTAATGGTGTGATTTTATTTGGTTTATTCCTGTGATGACAAAGCATCATTACTCCTGTCTTCAGGGTCATATTTTCCTTCAAGAAAGTTTTTGAGAGTCTGAATGTTTTTAAATTTCTTTCTTTCAGGGAATTGTTGGTTCAGGCCCAGTGAAAAACGTCCTGCTGACTCTGGCTGTGTTCAGGCAGGTCACCTGTCGCTTCATGTCACCTGAAAAAGCTACATATCCTCAAGCAAAGGTAAGTGTTGGTTAGGCTGTGTGATTTTTAATTAATAGTGAGCTTTCAGAAATTAACTAGACTCCATGTAGGACTAAAACTCTGATGTTTATTCAGTCTGCAAAAAAATGCCTTACTATTTGTTGTGAGATTCAGAAAAATTAGGCAAAATACTGGCAGACCTAAACACCTACATGTACATTTCCCTCTCTGTCAACAGGAGATCAGGTTCTTGGATGAGGTTATTAGAGAGAACATCACAGGACATGGCAGAGAGCTCTGCACTGCTCTCTTATCCAATGAGATTGGAGGTCCAGGATCTTTCCTGAGTCTCAGAGCAGATGTACCTGCTAAGCGTCGTCCTGTGCTGGAGCTCATGGTGCATGCAAGTGCAGTGTTTTATAGTGGGAACAGGCTGCTGAGTCCCCTCTACAATATTGCCTCTCAAAATCAGAACATGAATGTAAGGGCTTCTTCATGAGTTGTAAAAAATTATTTAAGTGAGATTTGAGTGATTTGCATTTGATTTATTGTGAGTAATCTTTATTTTGCATCATGCTCATGCAATGTGGCTTGTGAACTGATCATGATGATGAAATATCTGCGTTTCTCTTTTCTTCTTTAGGAAGCATTCCTACCCACTATGCCTGATGACCATACCAGTGAGGCCCGTCAGTGGGTCCCTGGAGAGACGATGTACTGTGAGTGTGCATGAAGTAAAAATAAACATAATTTCCTTAAATGCCACCTACCTAATAGATGTTGTCTTTCCTTCCTGCTTTGCAGTGTGTTCTAAAGGTCATGCATGCTTTGTGACGAATGTGAGACGTTTTTTCTTTCTTTTTTTGAATAAACTGATACTTTTGTCTTAGAAATTTATGACAATCATTTATTATTCTCCAATGTTTTTTAGTGTGGCAAACCAATGGCTTTGTCAAAATGTGCCACTTGTGGAGTCCGGATAGGAGGTCAGAACCATATACCAGTGGAGGGTTTTATTAAAGCTAATGAAATCCGTGACATGACACGAACTGGACATGTACTGGGACATGCTAAAAACAGGTCTGAAGCCCCTAACAGGAATCGCAATTCAGCAGAGTCCTGTGTCCTCCGTCTCTGTCTTCACCTGGCCATGTTGCAAGGAGCCATTAACCACCAACAGGTAAAAAAGATTAAAAGTTCAGGTAGTACCTGCTGCTAATTTTTATACATGCCAACATCCATCTACATTATGACAGAGTTGAAAATCTTTTAGTGGGCCACTAGTGTTAGAGAATAAAAACAAAGCTTTTTTCTAAAGGCTTTGGTTCTTCACAGGGCATCCGAAAAATGATCCATCCAAGTGTTCATGATGTCCATGAATTCCTCTGGCAACATCTTGAGAAGGACATGGAGGTTCTTGGGAAGACTTTAAATCTTAACTTGGATGACTCTGCCATTTTAATTCATCTTATCTTCAGGAAGTTTCTACAGACCACCTCAGGTATCTTTTCATCTTGACTAGAGATAAACCTGCTTGTTTTGCAATCTACTTGTATAATAGTAACAAAGGAGAGCATAGCATACAAATAATTAATTATTCTAGTATTTATTTTTTATCATTTATGTACTTTGCGATATTTATAAATACTTTGAGTCTGTTATATATTATTATAATTTACAGTAAATGCATAATAAATATACACAATACACACATATATATTATGTAAACAAAAACTTTTATTTTGGATGTGATTAATCGTTGTTCAGCACTTTTGTATTAATATGTGTATTACATACAAATTGTATTATATATTTATTGCCTCACAGGTCTTTCTAAGTGTTCAGCTGTATCCTGTTGCATTAATTGTTAAGATATTAAAAGCAGGAAGTATGCTATATTAGTAATTATATTAATATCCATCCATCCACAACATCAGCAGCCAACAAGACCTGATTTGCAGAGAAAAACAACAGCCATTACCCTTTCAGTCGAATCACTTCGACGTTACATATGGGAACTCGCCAGAGAGACCGATTTGCCTTTGAGCTTTT
>JAUCMU010000021.1:12493431-12506497 GCA_032275025.1 Enteromius treurensis | reverse complement strand
GAAAACATACCGAACCGTGACACTACTGTATCGTATCGAACCGAACCGATTTTTGTGAACCGTTACACCCCTAATATATATGTATGCATGTACTGTATATGTGTGTGTGTGTAATATTTAAATATGGAATATTTACATTTTATTATATTTCAATTGCCAATAATGTTTTTAGGTAACATAGTAATGTAAAAAAAAAATAGACTACAGCAAACTGTGCAAGAAAACCTAGGATTGATATTTTTTTGTCTTTACAAGGTGCCCGTGTGGATCTGTCAACACGCAAGTCCAGAGAGCAGTGGGAGACCACTGTCTGTAAATTAGTCATCAGTCCTGTTTTACAGGTCAGTCTTGTTACTGCTGGGTATTAGAAATGTGGGAATCATTTAAAAAAAAAATGGGATACATTTAAACCATTTCTTTGAAAAACCCAAATAACCTTAATGAACTAAATAATTAGAGTGAGTAGAAATCCTGTAATATAACCACATTATATTAATGTTATATTAATCAAGTATGTGTTTTCAGGATTTGAATAGGAAGTTAGAAAAAGCACAGGATCTGATTGCAGCTGATAATCAACTTTCTACAAGTCCCCTGATGAAGGTGCTGAGAGGAGACCCTCAAAAAATCCTTCATCTCCCCAATGACTGCCCCAGCCACCACTCTGCCTTCTGGAGCCCATCAGCTATCCTAACAGTGGAAAGCCTTTCCCAGCAAATAAACAAAAGTCAAGCACCCCTGCTTACCCTTTTTATCAATAAGGTTAGTTCACCGAAAACACATCAAACTATTATCCAGATCCTTTTGTCACGTTATGCAAGTAGCACACACAGTTGTGTTGTCTTTAAGCATGTTTCCAAATTAAAAATTTCCATTTTTTGTGTGTTTTTAGGTGCACTGCATCAGACAGCTGATCCATTTGCCGCCTCTTGCTGCTCTGTTGTCTGATCTAATGAAAGTGCTTCTACCAAGCTCTGAGACCCACACCATCGCTTCACTGCTGCAATGCGTTCCTGCTGGTCTGTCATAAATATCCTCTCTAGAGGAGATAGCTAGTGGCTTGATATATTGATGGATTTTTATTACTGTACTCTAATTTGTGTTTGAAAATAGGCCATCAGAAGAAGTTAATGGAAAGAGTAGAGATCTTTATGAAGGTGTGGAACCAACTCAGAATGGAAATATCCAATAATGGTAATCTATTAATGTTTTACATGTGGAATTTGCTAGATGTTTTATCCAAAGCAGTTGGAGTTGATTCAGTATTTATCATTACTGTGTGTATTTCCAGAGTGGAACCCATGATAATTATGAAACTGGCTGTTATAAACCACTAAATGGACAATATTTAAAATTCGACGCACTTTTGTTTAAAGTCTAGACAGCTGTTTTGTGTTTACAGACGTGACGTGATAATGCTCCAATTTCCCATTAAAATTTACCAGTACCACTAAAATTACAAAACGTTTATTGTAAGCTTACCGTTGTGAACCAGGCTAAGGGAAGGCACTAGTTTTGAACACTGCCTGGTTATGTACTTTCTCAAAAATTGATTTACAGACTGCAGCTTTAAATAAAAAACTCTTAAACTAAATTCAATACTACATGTTAGTCTTGGCATCGCTGTAACATTATAATGCACAGTATGATATTGTTTGTGTTTATTTTAGCCTCTTTTGGTTTGGATCCTACACTTTGTGAAAAAGACCTAACTAAAGAAAGCCCTGGGCAGTTTCTCTCCCTGAGTCGTAGTGGGCCAGGTTCATGTCTCCACGCAATCATAGATCTCCTGTCTGAGACCCACAACAGTCTTGTGCGAGAAGCCAGAAAACTCTGTCACCAGGAAGACCGGTGCGTATTTCAGAAGAAGTGTGCACACACCTGGTTTGTTCAATCTTTTGAAGTTTGTAAGACTTAAAATGTTTTTCTTTGGAAGGGTCTCATGCTCACCAAGGTTGAATTTATTTGATCAAAAATACAGTAATATTGCAAAATATTATTTCATTTTAAAATGGCTACTTATTATATTTTAGAAAGTAGTAAAAGTTTTTCCTGTGTGATGTCAAAGCTGAATTTTCAGCATCATTACTTTAGTCTTCAGTGTCACATGATCCTCCGGAAATCGTTCTCATGTTTGTGCTTCTTTTTTATGCATATCTATTTCTTTTCCTCTTGCAGTGACTATAAAGTGCCACTGGCATCTCTGTCTGAGAGCCAACTTGCCCTGTGCCACCCAGAAAAGGAGTTGCTCCCTCTGGTGTTAGCTAACTGTCACTACACACTAGAGAAGGGTCAGCAAACAGTGAGCTCCTACGATCATGAGGCTATTGAGAAAGAACTCAGCAGGAGATTTTTTGCAGGCAAACCACGCATTCAAACAGTGAGTCTACGCATTTTAAACCCACATACTAGTGTTAAATATATAACCAGATTCATTGGTTGCTAACCACTGAAAATGTCATGCAGGACACTGATAAATATCTGAGAAGACACCATCAGAATTATATAGAAGTCCTCAATGAGGTCAGAGCCAAAATACCTCAGGTAATGTTCTTTGGTCTTTGTTCAGTTAAGAAGTAGGCCTCAGGAGGGCAAATGCCTCTAGATTATTGGTGTCATGCTTACATACAGAAATATATTTCTTAGCCTTGTTTTTCCTGTTCGTGTTACAGGAACCACTCAAGGCCTCTGTGCTCAGTTCTATGAGATCAATGCTACGTTCATTCACTGATGTGTGTGACGCAGTTTATGCGGTGGAGATTGGGCTTCGTTTCCTAGGTAAAACCGGTGGAAACCCACAAGATCTGCTGCTGTCCTATCTGACAGACTCCTTGAAAATGGACCAACACGTCTCAAGCACCATAGCTGAGGTGAGGCGTGCGTTTAAAGTAGTAACTAAAAGAAAATTTAACCAAGCAGGTATTTTGCCACTACTATCAGCTTGTATAATCTATCTGCTTCTGTAATTTGATTCCTTGAGTCTTGGTTTCAGGCTTTAAAAGACAACCGGCTGAGTCAGTGCACAGCCACCTGGCAGCTCCTAACCTGCTGGAAGAGTGAACAAATGATAAAAAAAGGACAGGTAATTTGACATTCAGCTTTTGTGACATCTAGTACTGTATGTCATTAATTCCAATATTACATCTAAGCTATAAAGTAATTATTTAGTACTTAGCTTTTGCACTTTCTGTTAATCTAAATGAATAAATCTAATAAACACCCTAAACCTTTGGATGGTAGTGTATGCATGAATAACTTGACAGTTTGAATGTTTTCACACTGCATACATTGTACAGGCAGCTAATTTCCAATTCCCTCCTTCTGATCAGCTATTTAGCCTGTCACTAAACGGACCCCATTATTGCTAACCACTACTGACCTCCTCTGATTGACCCTAAACAATAGAGAGAGTGGACATACCAGGGTTGTAAATCCAAGGGAAAGTGTTAGACAGAGTGTGCCAAGTTTTAACAAGAGAGCGTGTGCCGTCAACAGTTCAAAGACTTTTAACCCAGGCTTTTGTGAATAGCTGGACAATATTGCTTAGTTAAACAATACATTAAGACATTTTAAGCTTCATTCTGGATTTTTAAAATCATTATTGGTCAGGTGTTTTAGATATTTACTTTTTGACTCTTTTAATGCAGGATCCATTCCAGCGACTGTCCAAAGACTTCAGAGATCAACTGACTTCAGAGGACAGAAAGCAATTGAAGGTTTTCCTTGGGGTCACAGATACTGACGTTTTCTCTATGGAGCTACATGAGATTCTTCAGCTCAAGACCAACAGCACTGTTGAAGAAGGCTTCGCGCCACACTGGGAGTAAGAATTTATCTTTTTTTTTTTTTTTTTTTTACAATTTTATATTATTTACTCAGCATTCCAGCCGTCTGGACTGCAGCCTTCTAGACTCACCATTTGTGAGGGAGGGTTTTGATGAGGCAAACTGGCCACAAAAGGCAAAGTGAGTCTGAGCATTTTTCACAGATGTTCATTTGACTTTTTAAATGTAAATATGGGATAATGTGGTGTGAGCCAGTCATAACTACTAAATACCCTCAACCCTTCACAAGGTGGTTAAAAATAATAAATGATAATAATATTAAATGGATATAAAATACTGATTTAATTTGTTAAATGAAACATTATACAAAAATGCAGTCCAGTCATGTATTTGAAAGAACTGTATAATAATTAATTTTAATATTGAATTATACTTGGCTTTGATTGTAAACATACTGTATCATCGTTCAAGGTAATTATTCTCAAAATAAAAATTCAGGAAATGTTGTGGTATTCACACAACAAATACATCTTAAGATCCTAGTACAAGTGCTAAAAGTACACAAAGAGACATAAGGGCCTTTTAAGTTTTTCTTCAGAACAGCCACTTTAAATCCCAACAATGCAGACCTCCTAAACCTATTCATTCCCTGGAGACCTGTGGGCTTTTAGGCCCAAGAGAGGCACACTTTGACCCCTCCAGGCTCCCATCTGTCAGTGTGCCCTGCTCTAGTCACCTACTGAGCATGCAGCTGGTCGGAATGAAAAGGAATGCGTGTGATGAGAACAATAGAATCTAGTGCTAACTGTTGATCTTAAACCACATCACTGAGCAACCTTCTTCCTTTCTCTTTCTGTGATTCACAACACAGCATCAGGTCCACCATGGAATCACATTTGGAGGAGAAGAACATCATCTCTTTTCCTGGTTTGGATAATCTTCCAGAGGAAATCACTTTGGCTAAAGCAGTAGAAATCTGGAGGCTTGCAGTGGAGTTCAAACATTGAAAAGATCTTCTGAATGAGCCAAAACAAAATGAATAATACAAATGTGAAATGATCTGTACTGCTTTGATGGTTTTTTTTTTTGCCTTTGTCTTGTCTTTTGTATAGGACAGATGGATGACTCATTCCAACACTCTAAATCTTTCTTGTCTTTACATTGTAAAATCAGTTGATTAAAAATAATCTGTTTACTCTTTAGGACTTTGAATATGTCTTCATATTGTTGAGCACTTAATTGTTTAGAGATCTGTATAAATATTTGATAAATAATGTATAAATATAGGGAACAAAAAAAATAATTAAACAATACTGTATTGCTTTAACACTATATTATTCATGCTATTAATCTGGGCCAAATAAAGTTGTTTTATTGATCAACAGAGTTTTTACATTTTGATCTTTTTTTATAAAAAAAAAAATATTGGAAAACTTAATTTATTAAAATTATTTATTTAGTAAAACCGTACCAGAAACAGAAATGAATTGCATAGTTAATTATAATTAAATTACTCCATAAAACACAACACTTTGTAAGTAAATTAACTTTGTCATGTTTAATAATTACACTTATTTGTTTAATTACTATGTCACCTTTAAAAGTCCCTTACACAATAAGTAATCCTACATTATTTATCACAGTAGCTCAAATTGACGCCACATCTGCCGCCGGTGCAACACGCCTACCAACCTTGCCTTTTTGTCACGCCTCTTTCAGCCATCAGTCTAAAAGACTATCCCAAGCAGCCAATCAGTTCCCTAGTACGCTCCGTCCCCCACCAATTAAAACTCTCAAGGGGCGGAGTTCCTGTATGTTTTCTGGTTGCCAATGAGAAGATGTTGCGCTGTGGAGTTGGAGACAGATGAGAAATCACTGTCAGACGCTCCGAACGGCAATAACGACGCTCATATTTGGATAAATACGGTTTCTTAATCTGATGTGGACAATTTAGAGAAGGTAAGCATTGAATTTACAGGTTAATTCTACTGTATTCATCGTGTTTGTCAAGTGAAGCCAGCAAGAAGTGGTGCAAGGAAGACAGTTTCGCCATAGCTGAACCAATGTAATGCAATACTGTGTGGTAGCGTACAGTAACTATTCAATTAAACATATTTGTTTATAGTTTTGCATGTTTCTCAAAGGCAGCTGTTGTGTATTGACCTTTATCAGTTTGGTTCCGTTGCCGGAGGAGGCCTTTGGTGTGAAATGTCTTTGTTTTTGTATGTTTTATCTCGAGATTATCATGATAGAAAGACCTAGACATATATTAATTTAAACATAATTGTTTTCAGTATACATAAAATACATTGTAAACTATTTTGGTAACCCCAAAAATGTTTGAAAATTAGATATATCATGGAAAGTGTAGATGCTTTGAATTTGTTGCCATAGAAACACCTATTCTGTTCTCACCAACACGTTACTGATGCGAAAGGTTACAGATAGCGAACAAAGAAAACTACAGAAAGCACTTTACTAGTCTTTTTAACTGTAACACTACAATCAAAACAAAAATATAAATGACTTTATGACTTTACAGTCACACTCAATTAAAGCAATTAAAAACGGTAGTGTATATATAGTGCAGTACCTTAAATGTCAAAAACAGAAATTGATATATGCAATAGCACAACACCTGTGAATGATTTTACTTGCGCCGTTCAACAACATATTTAATATATATATATATATATATATATATATATATATAATAAAATACTGACCTGCAGTAATTTAATGTTTCAGAGGATCATGGAAAATCTGGAAATATACTGCTAATGGGTTTTCTCTGGAAAAGTTAATGAAACATGGTCAGTAGCCACAAATTAATATGTCATAAAAACGAATGAACAAGCTTTAGGAATGAATTCATCTGTGCTGTTTCCGTCGGCAGCCCTGTCAAAGTGAAGTGCCTACAAACATGATAATAAAATATGTCTTATTATTACATTTAAAAACAAAATAACTTTTTGTTGTATCTGTTATAATGTAGGTTTAAAGTTTGGATCATAGTAAAAACGTAATTTGTAAATTATTTTCGTGAAGGATTCAGCCCCTTCACGGTCACTCACAGCATAAGTTTTGGGAATCCTGACTGTTAACACCCAGCATCATCTGTTGTTGTATCTTGTTTATTTTGTGCATTTGTCAGTTTTTATGACTGAATCTGCGTCTTTTTCTATCAGTTTAAGATGCATACAACTCGCAGTCCATCAGCCTCCGCCCAGACAGGAGCAGCTGGAGATGTTCTGGACCTCAGTCTGACCGGCTCTCAGCTCACAATGGGCCGCAGACCCAGCAGCGCTTCACCAGGAAAACACTTCTCTCGATCCATATCTGTATCTGTGACCAGTGATGGCCGGGGGAAGCGAAACACTTTGGTGAGTCTGGCTAGAAGATTGCGTAATGATCAAGAAGATGGAAGTATCCCTTGTATGAGGTCGTTGAGTGATGGTTTTACCAGGAGGTTATACTTTATTAATGACATAACCATGCAAATTAAAGCACGGACTATCTATACCACCATCACCATTTGAAAACTGCATGTTGTTGTCTTCACCTTCTGAGACTCATTTATTACCATTATTTTTTGTGGAACACTGTTGTTTTTGGAGCACTGCGTTTCAAGTTGTCTGAAGCCATGGGATAACTTGGTGTAAGAACAGACAGAAATTAATAAAATAATCCATTTATTGTGCAGTTTGGACACCAATAATGTCAAATTGCATTGGTTGTCTCTTTTAATGCTATAACTGCACCTTTTATATGAGAATTTCTCCATTTCAAAGTTGTTTTTAGTCTTCAGCAGTATTGTAACTAGTTTGCACTCTCTGTTGTTGGCAGACTGATTCTGGATTGGGAAGCTCACGAGCAATTAAAAATCTGCGTCGGTCCAACAGCACCACACAGGTGAACCAGCAGGCCAACACAAGCCCCAGGTACAGAACCATCTGTCATTCCTTTGCATGCCATTTTGAAAGTTTGTCTCTTTTAATGTTGAGGCTGGTAAATCTTACAAAACTTGTAATGAACACATTAAAACAGTCCAATTTAATCCAATTTAATTTTTGATTTGTTTGATAAAATGAATCCAGTTTTATTATATGTTTAGGATTTTTTGTACTGTTATTTTCATTATAATTCAATTGATTTTCTTCTCAATTCTCATTACCGTAAATTTAATAACCATTCTTATATTATATCTATATAACATTTTATGTTTATATAATAAGATTTGATAATAACTATATATTAAATTGTATGGTATGATGTACTTTTTGCTGTTTATATTGATTTACATTTTAATCTAATGGGGGGAAATGAAGTACAAGAAATACTAAATATTTTATAGTATTGTAATAATTTGTATTCATTTATTTATTTTTTTGCAATACAGTAATGAGAGCTTGAGAGGAAAATCTGTTTAATTATTATGAAAATACTGTTCCATTAATCAAATCAAATACTAAATGTTCCTAAATAAATCACTGTCCTAAATTAGTTTTTATGTAAAATCTAAATTTTAATTTCTTGCTGTTCATTTTGTGAGAAAAAAGTACATGTTTCTGTGAGATTCACCGTGTGCCAGCTGTCCTATTCAGACTTTGAGAATGGGCTGTCCCCAAGGGATGTGTGTGAGAGGTTAGCTGACAACTTATTCAACATATGAGTTTTTTTTTTTAAAGTAAAGATGGCATGTTTGTGCACGTACATGTCTAGTGCACATGCCTGCATGCACTCACTTCACCCAAGCTGTGGTATGTCTGGTTGATCACCTCCAAAACGTAGAGGTTGGGGGGTTTGTTAAAGGAGCAACAGCTGGGGGTTGAGTGATTTCCAGTTTCCCCAGACAATAGCTATTGTAGCCTGGCGGCTGCAGCACAAGCCGAGCAAGAGGGGGCTGGATTCAGCTTTGTCAAAAGGGGAGCCGGGGTCTCCGGTTTCACTCGAATGAGGACTCGGTGAAAGGAGAAGTGTGCATGCTGAAATTCTTTTGTCCGGCAGCTGCCAGTTCTGCCCTCCCATCCCACTGCATCCTGGGATGCCACATGGGGGTTTAAATGAAGGAACGACCTAATACCCCTCCCCCTTCCCTCTGGTGCTTAATAACTGTCATTCCATGACCTCTTTTCCCTTCTGAATTGCTTAAAAAGAGGAAACGTGGAGGAATGTAGTTCCTTGAATTGCTTTTCATCGGGCCAGATGACGCTAGGCGCCACATACACCCCCAAAACACTAACATATACATACTGAAGTTGCCAGCACAGATGCCGGTGGGTCAGACATAGCATCTTGTTGAACATTTTATGCAATTTAAATGCAGAGGGATGCGATTGCCATATGCCATATGGACATCTGCCCCTTTAAAATCAGCCTCAGCTGAAGCATTCCTCTGCTGTGAGCCCGGTGCAGCTGCTGTCACCTCTAAAAAGGAAACTTTTTCATATGCTCATCTGAAAAGTTTAACCTTAAATAGTCTGTTTGTTTTTTTGTTTTTTTTACTAGAGGTAGATTTGTTTCTATTTTTGCTTTAAAGAAGTGCAACACACTCTAGATCTTCCTAATATGTCTAAAATTTCTAATCTACAAACATCCCATATTATTCAGCAAGAATGCGTTGTGTTGTTCAAAGGAGACATTACAAAAAAACATGTTGTTGTTTTTTTAAATGCTGTTCTTTTGAGATATGCATGTCATAAAAAAAGCTATCTATCTACTCTGAAGTAATGATGCTGAACATTTAGCTTTGCCATCACACGATAAATAATATTAACAATAACAATAAATGATGTTTTAAAATATATTATAATAGACAGCGGGTATTGCTTATGAATAAAATTCCACAATATTACTATGGTTACTATATTTTTGTTATAAACTATAAACGCAGCTTTGACAAGCATAAGCGACTCCTTTTAGACCCCAAGTTTTTGAATGGTATTTTAGGTATTATTGGTTGCTTATGTGTTCTTCATGTGTGTTTAGTGTGTAATACTCTGACCTTTCTGTCTTTCCTTCCTTCCTGTCTTTCTTTCTCTGTGTCTGATTGCAGTGAAGGCCACACAGAAGACTTCCTGGCTCTGTTCAACAGCAGCTCTGATGGCCGTAAAAAGCTGGCCAGCCTCTCCAAGACCTCCAAAGACCATACTACCTGGAACATCCTGGTAACATCAAACTCCTATTCGGGTGTTTTGGTTGTCAGATCTTATTACACTTTTAGATGTATTATATTATATTATATGTAGGACACAATGATCATTTTTAAAGGTTAATTTGCCCATAGATTGTTATGCTATAAAAAATAACTTAAACTTGTGAGCTTAGGAGGTCCTTAACAGTGGTAGGATGTTTAGCTTGTTCTTGCTGTAAAATTGGTTCAAACTTATGTCTTACTTTTAGGATGACCAGCCAAGAGCATTTCCTGTGCCTAGCAGCTCTCACAGTACCTGCAGTATGGATTCTCCGACAGGCCTGAAGAAGAGGGAAGCAGGCATCTCTTTGGCTGCCAACTTCACTGCCAACAACAGGTGGGAAGCCATTTTCTCCTACAGCTTAGGCACTACTGTGTCCTAACGGGTAGCTTTCAAACTCTGTTGTTGCCATAAGAACAGCGTCACAGACAACAGATTCACTTTAATGCCTTTTTTGTGCTTGTCAATCAAAGCATTGGTATGCTGTAGAAAGAAGAGCACTAGATTCCTTTCAGTTTTATGGCTTTAAAATATACAGCACCAGTCAAACATTTAGAGAGTCTTGACTAAGTTTGCGTCTCATGATTTTGAGTCTTTTAAACTAAGAGTTCATGCTTGTATTTTCTTTTTAAATTGTGAGTTTCATCTGTTTAGAAGTTTGTGGTCCATAAGATTATGTTTTTAAAAAGATAATGATAGCTTTATTTAGCTAAAATGCATTAAGTTAATCAAAAGTGACAGAAAAAGACATTTATAATGTTACAAAAGATTCGCCTTTTAACTGGATTCAACTGTTTTAAGGTTTGATTGAGCAAATCAGCAAATTTATAAGGGCATGTGACAACTTGAATAATGACCCGTTGAAAATTCAGTTTTACCATCACAAGAATAATTGCCATTTTAAAATATATTACAATAGATAACAGTTGCTTTTAATTCTAATAATATTGTACAGTGTTTTTGATTCATTAAATGGATCCTTGGTGACTTAATAAATAAATTTATATATATATATATATATATGTATATATATATATTTATTATTTTTTGTGTGTTTTTTTTTTTTTTTTTGTAAAAAAATCTTTATTTGAATATTAAGAATGTCTTTGCATTGACTTTCAGGAGCAATAAAGCTGCTGTGGGAAACTCTGTGACCACCATCCTCCATAATAACCACTCAGAGAAACCCCTCACTCCCAAGAGCTCCAACCAGAAACCTTCCTTCAAGTAGGTTCATTATAATGTTGAGTGATAGCTGTGTAGTGCAGCTGTGTGAACTAATCTTAGACATAAATCCTCTAAGTAAATGTCTATTTTGATCGAGTATGCTGTTTCCAAGCCTCCACATTTACAGTATTCGCCCTCTCTCTGTTTTAACAGTAACATAATCAAAGCCACCGTAAACGATGATGTGACTCTGGATGTGAGCTGTTCTCTTACTAAGTCTCAGAAGAACTTCTCCTCTGCGTCATCAAGCTCCAACAACAATGCCCCACGTAGTCCCCGAAGCCCAGGTCAGCCGCACAGACGAGAGGTGACTGAAGAGGAGGCCGAAAGGTCAGCAGTGTTTTCCAGCCGTCATTTGTTTCCACCCTAGTTGTGATCATTACGGTTCAAATGTTTGATTGACCTTTGATACATTTCAAACTATATCCTAATGACTTTTGTATATGGTTAAACATTTACAAAATATTTTTCAGGTATATTCAGCAGGTGAACCATGCTGCTATTACCATCCAGCGTTGGTATCGTCGCCAAGCCAACAGAAAGAGAGCCAATGAGAATACAATTAAACACCTCCTCGCATCCAAAAAGAAGGTAATGTATTTCACCCATGGAGGTCTAACTTCAAATATTTAATCATAAAATATAACATTTAATATTTGAATTAAAAACATATATTTTTAGAATGCATGACTATATTTGATTGCCAGTGTGGAAAGATTATTTTTGCTTCCAGTTGATGTAGTTACAATATCTACCAGCATAGGCTACAGTCCTGCATTGGATATTGTGGTTTTCTGTTTAAAAGTATTGCTCTTATGACTAATTTGGCATATTTTCATAGGAGAGGGAGCAGAGAGCAGAGGAGGAGAAAACTGCTGAATCACTGAAGAAGAAAGAAGATGATCGAAAGCGCATCAGGGAAGAGAAAGCTCGCCTGGCTCGACTTACTGCCATACAGGTATAGTACGGTTCAGAACTTGTATACGAAACTAATAGGCTAAGACAGGACTAAAGGCACACCTTAAGAAAGAATGGGCTGTTCTCTACTCCTAAAACGTGCTATATGCAGAAAAATATATATGCTTTTGTACTGAAAATGAACAGAGCAGCAATGTTCTGTGAAAATAAAGGATGCAAGTCGTTTATTTTGTTTAAAAAAAAAATCATATGAATGTAAGTGTTGGCCAGGGGGGTCTTTTTACTCCACACACGGGGTAAAAGGCTCACCAGCATGGGGTATAAGGAAAACAGCATTGATACAAATATTGTATCTAAAATAATGTTTTGTTTAATAATGTTAATATTTCTTTGCCAAGTTTTTTAATTATTATTTTCTGCTTATTTGAAAAAAAAAACATATTACATTTGTTTAATAAATATTCTGTCATTAAAATGTTATACGTGCATCTTGGGATATTTCGGAAATATAGTTATTTTGAATTGTAGTAATATTTCACGATAGTACGGTTTTGATCAAATAAATTCAGACTTGATGGGCGTAAGAGATTCTTTCAAAAGAATTTAAAAACTGTTACTAACCCACACATCTGAATGGTAGTGTAGCTACCAGTGATGCGCGGGTCAACGTGTAAACAACCCGAACCCGACCGACGTTGTCAAGTAACCCGCCCGCAACTCTGGCCGAAAAAAAAAAAGAGAAAATATTGTACCCGACCCGCTTCTCGACCCGCATTTTTTTTTCAAATGGTGCGCTCCCTGACTTGCTGCGCTCAGAGCCCGTGGTGCGCGCGGCGAGAGCAGGCGGTTCTTGGGGCGACCCATAATTTTCCATTTCAGCTGTCTATATTACTGATGAATGCGATGTTTGTTTCGACCCTGCTTGAAGAATTCATCAGCAGG
>JAUCMU010000021.1:12476533-12493425 GCA_032275025.1 Enteromius treurensis | reverse complement strand
TAATCAGTCCGCCGAAACTCATCCAGTGAGAAACGTTCTGCGGTGCAAAAATAAGTGCGATTAAAATGCGTAAAAAATTTTTACGCGTTATGTTTGTGTAATTAATTAATCTAAATTAACGCGTTAAAGTCCCGGCCCTAGTAGCAACACATTGTTTTATGACTTACTGGTATATCATTTTGCATCCAAAACAGGAACTTCAGCAGAAAAGAGCCCAACGTGCTGCAGAGGTACAGCAGATCGCAGAGGAGGAGATAGAGGCACTGAGAAACGCTGGGAAAGTGGGGCGTAAAAAGCTCACCAAGAGTTCACCTACTTCTCCTTCTGACTTCAAGGCTAAAAACACAGGCATGCACTTTCCTGGGTCTCTGATCAAACTCATCAGCAAACTCAACAAATTGCAGTCACATTTCACCCCTTAAGTCATAAAATATCGATTTTAATTTGTCACACTGTTTGGAACTTGTTCTTCAGATACTAATGTGAACGTGGTGGCTGATCTGGAAGATCTGACGAATCTAAGGGCTGGGTCACCCGTTGGTTCTGTATGCAGAGGATCTCAGTGTTCTCAGGTAGCCATTCTCGCAACAAACTGATTCAACCAGCCGTGAAGAAAAATAAACACTTTTGCTCATCACATGACTTCATTCCCTTAGGAGATCCTCCAGAGGTCTGTAAGCATGGAGGATCAGCGGCAGGGGGCATCATCAAGCAGGACGCAGTCAAAAACCACTCTGAATGACTTGTTAGACACACTTAAGCTCTTAGAAGAGGAACCAGAAAGACTGTCAGAGCCAAAGAGCTACAGGAAGGACAAGTATTCGTGGATTGATGAGGTGAGATGATTTATCTTAGTATATACAGTTCTATATATACACTATTGTTTCTTATGCTCAGCAGGGCAGCATTTATTTGATCAACAATACAATAACATTATGAAACATTATTAGCATTTTCTAGTTTAATACTGTATGTTTTAAATGTAATTCATTCCTGTGATGCAGCACTTGAATGTTCAGCAGTCATCAATGTCACATGATCTTTCAGAAATCAAACTAACATGCTGATTCGGTACACAATAAAACATTTTTTGTCATAAAAATCCCTTTTTATGGTTGCCTAACCTTCCTTTGCATTATTTATTTGTTTATTTTTTTCAGGATGGAGACTCCAACTCCCTGACAACAGATAATGTAGAACGGCACAGGCAGCTAAGTCAGACTCCAGCTCTACCAGATGGGGGCGCTTTGCTTTCAGAAGCCAAACTGCAGAGCATTATGAGCTTCCTGGATGAGATGGAGAAGTCAGAGCAGGAGAGACCACGCTCGGTCACCTCTGGATCACATAGAGAGGTAAGCGCATCTGAACTGAACACATGAAGCTCCTTTTTTTATGCTGTATTAGCACTGAATTTTATATTCATGTGTAGGTGGTGTTGTCAGAGGAAGATCTTGCAGTTGTGGAACAAGCCTCAGTCACAGCTGCTGAGGTCACCGGCTCTATGATGAGACTCAAACTGGAGCTGGATGAGAAAAAACGCACGGTCAACATGCTACAGATAGCATTGGTAAATAAACATATACATTTGCATATCATCTGTATGGTTCAATATGCTTTTCACATTCAACCTCCAATGATGTTACATATGATTGTGTGCAATATGCAGCAAACGATACATGGATAGTGCTGTCTGAGACTGATATAAAGGTGAATGTGTGTCTGTAGACCCAGCAGAGGGAGCTGACGATTCGGCATGTGAAAGAGACTGAGAAAGAGCTCAATCATACATTCCAGTTACAGAAGCAGCAGTATGAAGCTACAATACAGAGACACTTGACGTTTATAGACCAGGTATTGATCTCAACAGCATAGAGTCAACCCATATTGTGTGTTGTTTATATTTTCCTTGTCTAAGAACGTTTGTGGATTAGTGGTCGACGGATATGGGTTTTTGAAGGCTAATGCCAATATCTTGGAAAGCATTGTGGCCGATAGCCGATTATAACTTTATATATTTTATCAATATTTAAGAAATGTTAAATAATTTTGAAAATGGATTAAAATATAAATGTGTAAAAAAAGAAAAAGTATTTTTATTTTTCACAAATAAATAAACAACAAATAAACAACATGCATATTAAATAGAGTTGTAATTAAAAAGGAAGTAAATGCTGCGAACAACATGGCATTGTGGGTAGTTTGTGTGCTTTGGGAATTACATTTTTCAAACAAAGCCAAAGTAACACTTGTATTTTATACAGCACAGAATATGACAGAGGGCAAATGCATAAATAGCAGCATAAAATAACGAGTTAAAATAGAAACCCTTTGTAACTGTATACAATATCAAAAATATTCAAAAATAATAATCTTAAAACTTATATTAAGTATTATAACCCTAATACTAGGGGGAATTTTTTGTTTCTTTTTAATTAAAAATAAAAATAAAACATTGATAATAAATCAGGATATTAAAATTATTTCTTAAGGATCATGTGACTCTGAAGGTTGGAGAAATTGCTGGATGAATTATACAAATTTATATAAAATTATAAAAATACAATATTTCACAATATTACAGTTTTTCTGTATTTTTGATCAAACAAATGCTGCTTTGAAAAGCATAAGAAACTTGGTTAAAAACATAAAAATTCCTACTGATCCCAAGCTTATGATTGGCAGTGTATGTCTAACTAGTAGATGAGTTTGCACATGTATTGATGCCTCTCTCTTTCTCTCAGCTGATTGATGATAAAAAGGCCCTGAGTGAACGCTGTGAGCAAGTAGTGGGAGAACTCAAGCAGGTGGATCAGAAATACACTAAGAAGATCGCTCAGATGCAAGAGCAACATGACATGGTGAGCTCAGTTTAGGTTGATGTTTTGAGGTACAGTGATTTGATGGGAGAGGAGCAGTTTCTGCACCAACTTTGGCCACAGGGGGGCGATCAGGCTTTAAACGTCGCCTTCAAGTGTATGTAGCAATATTGAGTTTTGGTTTCTACCGCTGTTGTTTCCATAGCTTTGTTGCGCTCTCTGCTGCTGCCATTAACCGTATCACATAATCATGAGTATGTGGTGTTAACTTCAAGTGCATGTTTGTGTGCAGTGCTGCTTTGCCACTGCTAACTGTTCCTCTCTCTCTGCGTTTGTTGTGTGTTTCTCTCGTTATCTTTCCTTCTGTCTGCCTCTAGGTGTGGCAAATTCTGGGTCCCATGTGTGAGGTAACTCTTGCTTTTCTATCTAACCCCTCATCACTTCTGTGTTCTGTCATTTCCATTCTTAATTCCTTTCTTGCCTAACACAGACTTTCCTTTTAGCTTGAAGCCATTGACCTTGCATGCCTTTTTTTAGCCTCAAGGAAGAAGCGAGTTGACTTTTGATGTTTTACTGTGATGCCAAAAGTGTTCACCAGTTAGTCAAACTACTGGTTTCAAGGCCTTGTCTTTTTTCTGTATTCCACAGCCATTGTTTGTGCATCAGTTTTCATTTGTTTATCTTGGTGTTCCTGTTTAACCTGTTAAGGAGTAATTTGCATGTTACATTTGTCACACAATTAAGTTGGAAACAAAATACAGAAATGTGAAACATAATTGAATAACTAACTTTATGTATTGACTTAAGTTTAAAACAGCTTTGCACTAATTACTGAAGTTGAATACTTTTGTTTATATATTCCATGCATTAATTTATTCATCATGCTTTTCAAATGTAATGGTTGCTCTCTTTTCTATGAAGCCAAAAAACTGGTAACTCTTTGGTATAAGGACAAATTCTCATCATGAACTAAATGCTTATTAGCATGCATATTACTAGCATATTGGATGTGTATTAATACTTATAAAGCTCATTCTGAATAGCTGTGTTCTACATCCCTAATCCTACCTTAACAACTACCTTACTAACAATTAACAATCAGAAAAGTGAGAGTTTACTGAGGCAAAAGTCATAGTTAATGATTTGTTAATTGCGAGAGTTGGACATTAAAATAAGGCAGCGGCTATTTGCACTACGTATAAATAGCAATAGAGGCTTATTATTAATAACTTATTGAGTGTATATATATATTTTTTAAATGCATTCCACCTTATTGGGACAAAAGCCCTCCCTACACCTACCCTAACCCTACCCGATACTTTATTTTCAACTTTTTGATTATTTAATGAACATGACATGAACCTGATTATTCTGTGTTCCAGTAAAACACAAATTCAAAGTTTGGAATCAAATGATTTTGAGTAAATGACAACAGATTTTCCACTTTTTACGTAACTTATTTATTTATAGTAACCCATTAAAGTGTCCTGCCATGACTGAGGCTTCTGTTTAACCCCTTCTCTTTCTCCACGTAGGAGATTAAGAAGTTGAAAGAGTTAATGAGTGCCACGGAAAAGATTCGCCGGGAGAAATGGATTGATGAGAAGACCAAAAAGATCAAGGAGATCACGGTAAAAGGTCAGCAGAATTCATTCAACAAATAAGCTTCTGTTCACGCCAGTGCTACATCTCTCTGATTGGAAGCAGATCACAGCACCCTTCAACTGTATCAGTTACAGCCAAGCCTGCCTATTTGTCTAAACCCAGCTGCCAAAATGTGTCACACATTTAGAATTTATCCCTAGGTTCCTTGTTAAGTTGCGTAACTGGCTTGTGGTAATCTACTGTATAATATACAGTCCATACAAGCTGGTTAAACTGCATATCTCTTGCATTACACCTGTTTCGTTTTGAACATAATCCAATTACAGGCATGTGTAGTCAACATTTGAAGTGGCTCAAAACATTTGATCAAAGTTGTCCTAAGACAAGAGCACATTTTGTTTTTTTATGTTTTAATGAACTTAAATGAATGTGTTTGATCCACTTTAAATGTTGACTACTTTATATCTGTATGTATGGAATTTTTTCCCCCCAAATGAACAAACATTATATCAGTGCATAGTGTCAATGGTAGTTTTAATTCCATTGAAATTCCCCTGATTATTTAAATGCTATTGCAAACAATTATTTTACTTTTGAATGATATATGCGTAACTGTCTCCTCCCGTATGCTCTCAGGTCTGGAACCAGAGATTCAGAAGCTCATCTCCAAACACAAGCAGGAGCTGAAGAAACTCAGAGTTCTTCACGAGGCAGAGCTGCTTCAGGCAGACGAGAGAGCCGCCCAACGTTACGTCAGGCAGACCGAGGAACTACGACAGCAGCTGGAGAGAGAAAGAGATGAACAGTGCCAGAGAGAGAGAGAATTGGCCAAGCAGAGGTACACATGCCCTTATATACTCACATGTGTCCGTTGCACAGAGTCATCTGGTCACAGAATACACATCTGTTCATCAGAGATCAAACCAGTTACAGAGTCGGGCAGCCAAGACCATGTGTTCACAGATGTTAGAAAACACAAACACATTCAAACTCTGAAGGGGTGACTGGAAAAGAGCGACAGAGGAAGCTGACTAGACATGATCTCAAAGCTAAATACTGCTTGTGAAAACGCACACAATTATTTGGTTCACAATGAGGACTAAAGAGTACTGTTTTAAAAAAAAAAAATATATATATATATATTTATTTATTTTTTTATTAAATACTAACCTTGCTGTACTATGAACTTTCTGTTTGTTATTTATTTATATATATTTTTAAATCCTTATTATTATTATTTGTTTTTTTTTCAAAAAATGAAAACAATTTTTGACCCTGAATCAAGCCTGAATTTATGTCCAGATTTAAAAATCTGACATCATCTGTATGTGAATACACATCACACACTAGCTTTGATTATCCTCAACTAAAAACTAAACAGCATAAAGTATTTGTAACAGCATGGGAGGGAGTAAATAATGGCCTTTTAATTTTTTTTGTGAAGTATTACTTAAAAGTTTGTGTGGATTGTAGAAGTTGTGTCAATGTAAAAGTAAGCACATTCCTAAATTTAGTACTGGGTATATGTTTTTTGTCATAGTTGTGTCCTATTCACAAAAGATCATAAGGTAAAAAAAAGAAGGTAAAATCTCCAAAATCTTTGGATATCAAAATATACACAAACACACCTCTTGTTTATAGTGGGTGTTATTTGAAGGGTTTTGCAAGGGTTTTATGTAAATGGCGCAACTAAAGTCTTGAATTTCAAGAACACACATTCAGTCTGTGTACAACTGAGAAAATAACGGTGTGTTTGTGTCTCAGGTTTGAGAAACAGCTGCAGGAAGAAGAGAACTCACTGCAGCAGCAGAGGAGACGTCTGTATAAAGAAGTGTCAGAGGAGAAAGAGAGAATCACACAACTGGCTGCCAGGTCAGGTTCAAAGGTTATTTAAGGGTCGTTTTCATGTTTCATGATATTTGTTCTTTTTATTGTTAATGTCCAAAAGACACAGACTGGACGCAAGTTAAGTTATATCTAAATAGAAATGTGTTTGTGTGTTATATAGGCAGCATGCTGAGCTGGAGGACTTAAGGAAGCAGTTGGAAGAGAACAGCTCTTTGGCAGCAAGAGCACTGAGAGAAGAGCTGGAGAAGAGTAGAGAAGAGCAGGAGAGACGGCACCAGGTAAAACACTTGCTCATCTAGTCATACTGGTACATACAATTAAAATATGTATTAAAGCATACTCATCATTTGCATACACAAGCATACTGACACCCTTTTTTCTTACCCCAAACATAAAAGGAAAAAAGAAGCCTGAATTTTTGTTTTTGTTTCGTTTTCTGTGTTTCTTTTTTTTTATTTTTATGGAAATCATACATGTTTGGCTCAAGTAATTGGTGACAGAAGATTCATTTTGTGGTGAACAAAAGCTTGTAATTTCTGAAAGTCTTGTCTGACAGAAATTGTGCCATGTCAAATATATGCTTTTGATATACAGTATTAGTAATGCTTTTTGTGAGCAATTGCATAAAAATACACTGTAAAGAGTCATACAAATTACTGCCAATCAACTAAACAACATACACATGTTCAAATGTGATGCAGTCAGTCTTAAAAAAAAAAAACAACTATCAGCAAGAAACAGGAAGTCAGGATTAAATGTGTTGCAACTTCCAGTATTACTGATACCAACCGGTTTTAAGGTTAGAGGAAATGTCTTATTAATAACCGTCTTTCAATGCACCAGTCATCTTTTCTCCCTAAATGCACCATCTAAAGGCTCTCAGGCACAGAACTTAAATTAGCTGTCTGTGTAGACACGTGTACATGTGTAAGATGGTGCAATCAGTGTTTGCAGAGGTCACGTGATAAAGAATCAAATCTCATTCTTTTGGTTGTTTTTAATTTAGCGTTTGCTCTATTTCTCATTAGATTGAAGTAAAGGCCCTGAAGGAAAGACTTGAGATTGAGAAACAGACGTGGGAAGAAAATTATATGAAAAAAGAGGTACGTGTTTGTGTCTTCACAAGTCTGTGTAGCAGAAATGATGAGCTTCTATATTTATTCTTGTTCTATGCATATTTTGCATGTGGTCAGAGAGAACACATATTTGAGGTGTGTATGTGTGTATGCACGTTAGGAATTTATATTACAGTTACGGTCAGCTGGGAGTTAAATTTAGGTAATAATAGTGTCCACCTCTTCCCAATTTACACTTTATTAACAGTTTTTCAGATGTATTTAGCAAGACACAAACAATGCTTTAAACAATTAATTGCTAAAAATACCATTCTATAATTTTAGTTTTAGTTAGCATTATGTTTTTTCACTACCTTCCAAAACGTTTTTTTTTTCAATTAAACACTTAAATTAATACTTTTATTCAGGCAGGATGCAAGAAATTGGTCAAAGTTGACAATAAAGGCCATTCGTTAACTGTTTCCCCACCATTTGTCAATTGGGTTACAACGCTGCCCCGCCAAAGATGAGTTTTTACAGCAATCCCGATCTAGATGTATTATGGGAAGGCAAGCCCTAGAGCATGTCCTGAATGAGTTACGGGACTTCCCTAGTCTACTGGCTCGAAACATCGTAATAAACGGAAGGATCAGAATATAGATCATAACATAGATCATCTATGTAGATCATGCATGTAGATCATGTTGTGACAATTTTGAATGTGTTTGGGACGAAGTAGGCTAGTCAGTGAAGGAGATGCCTTTACAAACACAAAACATCTCTAGTTATGGATAGATCTATAACCCGGCAATATGAATATGTATGTGTGTGTGTGTGTGTGTGCGTGATCTATATATAAATAGAGTATGTGCGTGTGTTTTTTTCTGTTTACTGAATAGAATTCCATTTATTCATATAGTTAATTACAGGTGAAAGAAATTGATATCTGAATACATTTTTCTCAAAGTTTTTTGTCCAATATGTTGTATTTCTGATTAAATTTTATCTGCATTCAAGTGATGATAAAACATGAACACATAAAGATAGAATTAGATGATTTTTTTTGAAAGCAGAGGCTTGGCTCGTTATTTTGATATATAATATATGTTCATATATGCATAGCAGAAAATATTCTGAAGGCTGTCAAATTTAGGTAAAAATCATACAAAATGCTGGCTTTGGCTGCATTTAAAAACAGCTATTTTAAATTTTATTTCACAATATTAGTTTTTTTTTAACTTTGTTTTACTCTATTATAATCCATCTTATGTCAGCAAGTTAAAGATGAGACTTGCTTGGTGTCATTTCTCAGGTTTAGTTTGTTTACACATCTCTGTTTCGGACAAATGTCTTCACACATCTCTGTATTAGCAAAGCCACAGAGGGTTTACAACTGCAAGTGTTTGTAAGGTTAAAAAGTCCCTGTGGTGATCTCAGAACACTGTTTCCTCTCACAGGAAGCATGGCTGCTAAGCAGAGAAAGGGAGCTTAAAGAGGAGGTGCGTCGAGGGAGAGACAAAGAGATCGAGCTGGCCATTCAGAGATTAGAGGAGGAGACCAGAGGGGCCAGAGAGGAGTGCGAGAGAGCATCTGACAACCGGTCTGTTTCCCTTTCCTGTTTGTGACCTTAGATGTCCCTGGTGGAACAGGATGTTACAGTTCTTCTCACATGCATTTCAGAAGAAGTAAATGTCTATGTGTATAATTAGCACAGTTAAATGCAGATAGCCTTGAATCCGCTTTTTAGCTTACTTTTTTTCTCACTCTTCCAATTTTACAAATCACATCAGAGAAGCGGTTTTCAATAAAAACAAAGGAAAATAAAATATCGGGTAGGGTTAAGATGTGTAGGTTTAGGGAGGGCTTTTATTGTTTCAGTAAGGTGGCATCCGTTGAATATTTTGAATTAAAATTCTAATTTACACTCAATAAGTTATTATTGTACTATAATGCACTATAAAACCAAAGAAGATATACTGTAAATAGCAGAAAAATTAATTTATAGCTAAGAAAATATGTTATTTTCACTTAGTGTAAATATAGCCTCTATTGCTATTTACACTTAAAAATATAATGTATCCTGCTTAATTATTGTAATTTACAGCTTCAGCATATTTTAATGATTACTGAAGGGTCGTGTGACACTGAACTTTGTTCTGTTTGCTACAGTATATCCTATTCAAATAATGATCACATAGTGATACTTCCAGCAGGTTTTGAATAAAACTAATACTCGTGGGCCACATTTTTGAGTTCTTTCTAGACAATTTGCACTCCAGATGTACTGCCATTTACATTTAAACCCATCAGTTTATCATATGGCAGGATGGCTGTGGGTTTTTTTTGTTTGGAACTGAATGTAAATTTGAATGGTATGTGTGTGCAGGATAAAGCGTTTGAGGGAGAAATACGAGGCCGAGCTCAGAGATCTGGAGCGTTCGGAGCGGGCAGCGTTGCAGAAACAGCAGGAGTTGAGAGGGAAACACAGTGAGATGGAGACAGAGCTCCTCCGGTTGCAGTCGCTTTTACGACAACGCGAGCAAGAGATAAGCGACCTCACCCAGGTAACCGTCGTCATGTTAGTCCACACTCATTAACACATATAAGTTACTTATTAACAGACAGGCTCTATCTGAAATACAGTACTTGGTAGAGAGAGGTATCAGAAGGATTAATTTTTTAAGAGTGAAAATTTTGCCTTTGTTATTGATTATTGGTCCAAACTATATACTTATCTATTAAAAAATAATTAGATTGATTCAAGTCTCACAAGCTTTTAATACAAATAACACTGTAACAAACATAGCTAAAAGTTGATTAAAAAAATATATTGACTTGTAGTCCAGTAGGTGAAGAAGTGCTTAGGTTAAAGAGTAAAAGCTGGGCAGCTTGTTTGTCTGGAAGTGTGATAAACTGAATGACTTTTGACCCTTTCTGTTTAACGTTACACCTGAGTTCAGTGACTGTGTGTGAACGACTGAAAATGGATTACTGATTGTGGTTAGACAACTTACTCACTTAGCTACAGGGGTGAATTTCTTACTTGTATTTCAATCCTAAAATCATAATTATTTCATAAAACATTGAAGCCTATTTTAAAGGAATAATTCCTCTGTGGTGAATGTGTGCCGTCAGAATACAAGTTCAAACGGCTGATAATAACATTGCAAGTTAAAACTCTGTGTTTGTTATAACCATATTCATTAAGATGTTTTGAACTTTCAGCCATTGCATCCAGCTATAATTTAGTTACACAATCGATAGCAAAAACGGTTCTAAACATATGTGGAATTTAATGGACTTTTTAACTTAATGAAGTGTTATTATTGATTTATTGAATAGGAATTTTAATCAAATTTGTCTCATTTTATGAAATCGATCACAGGCCCGCGACAAGTTATCAGATGAGCGCCGCAGTCTAGCAGAAGTGATCAGACAAGAATTTGCAGAACGGCTTGTAGAGACGGAGGAAGAGAACAGGAGGATGAAATTGGAGGTCACCGAGGCCAAGGCACGACTCCGTTTAGAGGTGGAGCGTGTGACTAGAGAGAAAGAAGAAGAGCTTGCAGAGGTGCATCAAAGGTCAGAATCGAACATTGGCTTTGGATTAAAGCTACAGATGAGGTGTTTACTATATGCTTGATGCACGTTCCTGGTCTCTTTCTTTTGTAGAGTAAAGTCAGCGATTTTGAAAAAGGAAGAGACTGTTAATAATCTACGGAAGCAGCATGAGGTAAGTGTTTCGATGTATTTACTTGTTGTGGTAAATCAGTGCTTGCTTTGCATACATTTTGATTTACTCCTCATATGTTTGTCTTTCCTCTGTCCTTCAGGCTGCAGTGAAGAGAGCAGATCATCTCGAGTCTTTGTTGGAACAGCAGAGAAAACAGCTGCTAGGGAAATGAACGACAAGTTAGGACATTGAAATCCCCCACAGCCCCTTGCCTTCTGTCATACCGTCCTCCTGCACAAAGAAACTTTCTCTTTGTTTTTTATTTAATTTAATTTCGATCAACTGATGGATTCTGGATAGACGTTTTGGTTCCACCAGACTTCTCATCCAGAAAGGCAGCCTTTGGCATTCCCATGGAAACAAGGCAAGAAATGAGAGAGGAATCTTGAATCTTCTCTAAGATTCTCGGAGAGGCTTTTGTGGGTCTCTCTTTCATGAATATGACCAAATTACAGACTCCTTTCAGTCACCGGTTTCACACAGCCAAATGAATTTAAGCATAGAAAGAAAAAGAACAACTTCCTCACTAGAGTTTAGATCTAGTATGTTGTGAAATCTTATAAAACCTCGCTTCATAAGCTTGTGCATATTTCACCCCAAAAACAAAATAGATAAGTAAGAAATGTCATTAAGCAAAAATAAACCGTTTCTGTATTGCAAAACAATATATATTATTTAAGTTGTAAAGTATTTATACACACGTTTTTTACTTTTAATTTATGCTTGTATTATAGTCATTTTTTATAAAAATGGAAATCTGATCACAACTAAGATTAATGGGAGTTGCAAAACCCTCAATTGTCCAAACAGTAATGATAAATTGTAAACAAATAAGTAATAATTTGTCATGAAAATGCACACAATGCAAAAGGGCCCTAAAATAACCTGTTTTCTTTATGCAAAATAGCATTTTTTACATTTCCTATTTTGATTTGGGGGTAAAATCGGCATGCTTTTGTGACATTCACCCAAGAAGTGGAAAGCCCCTTTTTTCTGGGCACAAAGGCATTCACAGTAAACTGCTCCAGATGTTTCCCGTCTCTCTCCAGCACTGGAATAAGGGAAATGGGTGGAGATTACAGTGGACAGGAGACGTGGGAGAGGCGCAGGCTTTTAAATCGTGCAGAGAAGTTAACCCTTTACTTTAAAAGAGGAGAGGCTTCACCCCCCACCGACACAAGCATCCCTACTCCCCCCTGCCTTTTGTGTGTTGCATACAGATACCTTTTGTCCCAATACCCCTCTGGGCTCTCTCTTAAATACAGGAGATATCCCAGAAGCCCCCAGGACACTTAAAACACGCTTACACAGAACCCTCAGTGAGGCCCAGTTCTAGTTTATACATTGGAGAAATGATGGCAGCACGGCTAGACGATAGAGATGTTAGAAGGTTTGTTGACAGCAAAGCAGTAGATGGTGAAGATAAGTATGGAGTGTCTCTTTAGATTTATAGGGACTGACAGTAGATTGAGCAGCTCTCACAGGGGTACAATGTGCAGCTGATTTGCACAAACCTAGGTGAGAGACCAGGTTGAGGATAAGTTCAGATGGGTCTAGAAAGTTGGGTAGATAAAAATGTCAATTAGATAGAAAATTAAGGAGATGCCAGTGTTTGATTAGGAAGAGCAGAGCTGGGTTCAATAGCACGTGGTACACAGTGACTACCATGTTCCTGAATCAACACCGTTTCCACAGTCATGGATGCAGTGTCAGGGAATTTAAAAAATAGTTTTCCAGGCCTATAGAAGAGTCATGAACAAAATCTTGGTGACAGGGTGAATGTATCTACTATTTTACATAGTCTACATGAGAGCAAAATAATAGAGTAGAAGTTGCTTGCAAGCAGTGTTGACTAAACTGATTTTGAAAGAACAGAATTTAAATATTAAATAGAAAACTTAAATGTAAAATATCTATATGAGAATTAGAAATAAAATGATTATTTATTGAAGCATTAATAAAACTAAACTGAAATAAATTATGTAAAGTTTTAAAATAAAATTAATAAATGACAACACTACTTAAAGAATACATTTTTAAAAAATATATAAAAAATGATCAAAGATTCAGTTAAAAATATAACATTAATAAATATTATAAGAGTGTAAAATACAGTTTTATTTTATATATATTTAGATCTGAATTATTAATTAATGGATTTGTAGTCTGAATTAAAATTATAATAATAATAATAATAATAATAAAAATAAATCTCAATCCAAAAATGTTAAATAACTGGAAAGATCATTTAAAAGTCATAGGAAATCATTAAAAGGTGAAAACCAAGAACATCTTGGAACGGTGCCAGCCAATTTTAGGGTTTAATAGCATTTTTAATAACTTTGACATTAAAAACCATATTTATTAGCTTATCTTCCCACTGAATTTGGGTTTTGTCCATTGTTTGGAAATTACTTTTACTTTAAAGTGAATGTTGTTCTAGCATTAACACCAAGATGTTGATCCAGGAACCTCCTTCCTGGTAAAATTACTGTGAGCCTTGGGAGACCTTGACCGCTATTGGTTCTGTGGTTTGAAGCTAAAAGCACCCTCTCTTGTTTACTCTCCACATTGTATACCAACAGTCTGCCCAAGAGAGGAACAGAAACACAGGCAAATGCAGTTCAGCTGGAGTTGGGGTGGCAGGGTGGGGGAGGTGCTTCAAAACTCTCACAAGCCTCCATTGTTTCCTGTTAGGAAGTCTCTTCATTTTTTTCCCTTTCATTTTTGCGAAACTTTTGCTTGTATTAGGAGATTTCTCTAAAACCCGTATAAGTGAACAAGAAGTTCAATCTGTTTGGGCAACTTTAGGTTTTGTAACCAGAGAACTTCCTTATAAGAACTTCTCTTTGGTTATTCTTGTTAAAGAAGTTGGTTTACTTGGCAAACTTAATTTATTAATAGTTGAGCGAGGTGAGCGAGCCATGAACAACTTCCTGATGTGAAACTGCTTTCATGTACCATTTTATCGATGGATATTGTATATCAGATTCTTCCTGATTCCTCCTGAGCTGTTTAGCTGTGCAACCGCATCGAAAAGGTCAGAATGAAAAGTGCCTCATTCCCCTTCTCCACTGAGAGAATCAGGTGTCTCATTTCAGGACAGAGAGAGCTCAAACGGTCCTCACTAGCAGAATACAGCAGACTCGAGTGTAAATACTGAGATTTCTCTGAGGCATTCATGAGTCACCAGTTGACATTACATTTTAATGTGTGCGTGTCTATCCAAGGTCAGTTGGATGCATTGTTCACAATGTTGGAACATTCTGAGAATGTTTCCGATGCGTTTCATGAAGGTTAGAAGTCCATTTTGGCAGCAGATGCAGGTCTTTGGCTGTCTTTCACCTTCAGATGGCAGCGTGCTTGGCATGGCCAGAGTTTCTCAGTCCCACTCGTGCCAATGAACCATTCTTTTGTGAGTGTAGTGTTTCATAGCCAAGCGCAGGTCGCCAATTTACTGGCCTTTTGTAACTGGTCTGAAAAAACACTAATTTTATTATCTTAATTAATGTCTGAGATCATTTCCCCTTTCCCTATTCATGCTTTTAATACGGTTATGTTTTTTTGCATGTCTGAGTGTTTAAGTAATTTAAATGTGCCCTTTACGTGGAGCTCTTAATTTGATTTTTTTTTTACCCATATCCTGTATTCTGGTCTGAGTTTAATAGTGGTGTTTTCAAAAAATGAAAAAATAAAATTTCTCTGCAGTAGGAAAATAAATCTTGACAGTGAGTTTGTTGACTTTTTTTCCCTCTTCCCCACTCTACCAAAACCCTACAATTATAATTCCTCTCGTTCTCTGAAGTCCACACCCTGAGTCCCAACTTCCCAGACAACATTCAGATCTGGTGCATTTCGTTTGCCTTATTATTCCCTGTATTTGGCCAACTTTTTGTTCCACAATCACTGACGGACTGAGCTTACCAGTTTCATCTGAATTGCAATTCACTGCAGTCTTGTTTTAAAGCTCTTAGATAACCTAAATTCATTTGCCTTAAAAATCTTTTCTATTGTTTTTCCACGTTCACTGATGATTACACTTTAAAATATTTTTCCAATCTATAACGTGCATGCATTTTAAAAATTTCTATATAATATATATTAATATATAGTGTGTATGTGTGTGTGTGTGTTAAAAAGAAATAAATTAAAAGGTAAGGGTAAATTGTTATTATATATTATTGAGGGGACTATATCAACACTGGTATCGCTGATACTGAGCTCTTGTACCTGAAAAAAGCCCCGATAACAAACGCCGATACATCACAGCCATTTTCGAACAAGATACGCTGACAACATAAAGTCAGGCAGCAGAATGGAGGTATTAAGTATGTCCATGAAGCAGATGTATTCAGTGAATAATGAATGTGGGCGAGCTAATAAACCAAGCATGCTTATGGATTGAGCGCGCGGCGGCGCAGGCGCGAGCTCGTGGGTGAATATCCCTTTCTCAGAGACATCACTGGAAAGTTTGTAGTTCAGTCGGATTTGTCAAAAACAAGTAAGTAAACTAGGAGGTTAAACAAACTAGTAAATTAATCTAGAAGCCTGTGTGAAATGCGCAAGGCTGTACTTACTTGTCCATCTCGTTCCGCATCACTACAAACACATGAGCACGTTGCGCATTTTGCTCGAGTGTTTTTGCATTATATTAGGTGATAGTGGCTCTAAAACGTAAATCGCAGCACGTTATAAATAAAAAACGCCACATCTAATTGTGAAAATATCACAGTTAGGAGAATTATAACGAGTGGTTCCCTGCATTTAAAAAAGAAAGAAGACATAGATAACGTAGATAGACGAACGGATAAATTAAGTTAACCAATAAATATCAATGGAAATCCAAATCCAATGGAAATAATGGTGTGTGTATATATATATATATATATATGTGTGTGTGTGTGTGTGTGTGTGTGTGTGTGTGTGTGTGTGTATATGTGTATGTATATATGTATGTATATATGTATGTATATATATGTATATATGTATGTGTGTATATATATATATATATATATATATATATATATAGTAACAATTTAATTACCTTTTTATAAATATATCGTTTTTTAGTATTTTATGCTCATCATAGTACGGAGCCCCTAAAGGGACCTTCGCAGTAAAAAATGAACACTCTCTCGTGCACACGAAAAACCTTTACCCGTGAGAACAAGAAACTTTGCAAGCTCACCAGTTTCCTGTTGCGTAACCTCTTGTCAATTCTGTTTATAATTAATGTTATATTTCATTCTATTACCTTAAATGATATTGTCTGTACATTCTCCACTGTATTGCTTGTGCTTTGTGTGTGTGTAAACACTGGACTATAAAGCTTTCTGATTCTGACATTTGAAACGCATTTTATATTTCGATATGGCAACATATAGGCAAGCCTCTTGTCCCACATAAAACTTTGTATATAGTGTTGTATATATTCCACCAGTACTTTTCTTAAAAATAATGAATATATTTTTCTTTATCTTTGTTATTAAAATAAGAAAAATAAAAGATAATAAAAAAGAGCAGCAATGTCTTTGTACTGAACTGCTATTATTCAACCATGTCAAGGTAAATTCAGTTTTCCATTCTATGGCACCTTTAATGTAGCCTATGATTAACACTGAGACAGATCTAAGAACTACTGTAGCCTAATGCATGGATCAATTATAATGGTACACATCAGATTTAACTAAACATAAGATTATTAACCATTAACAGACAAGGCTTAAGCTAGTCCCAGACTAAATTGCATGTTTTAGCTGTCTCATATGAAAATATCTTGCTCTGACATATCTTAAAACATGTCAGTGTCATTGTTCTGTGTTAAGATGCACACCT
>JAUCMU010000021.1:12438080-12469049 GCA_032275025.1 Enteromius treurensis | reverse complement strand
TACAATGTAGCCTAATAAAGCTTTGATTATAGCGACTGGAATTTAAAATGCAGTTTAAAGGTTTGAATTAAATATATTTATTTTATTTCTGCAAATTAATAATTACTAATATAGTCTAATGGCTAGTGCAGCCGTTGGATCATCTTTTTCATTTTTATTTGCTAATGAAAACACAGCACGCTCATTTATCATCAGTCACGAGCATAAACAGTCTACAATCATAAAATATACTAGCAATAACTATACAAAACGTTAATTAGGTATACACCTATACTCCCGAAATAAATATATGAAATAAATATAAAAATATAGCCCTTAAAAGTTTATATAATAGAAGAATATCCAAATAGTAAATTAAATGTTTAATGCAATAAAAATGATTCTCTGATAATCCCAGGTTGCTATGGTCACGCAGGTTTGTTTATGCAAGAACCACGACTTCTTATGTTCACTCACCATAGCATCTCGAGGCCACGACATAAGGATGTGATTACCTCTAAAAAAACGATCTCTTGGCCACGACATAATATCAAAATAATTTTAGCACGTTTCTGGATCTGGGATCATTTCAGTTGTATTGCTGTCTACAGAGGGTCAGATAGTTCTCAGATATCATAAAAAATATCTTAATTTGTGTTCCGAAGATGAATGAAGGTCTTATGTGTTATGAGGGAGAGTAATTAATGACAGATATTCTTTTCAGTCCAATTTTAGAAGTGTCACAACTGATAACAACCTACTGACAGTGCTGTTTAGTTTTTTCTTTTTTATGCAAACACTTACAATAATTTAAATAAATGTAAACGCTTCTTAATGACACTTATTTAACATATGCTACAGTAGATGTGTAGTCTAAACAGACAGGACAGGTGACATTGGTCGGTTGTGACATATTGAACACTCACAGAATTTATTGCTCCTATAAAACCATCCCAAGTTTTTTGAAAAAATGTCCCTATTCATAATTTTCACTTCTGTTTTTGTTCCTTACAATTATGGGGCAGATTATCTATTTATGAAGCTTTGTATAATGATATGTTACGCCCTCAGAAACCATAGTGCATGTTTTTTTTTTGGATACATTTTGACATATGCAAAACATAACCAGCTCTACATAACTGGCTTTTCTCTGTAGTAAACTTGCTCTGTAACTCACCTGGTACAGTATTAAATTAGAGATGCAGCACGATCAAGTACTAGTTATGATAAAAACACAAAAAAACAATGGCTTTACTGTACATTCAAACCCTATTATTGTTTTTGAAATTATGGCATTTTAAACTTTTAACCGTTTTTGTCTGCCAAAGAACAGTATGATAAAATGATGCTTGTTTTTTATTAACAGGTTGATGCTTATGGCTTCATGACACCTGACTACACTTTGTATTCGGACCACTACTACGACAAACAGCGACATCCAGTGCATTTCTATGCCAATCATGACATGCGAATGGAAATGAGGTTGTGGCAAGAGCTGCATAAAGCCGGACTGATCAATCTGTTCATGCGGCAATCAGCACAAAAGGATGAAAGTCATACATTGTAGAGGTGTTTCGCATTGTCAGAACTAAAAAAACTCTGGTAGGCGTGTGCAAGACAAACCTCTTATTCTCTCCTTGGTATTAGACATATTTGCCTTTAATTGTTGTTCAACAAAGAAACTACGTGCTGAAGTAATGTGGTAAATACTTTGGATTGATTGTCTTTTGCGTCAGTTCATGGTAGACAAATGGCTGACTAATGGGTTATAGGGAGAGGCCTGGTAAACAAAGATTGTGTTCAGGTATAACTGAATAACTCTTGCGTTCTTGGCTGCTGTTTGTTCACACATATTGAGTCATTTCACATCAAGGCCGAGCAAGATGAATCACTCTCTAGCTTTAGGCCATGTACAAAGATTTTGTAATATGTGCCTTAAGAGTTTTTAAACGATGGACTGTCATGGCGTGAAAGTTTTAAAGATTCAGAGAATCGCGTTACGTAAAAAATAGTCAACCAAAGAGAATCATTTAAATGATTTCATTTTAAATTGCTAGTTTTTGCCTCTATTTTTAATACGGTGCGTGAGAATAAATGTTTCTAGATGGTCTATTCACCTGTTGCCGTGTTGCATCATGTGGAAATCAATAAGAGTTTTCTGTTTTTAAGAGACTTTTTATGCCTTAGGCTGGTTATGTTTAAAGCTTAACTTCACTTGGAAGTTTTAAAGTGCAATATCTGGTGGTTCAGAAGCAGTTTGAATCAAAATGTGAATTTCTTTTGTGATTTATTTGATCCTGCTTTGGTCTGTTTGGTTGTTTGATGTCATCTCTTGATTGTATTTAATTAATTGTTTACCAAATAATTGAACTGTTCACTGGATTGGAGCTTCAGCATACTCCTGGATCAGGAGTTCAAAAATCATTCCACTTTTATAAAACAGATGGTAGTAACAAAAACTGGAAGATGGTTCTACAGCAAGGGTGTATTTTAAGTTCATAATAAATGCTTTGAAATTGTGTCGTTGATCTATAAATTACTTGTCCCGTTTTGTTTCAGAATGTGGATTTCGCCTTATAGTGTGAAAATACAGTTTGGATTAAAAAGAACTTGAGCCTAAAGTAACCATGAAAGTGTTTAGTGTAAAATCGAAGAGATATTTACATAGTCTAACTCCAAGTATGCTGGTATTGTTTAACTTTTCATTGACTCTATTACAGCATATAGTTTGTTTCTGTGTACCTAATGGGTGAACTGACATAATGTCAATTTGCTTTATGGAGCTAAATATTTGAACCAGTTTATAGCACTGTACTTTCAGTCAATAGGCTTAAATACAGGACACTATTACTTACGTAAATAATATGTAATTGCTTCTCATATAAAAACAGAGTGCATAATGTATAATAATATCCCTACACCCCCATCAGGCCATAAATCAATACTTCATCTAGATTTTTAATACACTCAAGGAAAAAAGCAAATAGGCTATGCATATGCTGTAATAAACTAATAAATAGAAAGAAAATCTCCAAAAGGGTGATGCCATAGCTTCTTTGGTGAACTAAAATGGTTCTGTCTGTGAACGGTTCTTAGCAGAACCATTATTTATTGGTGCGAAGAACATTTTAACCTGTTTTCACTATAAAGAACCTTTTTGTGCAAAGTATGGATGTTAAAGGTTCTTAATGGAACCATAAATGAACATCACGGTTCTGGCTAAGTACGTAGGCCTATAGTGTGTAAACATGTCATACGTTTACATTATTGTATTGGTGAACCATGTGTTTTAAATATCCATAAAAGAGAAAAATATATTTTTTTAACGATGAGACAAACAATATTCTAAAGACCGTTGCAAATGTTGCTCAAAAACTAGAACTCTAATGATAACGTTGCCACTCATGATTTGCAATTCCTGCCATCTAGTGTTAAATGTTTGCAATTGCAGTCATATTCGTCATACCAATAATGTGTGCACGCCTCAGTTTAGTGCGCTGTATGTGGAATTAATGCTTAAATTACAAGACCTGAACACTGAGGCTCTGGATGGGGTTTGTTTATTTCTGAGTTCGAGACGTCCATCTCTATAAGTGTCTGCTTACTCCATAATAGCCTCCCTGTTTTCACCTGACAGGGGGGCCTGGGGCATAGAGCATGGACAAAAAAATATATGCGAGAAAGATGTTGTTAAGCCAGAAATGAAGACTGGATGACAATGTAAAGGTGTGCTGTGCACCCCAATTACTTGGGGTGGGGTGTTTCTCTGCTGCTTTCTTTACCTATTTACACTCACTTTTCTTAGTTGTCTTTATTCAGAGACTGAAAGTTCTTTTTTTAATTGACTCCTCCTGCCCCTCTAAGGTTAAACTCTGTCGTGAACCATGGAAACTTACTGTAGCTTTCTGGTGAGAAAGGAAAGGTCCCCATTTCACAGCTTGAAGGCACTTTGTGCCTGTGAAAAGCATTACATGGCAACATCTTACTTTGAGATTGCGGTTACATGGACATGCAATGAGTCAAGCAAAAATACCTGCAAGAACTAAAAATGAATTTTGATTCAGAAACTGGAAGTGCATTTAAGATTACAATTTTAAATATGCATTTTAAAAAAAGGCCCACTGCGTATTATCAGTTTATTTAAAGGCACTGGCTTATACTATTAAAATGCAGCAAATTCTTAGCTTCTTGCATTATCTGGAATTCGATCGATGTCTTTCTCACTCAGATTCACCATCATGGCTGGAGCAACTTCATCTGCAGTCTGAAGCCATCTGCTGTGATGTCATCTTAAAGTTATTTGGAAGTTTCAGTAGGTTGGTGTGAAAATAGACATAAACATTAACATTTTAGCTGTACTAACCCTCTCTATATGCTTGCATATGCATAAAGTCTTTAATAAAAATGACTGATACAGAGATCTTATCATGTATAAATGAGTGTTTGCAGGATGTGCGCAGGATGTTTTAATAATTGTAATGATCATTAACTCTCACCATTTGAATAATGAGGGAAATTAAGTCTTGAGTCTGTGGGTCTTTTGAGAGACTTTCTTCCCCAAAGACACGACTAGCATAATGATTTATCTGAATGAAGCAAAAGTGTGACCTTAAAAGATCCAGACCTGACAGAAACAGCATTGTCGTTCTTGTTTTACCACCAGTGACCTGTGAGTTTCTCCTATTACAGACTGTTCTTTGACAATCTGCCATCATTTATATTATGTCTATTTCTTAAATGAATAGTTCACCCATAAATTAACATTTACTGACAGTTTACTCACCCTAGTAGGTAAGGCTAGTTGAGATGTAGATGAGTTTGTTTCTTCGCCATAACAGATTTGAAGAAAACTTGCTTACAAGTAGATTAAATAGTGAATGGGGGGCTATCATAATGAAAGGTCAACTCTCCAGAATGGTCCAGTTTTTTAGTTAATGTCTTGTGAACCAAAAAGCATTATTTTTTGTAATAAATGCAAAATTCTGATATTTTTAACTTTAAAGTGCTGCTTTCAGTTAAAGGGTTACACCACCTTAAAATGAATATTTTGTCATTAATCACCTACTCTCGTTGTTCCAAAGGCTTTGTTTGTCTTCGGACCACAATTTAAGATATTTTGGATGAAAACTGAGAGGCTTCTGTCCCATTGACTGCCAAGTAAAATACACTGTCAAGGTCTAGAAAAGCATGAAAGACATAATCAGATTAGTCCATCTGTCATCAGTGATTTTATCAAGTCTAAATCAGTAGAGAAATATGCACAGATCTAATACTGTTTTCAGAAGCCTCGTTGTTTCTTGCAAACACAAAGCTTTTCACTTTATAAGAAGCTGTTTGGATTCTCATTCAGTGGCGAGCAAGTGGGTAAAGGTAAATTTCTCCAAATCTATCCTGGTGAAGAAACAAACTCATTTACATCTTGGATGGCCTGATGGAGAGAACATTTTTGGGGTGAACTATTCCTTTAACTGTACGCCACCAACTCTTCTCTATTTTTGGTTTGAGATTAATACAACAGCAGCTGATAGTCTTATTGGAAGTGTGCCTAAAATAAGCAATAAATTATTTCACCTTCTATTTATAGTCTGTTAGAAAGAATGAGGAGTCTCATTCTTTGTCATATTTGTGGTGTTATGCAATGTGAGTTGTATAATAGAGCTATAAGTAGTAACATGCATATCTGAGCCTTCAGTTGATTCATGTCTTATGTGTATTCTTTCTGTTCTCTTAGTTTTTTTTTTTTCCTCTCACATTCAGAAGTTGAATTCCCCCATCTCTTAGTAGTATTGACATGGCAGAACACGAAAGTCTGTGCAAATACAAATGGAGCTGATTTAGTGGCTGTGTTTTGCTCTCTCCATTTCGCCCTCGGCTCTAGACTTCAGAAGTGACAGCTCTGATAGCTGTTCACACACACATACACCTTGATGTGCGTTAGGTTGTGCTCCTGTGTATAATCTCTTTACTGTGTGTCCAGCTTTTGGTTGGCTGCTGCAGTCGGTTAAGGAAGAAGCATGTAATCGAGTTGGATGGCTGTTTGCCACACAGCCAAGTGGATCAGAACAGAAGAGGGAAGATGACAAATGGGGGGAAAGGCTAAAGAATACTCGGGGGGCTTTTCTGGTTTAAATTAAGCATCCTAAGACCCAGCAATTTATTATGTAAGCTGTTATGACTCACGACACAAAGATGCATCATGACAGAAATGAAATTTCTCCTTTTAGAAATATATTTATGCCTCATAATGGAAAACACTGCATTTTTCATAGCTGTCACAATATGCAATTTAATCACAAGTTATGGTGTACCATCAAAATCAATACCATCAATTGCATGTGTTTTAGTGCATATACCGATTGGCCTCTTCCTGTTGTTCTCTCTCTATAATCTCTAGGTCCAGCTAAAGCTCCAGCAGAGCACAATTTCAAAAGCTTTGTAGTCACGAGAGCCTTTTTCGTTAAACATTTCACCACCTCTTTGTTTCTCTGTATAGAAAATATAGAACTGACGCGACTGCCACAGCACTGGCTCTTAGAAAGAAGACCCACGGCTGAACAGGTAGGGCACTGCCTGCTTGCTTCGACCACACAGCCTGTCAGCCCTAGAGCGAGCCGTCTAGAACTTTTGTCAAGCCTGCCCCATGTGCCAAGTGACGTCGCCCAGGACGCCTCCCCCCAGTCCGCTAATACCGCTTCCCATCATCAAGGTGCCCTTTGAGTGCATCGGGAAGGACCTAGTTGGGCCGCTGCCAAAGTCTGCCTGGGGACACAAACACATCCTGGTCATCGTCAACTATGCCACCCGGTATCCCAGTTCCCTTTCGCAAAGCCACCGCGAAAGCTATCGCTCAGGAGCTGTTTCTGCTGTCCAACCGAGTCTGCATACCAAAGGAGATTCTGACCGATCAGGGTTCCTCTTTCATGTCCCCACTAATGGTTGACCTCTACAGGCTGCTGAAGGTAAAGCAGTTAAGGACCACAGCCTACCATTCTCAGACCGACGGCCTCATCAAACGTTTCAACCAAACCTTGAAGCAAATGCTTCGGCGGATGGCGGCAGAAGACCGGAGGGACTGTGATTTAATGATCCCCTACGTTCTCCTCGGGATCCGAGAGGTGCCCCAGGAGTGTGATAAGGGTCCAGAAGTCTCATCAACATCACCCTGGAAACAGACGAGGAACACCTGCCCCTCCTCATCACAGGCTGATAGGTCAGAGTCGTGTGATTGTTCACCCGTGACACTGTTGGAGAATGCAGGCATTGCAGTTAAGAATTACCGACCTGAACAGGCTCGTTGGGCTGCAACCACATAAGCCGCTTGAGCCTCACTAGAAGCTGAGATGATTCTCCATGAGAGCCAGCAGGAACGCACCCTCTCTATTTCCTTCCAGACAGCAGCGTGTGACTGACTAGCCTTCCCCCAGCATGACTTATTCCCCTCACCGGCACTTGAAGAAGGACCAAGCACATCCACCTTCGGAGCACCTTGTTTCCTGTTATGTTCACTCTGCACCCTGTAATTTTGTGGAAACTGTACTTTTTCTGTCAAATTTAGTTGATAAATAGAAAAAACAACAGTATTTTTTTAAATTTGATCATTTTAATGCACACTTGCTAAATAAAAGAACTACATTTAGTAGTAGTGATAATAATAATGTAATCTTCCTGACCCCATTTAAAATATATATATATATCAGAGTACATTACCATGCCTTTACTGTGCCATGGTAAGGCCAAATTATTTTAGTAATGGTATTGTATGTGGTGATCAAATATTTTCACATTCAACAAGAAAATATTCACATTTATAATACAAATTTTGCTCTTATTTTAAAAGATTTATAACTTTGCCAAGGTAAAATGGGTTGATTTTACATGTTAACTGACTGTATTCATTGTGTCACTTGCACTATTACTTCACTGTTATGCACTTAGTTCTCAAAATTTAATCTGTTTTACTAATTAGCATTGTAAGACTTTAAATGGGACACACATTTTATAAGAACATAAAGAAATTAGAGTAGCATTCTGCTTAATCATAACACAGTGATGTTATCTAATGGAAATAATAAAATGTTAAGATAACTAACAGTATAGACATTTCTTACAGCTCGTTTTCCAAAGATTCCAATGAAGGACACTTTACAATATAAGCTCATGTGGGTGTAATGGTATGTGTTTTGTTAATAAAAAAGTTGTGTGTTCAGCTTTGTGTTAAGGTCGAGCCCTTCAGCTTGTGTGAATGGTTCTGAAGAGGCTAATGTAAGTCTAATTATTTGATGCTAACATTTTTCTAAGATTATGGCTCCCTTGGAGACGTATCTTCTGAAGGCATTTGTTGCTGGTTGAGGCTATTTAGTCTGCTCTAGATATTTAAGACCATACTGGACTCGCGGATCAATTATAAAACATCTGCTTATTTCACCTTGTGTGGTATTTTTTACATTTACAATGTTCATGATTCAGTGTAGTCTAATGCTTTGGTATGTTTTATGGGATACCTGATAAATCTCTGTGGATGAACTATATGCGGCACTCTCTTGGTCTCTCCCACTTAAACACTGTTAATATCTCAGTCAATGTGACTAGCCAGTAACTAATGTAATTTTGGAGGGAAGTCTCCTGTCTGAGCACCCTTTAAGAGGTTGTGTTTCAGCTACAATGCACTCATAGCCAGTGTGATTATTTAGATAACAAGTAAATGCACATATTATGCTTTTGTGCACCAACAGTTGTATCAGTTTGCCTTGAGCTTAGCCGTTTTATTTAAAAAAAAAAAATAAAAATAAATACATATATATATATAAGTAAAATATATTGTCTGATCTTACTGATTATCTATAAGATAGATAGATAGATAGATAGATAATCAGTGAGATCAGACAATAAATATATGTTTTTTAATCAAATCTGTGGCATTCATCATTGGTGCTGGCTTGAATCCAGCATGGACTTATGTCCTGATCCCATTCCTCCTCTCTTTCTCTCAGACTTTATTTTCATGTTTCTACTCTACTGTCTTCTACATAAAAAGGCACAAAGACTGAAAAGCATAGCAGCTCACGTTTTTTCTGTTTTTCACCTGCAGGCATGCGAACAGAGGCAGATTTCAGCAGTGCGTGTAAGTATGAGAAAAGTGGGAGAGCAAAGAAAAAAAAAAAAAGAAGATGCTTTTACCATTCATCTCAGCACTGTATGAACACACTCGCGATCTACAGCGTTTCCACGGCAACCCTGACAGATTGACATGTTGTCTCAGACAAACCGAACGCTTGACATCATGACTACAGCCTCTGAACCAGCTTTCTTGTTAGGACAACCAAATAAAGTGTAAGGGCACATGCGTTCATGTGTGTTCGGATTGTGGAATAGGACATAGTCTTTGAAGGTAAAAGACTTTGATGTTACTATATCTTTTATCTTGGGTTATACTTACCGTATTGTAAGACTCTGTGCCTTTGTTGTTTTCGAAGATTTCAAAGAATGAAGCCTTTTCATTTTTGTAACTTTTACAGTTTAATCTTTTAAATATATTTTCAAATATAATTTATTCCTGAGATGGCAAGGCTATATTTTCATTAGACATTACTCCAGTCTTGAGTGGAATTCATAATTCCTTCTTATTATTAAATAAGAACTATTTTAATTGTGGAGTAAATAAGAAATTCATTTTTAAAATGTTTAAAATAGATATTCACTTGTTGTAGCCATTGCACAGTTATCATTATTATTTATTGATTTATTTATTTGCAGACTTCAGCACAGTTTGACCAAATGCCCCCGTTTTATCTTTACAAAAATGAATATATTACTAAGTATAGCCTGTTAAGGTATTGATTACTGTGATACTTAATTACAAGATCATTCAAGTATGGAAAGTACATGATGTAGTTAGACTGTTTTGAATTATGAATTACAAAAAAGTCTAGAGGAGTAGAGAAAAACACAAATATTTAATAAATAATTACTAGTGCAGTTAAATATGAGATGATCAGAATAAGCAATTATGTATCTATACTGGTTATTATTTAACCCTAACTTGGTGCATTACCTGTAGAGTCCAATTAATGTGCAGATTGTCTGCGTTTACTGGCTATTATACGTGGTTCATCCAGTCACAGAGTCAAAGATTGTGCCCAGTAATGAGCAATTACGCGAGTATCCAGGTGTTCTCCAACAACTCTCATCATTAAAAAGTTGAGACCCATCAAACAGCTCCGCGAGTTGTAGTTTACCATAAAAGAAGCCTTTTGTTTCTCTTTTTATTTCTTGATTGTTAGCGTCAGTCGCTTGCGCTTGTGGCGCAATCTCCTCCCCTCTCAGCGGATTCCAGCAGAAGCAGTCCGCCTGAGATTCTGTGGAGGAATCGCGCTGAGCAAGATGGCGCTGTGTCGTTCAGCACTGAACAGCTCCCGTCGGGCTTTTTAACTAACACTTTCATTTGAGCTCCAAACAATCAATTCAAACGAAAGCGAGAATTCACCTCAGGTGTTCTCCTTCGGTCGGAACGCAAGGAATGCTCCACAGGACGCTCGCTTCATTTGGTGCAGAGAAGCAGCAGAACCCACCGCAGAGACCCTCTCTACGAGAATGACCAGAGAGGATTCAGATGCACACGGCAATGGCTTGCGGTGAGACCCATCCATAAGATAACGCACTGCATGAACCAATCTGGCTATTCACCTGTTTTGGCTCTTTAACATGGAGGAGCGAGAAAATGACATGTTTGAACAGAAAATAAACTCTTTTATTTAACATCAGAGACATCGCTTCTGGACTTCACGTCATCTTCAGCATGTCAGGCACTGTAACACTGCTGGTCATGTCTGCGTCGTTTTTCAACCCTAGTTTTGCGCTGAGCTCTCATTTTGACTCAGGTAGGATTTTTTTATATATATACATGTATCTGTATTTAATGTTTTTAATGCACGAAGTGTGATGTCACATCGCGTTTTAAGTAAATAGCCTCTTAATTCTGTGGTGATGCGCAAAATGCTTCTCTCTCATCAGCATGAAGAGCCGCTAGAATGTGATCTATTATAAGCGTTTTGAATTATTTGTAATTGCAGTTGTACTGGAAAATACTGGTAAACGGATCTTTTTATTGTTTTTTAACAATCTGCATAAATAAGTCTTATTATTTCGGTTCATAAACCTTTGGTGAAAGCGAACAAAATTACTAATTTGGCCTCTCCACAAGTCCGTTAACTCACATGCCAAAGGTGAGAGGTGGCGGTGTAAGACTAAGTGATTGATGCACAGGTAGCCATTTCTGATTGGACAAGCAGGACACTTATCAACCTCTAGGGAACTGTGTGTGTGTGTGTGTGTGTAGTGTGCAGCTAATTAGGAATATAATGACTAGTAAATGAGAAAGAGCATAACCTTTAGTTTATGACAATTTAGGTCAATTATTGGAATTTATGGGTAGTTTAAGATACAATTGCATACAAAAACAAAGATTTGCATAACGCATCTTTAAAATGCTTATGGTAGCCTAAAAGCCTTCATAAGATGAAAAGCTCCAGAAAGTAAAGCCACATCAAACAGCTGCAGAAAAAGAAAAAGAAAAATGGATGGCCTGAAAGCGTTCATGACTTTTGTTTAGGGTAAATACTGTTAAGGTGGGACACTTTATGATCAGTTGTTGTTTTTAATTAAGATGAAAAATTAAAAAGGACTCCAGAAAAATGTGGCGTGGGAACTGTTTTCATGCAGCAATTGTAGTAAAATTTTAAACAAATGAAACAAAAGGAAATGGCAAATAACACATTGAATTAAAAATGACATTTGAAGTGGAAAAACTGACAAAAGTAATGCATACATGAAAAAATATTTTTTTTTACCAAACAAAAAAACTTATGCAATAAACGTAATGTAAACCGTAAATGTCACACTTTACCAATTAACACTTAATGTTTTTTTTTAATGAAAGTGCGTAATAAAATATCAGATGACACTAATTAAAGCTCCATTTAATTTATCTTTCTTTTTTATTATTATTTCATGAGTGAAGAATCCTCAGAATAGGAAATTGTCCGTTTAACAACAATTTATAGTCTGTCAGATTCCAGAAAGGGCAAAAGAAAAAACATTGTGGAATTGTTCATATGACTCTTGAGAGGCTTCTGGTGTAATACAATAGATTTGTGAGAAGAATTTCAAAAAATCTAGCCCTGCCTTAGTTTTCAGATCAGTTTATCTGTTTAGAAAAGGCATAGGATAAAGCTTGACATCAATTCGTGAGACATTTGACGTCATTGACATCCAACCTGATATGACACTTCTAAGGCACCATATTTTTTCTTCACACAAAGCAGTACTTTTCTATTCCGCTGGATAAAAATAACAGGAAATGGGTTTGGAACAACGTGAAGTCAAGTAAGTAATGATGCAATTTTGGGGTGAGCTATCCCTTTAAAGCCTCCCTATGGTGTGAAAATGAGCCATCATGTGGGTTGTTGCCAGTGTTGAATGGTATTCCCTCCCTTCTAAATTAGGACTCAGCTGTGTGTTTGTTGCCTCGCATGGTTCCTATGGTTACCAAGAGGGTCTGCAGACTTGGATTTCAGAATCTTTGCCGTGATTCCATTTTATTATTACCTTTTAAGAGATATACTGCTATTAACTATATCAAAGCCTGTTTTCAGCATTCGTACACTATGCTCCAAATTGGAATTTCCATGTTTTACAGTTTCAATTTGGAGTACCAGACCTCTACCCCTCCTCCGAATTTAATTATGTCCATCAGCGGTGATGAAGAGGGGAACAAGGTCTATCTGTCAAAGTGATGAATGGAAGTAGGACTCATCCTGGAGAGTCTGGGAATGATTTAGATGGAGATAAAGGAAACAGAATCTGCCCTTGTAGTCCTGCTGGGCTTGTCTCAGACCAGGATACTGAAGCCTGATTCAAATTGATTCATTTGCATTTTCTAGACTTTTTGAAATGTGGTGCAGGTGCAGAAATAATTTTTACTACAAACCTGCAAGGACATTTCACAAACCAATCAAGAAAAGGGATAGATCGAGCCTGTCCGCCAACAAAAAAAACACCCTATAGGTAATTTGTGCAAGTACCTTATTACGACCTACAGTACAACCCGTTACAAAAATCATGCAAAATCATGCAGGGTCAGAGCTCTCATATTTCATCAAAAATATCTTTAATTAGTAAATATGTTCCGTGTTTGGATTAACATGAGGGTGAGTAATTAATGACAGAGTTTTCATTTTTGGGTAAACTATCAGTTTAAATGTGAAATTAATGAATGGTAATGATTTTGAAGTTTGAAGTAATATTTGTTTATTTAAAACTTTAAAAGTAATAATTTATTACATGGTATCTTTTTTCTCTATTAGCATAATTGTGCGTTTAAAATGCAGACCTTGTCAGACATCAGGTTGAAATTTAGGGACAGATTCTGGGAAATCTTCTTTTACCCCATCATTTGCATTTTAATTGCTTTTTAGTTTGTGTTTTGCTAGAAGGTGAATGACTCACGATGACTTGGTAAGTCAGCAGTTATGACTGTGAGTCATGGGGATGTAGCGCTGAGCATCATTACAGCTGGATCTTCTTAATGGACTCTAAAATGAGTGACTTTTACAGATGGTTAAAACAAAACTGTGATTTTTTTTTTCAAATAGGTTCAGAATAGGCTGTAGTTAGACAACTGTTCCTAAGGTTATGCTGAAATGTACTTCTTCGTAATATAGAAACTGAAACGATAGAGAAGCTTGGAGATTGTAATGATGACATCATCTTTCTGGAAGCAGTGTTTGTTGGGTAATTGCTGGTGGTGTTGGCAGCCATCCCATGCCAGCCTCCAGAGCTCAAGTTTCCTGACCGCCAGACAATCAGACTGTCCTGTAGCACTGGGCTCTTCCTAAAAGACCAATTGCTGTTTATTCCCCTCCTGTGAATTTCGCACAGGACAGAAGGATCGGTAAGAACACGTTATAATGGATTATAGTCGAGAATACGCACCTTGAGATGGAAAGACGAAATAAGACATAATGAGATTTTGTAACCATATTCTTTAAACTGTCCGAAAGAGTTTGTTTTTGTAAGATGTGTCTGGTTGAGTTTGAGAAGAGAGGATATTTTATGCTCAGTTGTGTTTATGAAGGACATAGCGGTTACATGATGCACAAGTAATGGTGAAGGGCAGTGAAATGGCATCGTCTGTAATGTAAACAAGCTGGTGAGAGGTGAGTGGCATTTTTTATTTATTGATGGTTATTGAGTAAACAATCTGAATTCTGTTTTAAATGTTGGTGTTTTTTTGATAGGAAGCAATATGTTTGATCAGCTAGGATACATTCAATTCTTAAAAAGTGACAATAAAGACATTAATAATGTTAGGATTTCAAATGAATGCAGTTCTTTTGGACTTTATGTTCATCAAAGAATACTGAAAAAGGCATCACAGTTTCCACAAAAATACCTATTTTGATCTCTGGTAAAAATAAACGTTTCTTGATTGTCTTGTTTCTTCTGAATGACTGTGTGACACTAAAACTTGAGTAATTGCTGCTGAAAATTTAGCTTTGCCATCACAAATGATAATAAAACAGCTTAAATATAAAATATATTTTTGAGTAATTAAGTGCAGCCTTGTTGAGCACAATAGACTACATTTGGACAGTATTATACAGTTTATTTAGGAGGCTCCAGATCCGGACTTTGTGTACAGGAGGAGATGAGATGCATGCCTCAGTTTTCCTTTAAAAAAAAAAAAAAAAGTAGTCTATATGAGTTGTTGCATGGCTGTTTGCTTGATTTCATGTACCTATTCGTTATACATGTAGCTGAAAAAGCCAAAGACATTAATTATAAGGGGGTGTCCACATGCTTCAGCGAGCTCTCTGTCATTTTCATGATACATTTGCTCCCATCAGTTCTATTCTAAGTAAAGCTCTCAACACCTACTCTTTGGCTTCAAGCACTGTCGTTTGTTCCTTCAGGTTCAGTTACAAACAAGCTGCCATGATTGGTGCTAATGGCCTGTGCCATTGCATTTGTGCATGTGTGTGTTTTTGTAGTAAGAGAATACGAGTATGTAGGAGTGCAGGAGATGGTGGAACATAATCGATGCTGATGGAAAGAAGAAATCTAGTGCAGTTAGAAAAGAGCAGTCCATCATCTCTCTCCTCTCCAAAAAATATGGCATCCGTTAATAGATGCCACACCCAATGATGGAGTCTGAGTGATATTATTTTCTTGTATTGAACTCTTTATAGATTAAGGATCATCATTATGTATATGATTGCAACCAATATTGCTTGTGTTGTCTTGGCTTATATATACCGTTGACAGTCTGTGTCAGTCCAGTGCAAAACTGTTATATATGCTAATTAAAAAGAGTTATGTTTGGTTTAACTCAGGAAATTAATTGATATGCATTCTTTCTGCAGGGAATTGTATGTGTGCACTATCAAACTATATTATCAAAGCTTTGAGAAATCAAGGCCAAGTGCAGGACAGCAAGACTATTTGCAGTAATGCCCAAAGTGGAGCTATTCAGTGTGAGAGAAAAGGCAGATTGTGACCTAGAACAGCACTGAAATACCCAAGTTTCTTTTTCCCTTTGAGATGCAGTATAAAAACAAAAAGTGAAAGTGGCATGGCCATTATTCACTTTTTAGCCATTTCATAGCCGTCACTTATGAATAATGATGACTCTTAATACAACTTTCGACTTAAAATTGACATACATTTTTGTTTTACAATAAGATATAGTTTTTACACATTTTTTTCACAAGAAAGTGATGAATACAATTTTATTTAAAACATTTTTAAATTCATTAAAATAATTAAACTGTATAAATTGGTCACTTGAAAATTAATGGGTTTTACATACTGTACTAAATGTAACTGTAAACTGTCTTTTTATAAACTATAATGTTTACCATAGGTAATATTTACGCCAATGATTTTTTTAAATTCTTGATAGTATCCCAGTAATAAATGATTTGGAGTCGGCAAAAGGTATTCATTTGTTTGCATAAGGTTTGAATGCCATTGTATGCTCAGAATATTAAGAGGGCTTTGCAAATCCCTTTATGTATTTAAGGGATTATTTCTGTTATCTATGTTTAAGGCAGATGTTGCTGCAACTTATGCACTTCATTGATGAAACTGGCAGCAGTTTTGCAAACATATTAAATTAATCCCTCTAGATGGGCCATGACCTCGATGTAAGCACCTCCTGCTACTCAGTTTGTCTCTCTCTCTAGGCCTACAGGGCGTCACACAGTAAAAGCGCCGATGGTCCTCAGTGTCTGCTTGAGAAAAGTTGCTTGCTGTCACATTCACTGCAGACTGCAGTGACCCAGAAAATACAGATGGATTGCACAGCAAAATCCCTCACACAAGGTAGAACAAAATGCTGAAAGGGCAGACTGTTGAGATGAGAAGTTTGACTGGAGGAGTAATTTAAGTCCAAAATGACAAATTGGTTGAGTTTGTACCCAAAGGTTAGACCGGGCTTTGAAATGATACCGTGGTGTCCTGTATACCTGTATTAAACCCAACTATTCTGCATTTTAGTCAAGTACGCTGTATGTAGCAGGCTTTTATTTTACTTGCACATCAGCACCATGGAGAGTTCTAGAGAGAAACAGAGGCCATTATATTGTTCCCATCTCATATATATTACCATGTTGAAGGGCAGCAAGGCTGAAATGCAAGCTCAATATAGAATCCATTATGAATGTTTGCTCTCTGCTTTTGCTGGCAATCTCAATGCATCTAGTAGACTATAGACAGCTAGTGAATGAGATGCAGGAAAGACCTTATTGACGGTTTTCTTGGAAGAGTCTGGAAGAGCGATAGGTTTGGGGAAACAGCACTCAACAGAAATACATTTCTTAAACGTTTGTTTCAGGCTTTTGGGATTTAAGTAAATTGTTTTTTTTCCTCCTTTGGCCATATTCCATACATTTAGGGTACAAAAATATATTTTTAAAAAATCAGAATTAGTATTTTTTCTGAATTAATATTAATATATTATTGTTATAACTTTAACAAATAAGTTTTATTCTTGGTTGTCTCAATTTTGAAGGATTTTTATTATTAGTAGAGAATTAGAGAAGTAATGTAGAGAACATTTTGATTGTTATGTTTATCTTGTGATTTCATTTGTAGAAACAGACAGCTTACAGACATTAGACGTTTTCAAAACTACTTTTTATGCTAGAATTTATTTCATTATAAACATCCTTGTCATATTTAATGCTTTAAAAATGTAATGGGACACCAAAGTACCCTATTTGTGTACCTAAGTGTCTGCTAACTGCCATTTTACATCCTGGCAGCCAGTGTGATATGATTTCTGTGATTAGGAAAGACCCTGCAATAATGCACTGAATGTGAGTGCATTTGAAATGAAAACACATGTAAGTGGCCATTAGTATTTCTCTGTCTCACAGCATTTGCGTTTGAGTGTGATCGAGAAGTGTAAGACTGAAGCGTTGCTGGTGAGTTTGCACAGCAGATGCTCGTCGCTCTATTTCCATGGCAACATGTGACACAGATGTCACACCATCCCATCATTTCAGACTCATTAATCAAACTCTGGTTGGCTTGGCCTTGAGGATTTATTCACCGGATGCAAAATCACCTCTGTCACTTCTGTCACCCTGGGCAATTAAGGGTTATTTATTATCACTAGTTTATTAGGATATCAAATGAAGAAGGGTTGAAATGTTTAGATAGAAATGTTTTATACACTTGTAGCATTGTATTTTTTCCCTGAAGTGCATTTATCATATTGGTCAAGACTACTTCAGTGTTATTTTTGCATCAAGACACTATTGTAGTTTTTCTGGAGTTAGTCTAGTTTTCCTATGAATAGAATAGCATGTTTGGCTTGCTGTCCAGGGGAGCGAGCTGGGAGCTCGGCTCCAACCCCCCTCCTCAAAAGAGAGAGATGTTGTTCCTTTACATTTTTTTTTTTTGACATTTATATATTACATATTAAGAGCATTAGCCCATTGGTTCACATAATGCCCTGCAGGCAATAACCTTTCTAGCAAACACATTTCTTTTGCTAAAATCACCCTCTGAATGTACAGAAATTAAAATAAACAGAATGTAGACTTACGCACAAAAACACAACATGAAAGAACATCAAATACTGTGGGAAACAAACAGGAATGTGAAACAAATAGACATATTACATAACATTACATGGGACAGAATTCTATAATAATAATGATTCAAATGTTATTTTTACAAAATTGTACTACAAACTGCAATGGCAAAGACACCAGACATTTTATCTATATATATATATACATCTGGAAAAAAAATTGTTTTAGGATTTTGTACATTTAATAAAAAAATGGCTTTTATTGTTGTACTAATAATATAATTTGTAATTAAATATTCTGTTTCTAAAAAATGTCTGTAAATGGTATTAGACGGAATGCCGCATGTGTAGCACATGCTCCGATAAACTAAAGGAGCTGAGGGTTATATAAATCTGCCTTCTGATCACAGAGGCTGGAAGATTGTAGAAGTGTTTCATTGCTGCAAGTCAAAAAAAACCAAACCCGCCAAAGCAGAACCTGCTATTTACGGATAACAGAGCCCTGACCTTCAAAGCCCACATCATGTGATATGCGTTGAAATTAATGACACATATGTAGTCTCGCTGTCTCCATGGCAACCGCTCTTCAGCATCCATGGCACAGTGATAGCACACTTAAGCTTTCGGTTCTCAATGCGTAATCACACTGTGGCCATCTATAACCACGGCAACAGCAGGAAGACCAATTCAGGCTTTGAAGGAATTAGAGGCACTGGTCTTGTAGATCCGTTATTCAGAGGGGAAGTGAAAATTCTCATTTTGCTTGAATTGAATTGTCATTCTCCACCAGGTAGCTTAAGGACCTTTCATGCTGTAGTCGCCATTGTAATATTATCATTTAGGATATTTCTAGTGGTTGATGAGTGTGTTGGTTACTAGTTCTGGACATTGCAGCTCTGTGGTTTGTTTGCTCTTTGATTACCGTCCACTTAGAGTGTCAGTCAAGTATAGATTGTCCTGGACCTCAACCAAAAATATACTGTATATATATATATATTTTTTTTTTAATATATATTTTTTTCATAATTCTGTAAATTTTTTATGAGGAATCCACAAAAAATCCACATGACTCCAAACCATATATCATCTTCTGAAATGAAAATGATTTCAACATCTTAATAAAGGGTCTATTTCTTACAAAGACATTTTCTTATGGTGAACTGTTCTTCTATTAGACAAATGGCTTGCTGAATTTGTAAGTCACTTGGGATAAAAGCGTTTGCCAAATGAATAAATATATACATAACAGGTGTTTAGAGATATTAGTATCTGCTGCACTTCCTCCTTGATTACTTGTGATGACGACTCGTAACTTTTAGCCACAAATAGCTCTCAGCCCATGTTTGTAATGCAAATATTTGAATAAGAGATATGGCCTGAGGCTGAAACAGAGATAATACATCTGCATACGTTTCCAATATGAATAAAACTAGGAACAATATTGAATTAAACTCAAACACAGAGTCTATATCTCTGGCGTTTTTGTCCTCATTTTATTCTGTAGAACATTGTCTTCCTTTTATTTCTTCATCATTATTTAATCAGCTGCCTGGTGCTGCAGCAGCTCTTAGGAACCGAGTTACAACTGCACCAACCACAATCTCTACTTCACTGGTGTGTGTTTAAATTTTAATGTCACGTTCTCGTCCTCAGAGTTTGAGTATCCTATCTGGATATGAGCCTCCTGACCCGAACCAGATAGAAGTGCATGGAAAGACATCAAAAAGAGACCTAGCAACGTTTGTTTTTAGTACAAGTTACGTAACTTGAGTGGCACGTAACCATGCAGAGATCTGCATCTCTGAGAGGAGTTGATGTAGTGGGTGTCTAGCAGGATCAGACCAGGAATAAGGCATTTAGACTCCCAAGAGCCTAGCAGCTGGTTCCCACCACAGACACAGAGAGGATCAGAGGGAGAGAGTGTCAATGCTGGAAAGACAGTTAGTAGATGGATTGGAAGATAAAAAAGCAACTCCTGAGACGAGAGCTCTGCTAGAAGTTAGGCGGTATTTTTATGCCTTACATGATGCCTTTTGGACAGAAGAAGCATTCCATGTATCCTTCATGAAGGCAAATCCCATAATTCACTGTGACAAGCTTAGTGGGGAACAAAATCCCATCCAATACAGCAGAGAAATGGTGATCATGAATATATGTGGGTATAGCGGCCATGCCTGTGTAGCAAAATACTAAACTATAAATGTTAGAACTATATATACTCTACATGTGTGTGTCTGTGTGTGTGTGTGTGCGGGTTTATGTGGTTTATGTATAATGACATGGGTATGACATAGGTATTACAATATGAAGGTGATTTATGAGGACATTTTCAGTGAACCCGTAATTCAAAAGGCTTAAAAAACATGGTGTTTTTTTTTTTTTTATCTAAAAATGCACACAGTTTCCTGTAAGGGGTAGGTTTAGGTGTAGGGTCAGTGTAGGACAATACCAAATACAGTCTGTACAGTATAAAAACCCTTTACGCTTATGCAGGGTCCCCATAAATTACAAAAACCAACATGTGTGTGTTTGTGTGTACTTGTTGTGTATTTGAAAGAAGTCTTTTGAGCTCACTAAGACATAACAATTACATTAAAAACAGTAATATTAAAAAGGTTATTACAGTTTTTAAAAAAATGGTCTATATTTTAATATATGTTCAAATTTGATGTACTCCTGTAATGACAGAACTGACTTTTCAGCAAACATTACTCTAGTCTTCAATGTCACGTGATCCTTCAGAAATCCATTTATTACACTAATTTGCTACCCGAGAAACATTTCTTTATTTCTTTTTTATCATCACTGTTAAACAAAACATTAGTTTGTGTTGATTTTTTTTTTGTGTGTGTGGAATTTTTTCAAGATTCTTAACATGAATGAAACCTTTAATCTCCCTTTTGAACAATTTAATGCATCCTTGCTGAACTATTAATTAAAAAAATCTTCTTGACCTTAAGCTTTCCAATGGTTATTATATAATTCCATATATTAAAAAAAACCCACTTACATTCAAATTAGGCTTTTCATCCAATGTAATTGGTAATCAAAGACGGACAGAAAGAAAGCTCCATGAAACCATGGAATGGCTGGAGAAAGGGATGATTGATTCATATGTTCACTTTTTCTATTGATTTTGCATTTCTCTATCCATCACTGACCCTTTTAGTGACTGTGTGATGTGTCCTTGCTTCAGGTGAGCTTTGAGAACGGACAGAGATGCTATTCCTGTCACAAGCATGATGTAGACACGCTGACTTATGGGGAGTTTATCGATTAAAAAGGCTTCTTGCTGTGCACAGACAGGAACAGCAGTAAGCATGTGTGTGGGTTTTTTACTGGCCACACATTCCTGTGCCATGACTGAACAGGAAGTCTGAATCAAACCGTGACCTTTTTCCACATTAAACCCTGCACTCTCAGGGGAAAAAAAGGGTACAAAGTTGTCATTGGGCCTGTGCCCTAATTAAGGTCTAGGACAAATCACAGACATCGCTCACATACAATTCAAGTTAGCAGTCTAGAACATGTAATATCAGCAAAAAAATAGGTGCCAAAGTGGCATTGGTGGGTTTGAAGTTCGGTGTTCGTTGCATAAGGAAAGAGAAAGTTAGATCTATATTACTATAACTCTCTATATGAAGCATACTGTATGACTTCATTTAAGACAAACATTTTGCTCAAATATATAACAGTGATTTGGGACAAATATAAAATAACTGAATGGAAGATGATGTGAATAGCGCTTAGTTAGTATCTTGTGAAAGGGTACTGCAATTTTATACCTTTTTTTCTGAGAGTGTGTCGGTATTTATGATATATTTCAAAAATGCGAATGCTGTTCCAAAAATTGGAGCCCTTATTAGTCCCTGATCGCTCATCGTCTGATGTATATTGTACAAAACGTGCAAATAAATGGCAGTATTAATCTGGTTGGCTGGTGCTAAGCAACCTCTGGGAGTCAAGGTGCAGCATTCCACCTAGAAACAAGGTTTATACAATGAGTGGATTTAAGGAAGAACTGAACACTGGATTAATTACCATTTTAATTAATAATTATTTGAAATAATTGAGTTTTGTTTGAGCCACTTTACAATGCATGAGTTTAACTGCCACTTAAATAATTTAGAGTTATTTCTTTCCGTTTGGCAGAAGGTCTACATAGATATCTGCTCTTTTCTGATCAGACATTCCCACATGGTTCTGTTTAGCCTGGAGCATACACGCATATCTTTTTATGGCTTGCTAACGGTTCCTTATTTGCTCAAGGATAATATCACTATATAGATAAAGATCTTGCAGATCCATCGATTGATCCATCTAAACCTTTCCATTATTCTCATCTGCAGTATAGTTTGCTTTGCTAAGACCTAATAAACTACTTGGATCCAGGCAAATTCAGTATGTGCCTTAGCTTTAAAAAGAACACAGATTGTAAATGAGGCCTATAAAAAGTAAACATTAGGCATGGAAGAGCCTCAAGTCATTATGAGAAAATGAAGAAAACGAGATCCAACTCAAAGGGCACGTCAGTGGGAAGAAAAAGCCTGATAGATACTTTTCTCTCTCTGTCTTGCTGTCATACAGATGGCAAAGTGCCAAAGTGAGTTGTTGATTTAGCATAATAAAAGCTACCAGTAAACCCAAAAGGGTATCTGACAGACACATACACACGTGTGTGTGTGTGTGTGTGTATCTGGCCTTCCTGCACAGCAGTGCTGAAGTAAGCCAATTTGTGCCGCTGCTGTACAAATGTGTCACACTAACTAGTGGTGACTGTACAAAAAAGAAGGCCGTCAGTATTTGGGTCAGAGTTTCTACAAAGTAGGATATATATATATATATATATATATATCTTTTTTGCATATTTTAATACACTTAAATGTCAAAGATTGATCCTATAGCTGTTGAGGAGAGTTAAGCATCCATGTGTACATTATAATTGCAAAGCAGTAGTGAAGTAGTTGACTTTCAATGACACTGCCACAGAAGGTTTTCCATTTAGGGTGGCGTATTTCACTGGGAGTTACATAATCACCACGTTTGTGAGCCCAGCACGACTCCAAGATCTACGAGCTTTAATGAAGACAGGGGCACAGCGGGGCACAGACTTCACTGCTGCCATACAGCTGATCTGCTAACGGACATGCTAAAGTGTGTGTATGTGTGTGTGTGTGCCGATATATGAAACGCATTCGAAACATAACTCTTAAAGGGGATTAAAAAACCCTAATATTATGTCTCTGCTGACCAGATGCAGCATGTGAATTCAGTGTTAAACTCGCAATTATGCAAATTGTTATGCAGAAGAATGTATGCATTCATGCATAAACTGCTCAAAACCACTGACTTGTTTACTAATTCTCTAGACACTACATAGTAAATGACTATATGAAGAAACATATATGAGGGCATACACTTATAAGCATTCTATTCATTAATGAATACTGAAAAAAAACATTAAACAGCACAATTGTTTTCAAAGTAGTATTTCAAAAAACAGCTGTTTATACTGTATTTGAATCAAGTAAGCACGGCTTCTCAGTTTTAATGTTGAATACCTGTAAGGAGTGTCTAGCTCTTCCATCACAATAATGTGTATGTGAGCATGTTTTATTTACTTCCTGTGAGCAGGTTTGAAAAGAGTCGAAATAATTAGTGCTTTCAGTGATCAGAGAGAGGGATTGTTTTTGAGAGTCGCCATGGAGACTAGATATTGTGACACAGCATGTTATTACTGTAGTGTATAGAACAGCCAGTTAGTAGCAGCCCTCACTGGACCTGAAAATGTCATTAGCATTTAAAATAAAGCACCAAGCAGAGATACCATAAAGGAAAAAAGAAAAGCTTTTGCACATGTCATTGGACTTCATTTAATAGAAAGCAATAAGAGAGTAACTTAAAGGACATAAAGTCAAATTTTTATTTAAAAAATGATAAAAAGATTTATCAAAGAATGCAAAATATTTGCACAATAAGGATTTGCTTTAGTCATATAAGAGACACTTTTATAAAAATAATAGTGTCATTTTTAAAATATTAATAATAAAAAATCAAATAGATAGAATCTAAATAGAAAAGAAAGTTTTAAATGTTTTACATTTTGCTATCATCTTTTTTATTGCTTTCCATATTTTTAATCATAATATTGTGGTGTCTAAATTCAATTGAAAGGTATACATTTATTATTATCCTCCTGAATGTTCATCATAAATATGCAGCTAATCAAAAGATACGATAAAATATTAAGAGTGCATATTTAGTTTATGTGTTTGTAGCTTTATTTGCAGTGTAACATAATTGATGTGTACTATTATTACAGTACTCATTCATATTTAGATTTTTTTTTACATATATTTTAATTTTTAGTAATTTAGTTATATTTCTGTAACTATGAAATTTCTATTTACTGTATCCTTTATTTTACACTGAACTAGATGTTAATACATTCACAATTAATTGCAAAAAAAAGGCTAGTAGCACACTGAATTAAATGTGAAACTCTGAAGTGGAAAAACTTTAATTTCTGAGTTAAGGTTTTACATTTTATTTTACCATTATCTCATTTAACAAAATAATCATTTTATTTTTAAGCTTACATGCTGCTAATTTGAACTCAATAAATAAACTTGGGGTTTAGGGGCGTTACAAGATGGCAACCTGGCAAACCGTCTTGCTTTCTAAAGTACTGATTCGGGACACATCTGAAGCTGAATCTTGTCTGTTTGTTTGCTCTGGAGTGCTGATGTCTCCAGGGTGCTGGCTTTCTCATGCGCTCAGACTGTATTTGGGGCCGGTCCGACAGAGTGAGCAGCTCTTTGGCCATATGTGCAGTATGTCTATGTCCGTTTCCAGTTTGTCTGCCGTGGCATTGGTCCAGCTCCACCTCTCCACCCGTCCCTCCATTTGCCTTCTGTTCTTACATTCTGTCTCTTCATCAATATTAGGCTTCAGCTTATTAGATTAATGGCCCGATCGTGTTTGAACAAGCTGTCTGTCTTTTTCTCTGAGCGTGTTTGGCATTCAGCCTCTATTTTTTTTTTTATCTTTAATCTCTTGCTTTTTGCCTCCTCTTGTGCTGAATGTGCAAAGCTGTTGGACATAGTGGAGTGAGGGATGGGGGTGATGCCAGCACACTAAAACTACTGTACCTGAGCATAGCATGCTTTCGCGAATTCTAAATAGAAAACAGACTTGGGTTCCATTCCCAGAGCCTGCGTGAATTGAAGAGTGAATGTACTGTAAAGCTCGAACGTTTTGGGTATAAGAAAAATCTGGCAAATGTTAGGTAAATGTAAACGAATGTGATTAACTAAAATCTCTGTATACCACTTTTTATTGTGTTATCCCTGCTGTCTGTGTGCATAAACAAACATACGGTGCAATTAGTGTAGCCCAATTCACAAATAGATGACTCATGTGAGCTTGTTCTTGTAATGAATTACTCCTAATGAATCACTCCCAAGTTTGAATCGGTCTGCTGCTTCATTGAATGATCTCACAATAGTGGTTATTGAACTAGCATGACTTACTGAACCCTATGTTAATACTTCCATGATGCCATGAAGGTTTATGAAGCTTAATATCATTATCATAAATTGTCAAATGATTTATTTTATTAAACAAAATCTCTTTGCATTTTTAAAACTAATTTCTTTATAGATTAGCTTTTACTTGATTTTATTATTCTATATTATTAGTATATTTAATGCATTTAGTCTTTTATATGCTTATATGGTAGGTATATGCTTATTATATTGCAATCTTTATATCGTTTTTTTTTTTAAAGCAATAAATGTAGAGAGGTTTTTTTTTTTATCAATTAATTTATTATTTATGCATTTGTTTAAACTCTTTACTTTCTATCAACTTTTTTGCAAGATCTTTTGATTCAGTTACACCTTTTCATACAATGTTGAGAGTTTAGGGCTTGTTTTTTTGATTCACAACATATGAATTCATACAAAATCGCTGCCTCTGGAAATAGTTGTATTTTCTATTCAATCAGGATAAAGCTTTGCCTCCTTATTTTAGTCCATCAAGTGAAATGTGGATGTAAAGTTTTTCGAAAGGCTTTAATTTATATCAGTTCACACTGTCTGGTTTTGACAAACAGACCTATCAATCACCGAAAAACTCTATGTGTGTATATATATGTGTGCTGACGTGACTAGAGGCCCATTTGTGCTGTTCAGGCAGTTTAGTTCCTGTATAAGTAAAAGAGCGTGACCTGTGTAAGCACTGGCCTGTGTCGTTGAAATCACCCGTCACCCACAGAAACAAGCAGAACTCCATTATCCAGTCTTATGATTGGTTAACAGGTTGGGCTTGGTTTTTGCTAATGAGTCAGCTTGAATGATGTAAATGAACGGTTCAGCTTGAGCTCAAGTGGCTTCCCACCGGGAACAGGGTACACGTTTCCTCCAGCTCTCGTGGCTCTGCTCTGGTTCACCCCCACCCATCCCTCATTATTTAGTCATTAGAGCTGCTCCTGCTCTCTGCCTGAGCTCACTGAAAATGGGTACCAACCCCTGAGCAACTCTGGAGGAGAGAGAGAGGAAAGAGCTGCAGTGACATTTTTTTTTTTTTTTTTTAACTAAAACTAAAACAAAACATCTGTACTCTCTTAAAACATTGTTCTGTTTTTTTAATAATCCCTTTCACCTTCATTTCCTCTGTTATTCTTAAAGTGAAATGCCTGAAAAAAATATATCAGTCATATCTTTCTTCCTACTCTGTATTCCTGCTCGTTTTTTAAAGCAGTAGTTGCTCAGCCTTATATTGTTTTTTATGTGTTCAGTCACGGGCTGCTGAGATTCAGGGTTGTGCAAAATGTAAGAAACGTCTTCTTTTCAATTTGTGAGTTTGAATTTAAATGGAATTGGATTGGAGCGACAGGAAAAAATGGGTTGAAGAGACAACCTGGAACATTGCTCCATTTTTAAGACTTTGAGGTTGTTGTTTTTTAGAAGAAGCATCATGTACTCAAAAATGCTGCAACAAACACAATAAAAAATATAGTGTAAAATATTATAACAACTTAATAAAACTCTATTTCGTGATGCTTTAAGGACCACCTCAGCTTGGGGGTTTTAAAAGTCTTCTGTAAAAGAAAAAAAAGACTTTCCCACAGTACCACTTTCATTCAAGGTGTAGTTTATTTACAGCAGCATAGATATATAAAAAAGAAGAAATATATACAGTGTAACAACCAAAGTCCTCTAAAAAACATATTTGTGATGATAAAGCAGTCATTATTCCAGTCTTCAGTGTCACATGCTCCGAAATCAGGATTCTTTGATGAAAAATATTTTGTATCTGTATTTCTTTGCCGCTTGGCTGAAAGGAATGCTTTATTGTCTCTGTCTACTAACTGGCTTTCTGAGAAATGTTTATTATCTTGGAAAATATAGACTCCAAAAGCCGCATTGTCCTTTAAATCGGATTACTACTGCTTATTCATTTCTGTTGAGATTGTTTTCTCTCTGGCATCCTTGTAAGCTATAAGCACTTTTAAAATATGAATTTTTTGTCTAAAGCTTTAGAAAGCACTTTAGACTAAAGTTTGATTGCAAATTGAGGGTTTGATTGAGCCAAATCAAACCTCAAAGACAAAACATTCTGAGAGCACCTGAATCTGAAAGCCTTGTAATGGCTGGATGAAATTGCAATGAGTCACTGCAGCTCTAACACTTTTAAAAACAGTCTGGAATTAGAGCTCACAGCATCCAGACAACGTGTTTCCGAGAATGTGTTGAAATGAAGATAACTAGACGGTCATCTCAGAAATAGAATAGCATTGCACGACTAATGTTACTGTAAGCGCTGAATTCTGAAATTATAAAATTATCTATTAATTTTACAGACATTAATTCTTTGAGAATGCGGCTATACTGTTTTTTCTTTTTAAGAAGCATCCTTTAAACTATTTCGAGGAAATTCAGTGTACTCATTATTTGAGATGTTCTTAAATGCGACCCAGGAGAAGCAGAATCACTGTATTTTTCTTCCAATCAACCTTTCCTAATAAAGGATGCTTGAAAGGGTCTTTGTCACTTCCCCTCTGTGCCTCATCTCCGCATGCGATCCGATTTATGAATACTAATACTAATTTTAGCGCTCGTACCAATCACTGTGTCTTGTCTTTCAAAATAACCAGATATGCTTATGCTCGGAGACTAGATCTCTAATAAATACATTCTTGATTATCTGCTTTACCAGGCACAACACAAGTAAACCAACTGCTATTCATTAAAGCAGTATCTCTATTGTAGTGGTTTGGCCGCAGTTCTGCTGTCTCTCTGCTTGTTTAAGCTTAGTGATTTACGTCTGATTGAAATGTAGCTGCAGTGAGCGGTTCAGCACCCAGAAAACCTCTTGGCACCAGAGGGAATGAAATATAGATGAATGCATTTCATGAGGCATCACAACTTACTGCTCATAAATTGTGGCAAGTACACTCAAAATTCTATTCATGATAGATAGATAGATAGATAGATAGATAGATAGATAGATAGATAGATAGATAGATAGATAGATAGATAGGATAAGATGAGTGGGCTGAAAGGCGAGGATGGAGGATTCATGGATTGAGGAGATGTGTTTTGAAACACAGAGCATTTTGCAGTCAACTGCAGATTTTAGACTCGTTCTATCCATTCTAGTTTCCAAGGCAACTACTGGAGCTGAATTTGGAGTGAAAATAAGACCCTGCAATTCTATTAAATAAATAAAGCTATCAAATACGACCTCACTGACAATCACAATTACTCTTGGTCTTGTTATTTTGTTGTGTTAGATGAAGAATTCGATCATATATCACTTGTATTATTTATAATAATGCTCTTTATTGTATGTGTTTGCCCTGACATTTCTTTAATTTTAAATGCACCACTGGTCTGCATATCTTAGAATTAGATCTGACAGTTTAAAAAATGAGGGAAAACAGCAGGATGTTACGGTACATTCAGTACATATTGGTTCTGTTTGTAGCTAGGGCATTTTTTGCTTATTCTGAATGCACTGATGTCAGAAGAGACTAAATGATGTATTATGTTCAGTTTGTAAGGTCAAAGGCTCCTCTTACTAAAGTCTAGGGCTGCCCCCGACCAAGGATTTTCACAGTCGAATCGAATTTTCCAACCTGATCTCACGGCAATTCGTACATATTTTACGAAGTGGCTAATTAGAATAAATCGTATGAATTAGTATGAGTGAGGTCGTACAAATTCATACGATTTATTCTAAATCGTACGTATTTTATGAGATGCCAATTCGTATGAATTTGTACAAATGACTTAAACGTAACCCTGCCCCTAAACCTACCCATCATGTGGTTTTAGAGTGAGGTCGTACACATTAGTACGAATTGGCACAAATTTGGCATCTCGTACGAATATGTATGACTTGGTCGTGAGTCTGTGTTGGAATTTTTCAAATCTGAAATAGTCGACTGATAGTCGAGTCATATGTTTGGGGGCGGGGCAAAATTAGAGTCAAGTCAGTCATTGGACAAGCATCATTAGTAATGTTAACACACAAGGAAAATGCCTGGCAGGTACAAACAAAGTAAATATTGTTTCATGTTTCCATTAAAAGATAGTTAACATTAAACGTCATTGAAACCCTAATAATTCACACATTTTTTACAGTGCCCTCATTATAGCGTTATGTATATGAAAATTAGTGTTTGCATTTCTGTTTTGAGCTGTGCGCGCTGAAGATGATCGGTAGAATGAAGTAGGATTTTAGTCAGTGGAATTTTCATTTATGTCATAATAGAATATGCTTCGTTATTTATACAAGATGTTATTATTAAGACTTGTCAATCTGAACAAAATACCCTGAATGCAGACGTGAAGGTGTCTGTAAAGCTATGAATGAACTCCTCGACTTCACGCAACAACGCGCAGAAACACGACAGTTAAACTCTAAAAACTCACAGCGTTTTATTATTATAGTGTTCTCATTATAATATTATATTGTTAATAATCTTCATTGTTTGTCCCGTTATTCGTGGAAGAGATAAGGGCTTTACTGCAGTGTAACTCAACCAAATTCGTTCTTATACGAGATAAATAAAATACACAATATATATAAACCAGCTGAAATGTGATCGATGAATGTGAACCTGATCGAAAAAAAAAATACAATCTTTCACTGGATTCTCAATCTGAGTCTCGTTAAACGTTTAAATGCCTGCCGTTAAAATGCACCTCTGTCGGATGGAAAATTGAACTAAATGTAAATCTATAGGGGTAGTTGGATTTATTCATGCAGGTTAAAATATTTATTTAAAGCTTTCTTTCTTTTCAGATTCTTATCTACAGCATTATTTTAATAGGCTGTATATTAACATGTTGAGAGAAAACCGGTAGTGCTACAGTATGTGAAACTGACATTGAGCAACCCCATATAGTCAAATGGTATGATCATAACACCCGGCGAATATTCAACTGAGAGATTGGAAGTTGAATCAGGCTCCTCGAATCGATGCATCCAATCGTCGACTATTCGAGGACACTCCTACTAAAGTCAATCATCATATAGACCGGACCATCATATAGAACTATCAGTTAAGTCAATTAGCTATAAGAGAGTTGTCCTGTGAAAAAAAGATTGACGTATTTTTAAAAGTTTTGTGTTTTCATGCTTAACTTAATTCAGAATGCAGCAGCATGACTGGTCTTCAACGAGCCCAAAAGGGCCCATATCACACCTCTCTTCATCTCCCTGCACTGGCTCCCAATTGCAGCTTGCATCAAATTAAAGACACTAATGCTTGCATATGGAACAACCACAGGGTCGGCGCCCGCCTACCTCCACTCACTGCTACCAATCTACACTCCCTCCAGAACTCTGAGATCCGCCAGTGAGCGACGCCTCATTGTACC
>JAUCMU010000021.1:12412410-12437980 GCA_032275025.1 Enteromius treurensis | reverse complement strand
ATATTCATTCCGTTTTTCTGACAACAGAAACCATTAAATACATCAGTGAAAACAGTTATATTGAAAATTTGGGTGCATTAAATTACATTATGTGACCACAGAGAAGCAAGATAATATAACGCACTGACGTAATGAATATGCAAATTGACGTATGACATCATCTAGCGACAGGGGGGAATGAGATGTCACTCTTGCCTGTCTTCAAAACTTGAGAGCCCTGTAAATAATAATGTGGGTCAGAGCTCAATGCTGCATTTAATAGAATGTCTAAAGTGAACTATTGATATAAACCTGGATGTACTATTAAAGGAAATGAATGTAGAAATTACAAGTTTTGTTCTCATGAAAGGTCTTTGAGAACTGACACAAGTCTGAGTCCTGATCCACTGAGCTCTGTATTGAGAACATTGGAAATTCACAAGCAATCTTATTAGAGGGCTGTTTTAGCACTCGCCTTCAGGCGTGCAACACCAAGGATGTACCGCACAAGCGCTTGCATGCCAGGCTACATTAGGATCTACATCTACATCATCTTTTGAAGCAATTCTGCCTCATGAAATTCTGTCTCGCAATCGGCGACTGAACTCAAAGATAAACAGCGTTAATTCCAGTTGACTTGACGGGAAGCGAGCGAACAAGCTTCTTTATTCCAGACCCAATTTAAGAAGGCGATGGCTCTGCGCTTGAGGAACAAGTCTAACATCGAAACTTCCATGCTTACAGTCTGCAGGAAAAGAGGCTTTTTAAAGAGGACCAGACAGCAATCTTCTCTGCCCCCAGTGAGCAGTAGAGGACAGGATCAGACTTTATATAGATTGTAATTGTTTCTCCACCTTCCATCTTTTTTTTTTCTTTTTGGGCCGGAATCAACGGCACAAGGTCATTGCTCTTAGGCAGCTCCAAACCTGCTTTATTGTTTCCCCAGGTCACAGGGGCTGACATGTATCACAGCTATTATTCCTCTCTAACAAATGGCTGTCTGCCGCTTTGATGTATGGCTCCCTTTTTGAGCCGCTTCCATAATACCCTTGACAGATTTTTTCTTCTCCTTTCGTGACGATCCATCTTCTTTTTTGCGCTTTCTTTTCTTTTCCGTCCGCTTCCTTTTAAATCAGGAAATTTTATGATGGCATCGTGATGGATAATTGCAGTTTTGACATAGAGTCAGTTTGAGATAGCGACCGAAATGCACATTGATCTTGTGCCCGGATAATCTGTTTTGGACAAGAAAACAATCTTGTTACACGTCTCATTGCCATTAATAAGTGCAGAGATGCTATTTTGTGGGCATTACCCAGTACAGTCAGCACCGCGGAGATGTGTTGGCACATTTCTGAAGCCTGAAAACTTGGCTTTCGATGTGCTACCATTGGGTAAAATGTTTCATTCATTAAAGGGCTGTTTCACCTCTGGCTAGGATTTGAGACCAGACCAAATTGCCACCGTAAGGGACATTGTGTGGCAGGCTCTTTAATGAGCTCCTCGTGGTGAGGTTGAGAGCGCCGTTGTCAGACTTTCGCTGCTGCAGTTGAGTCGACTCAGAGTTTTACATAAGAATTAGGGCTTTATCGCCGGGTGCACCGCAGGTAACGGGGGTTTCGCATGGCTTACATGATGGGACAAACATTTGGAATCCTGCGCCGTCCGTGCCAAGGTTGGGCCTCTCTGATGAAGCGCTCGGACGAGTTTGTTTAGCTCCCCGCGGCTAGCTTTCAGCTCATTACAGAAAGCCCAAAACCGTACCTCAGCCTGTGAATTATTTATGTAGGCTGTTGCGTGGTCGTGCTTCACCGTGTGTGTGTGGGTTTTAATTAAACAGAGCCAGTCACCCTTAGACGGGCCACTAGGATGGGCTGATCTACTAAAATGCTACACACATATCCAGGGCACAGCTAACAACAGAGGAATACCGCTGGCCGCGGGTGTGCGTCGCATCCTAAAAAAGCTGGAGATGGGTTAGTGTACTGATGTTTTAAAGTAAATGCGCTAGAACAACATTCTTCACCAGTCGAGGATCTCCATTTAAAAATATTTAAATATGTAAATGAGATTTACACATTAGTCGTAAGGTTTGATAGTCGCCATCATTTACTCCATCCAGAGCGCTGCGTTTCATCCTGAGAAGCCAACGAACAGCCATTCGCAGAGCTAACTATATAAATAAATGTAAAAGGAGCAACAAGTGATTAAATATTTATTGCCACAGTAATTGGCAAACATCTGAGACGCTCAGCCTTGGAGAAGCATGAAGACTTGTTTTACATTCCTAAACTATCATCGGGTAAATTGTCTTAAGACACCTCGCTTGCTTGACAAATAAGGAGTAATAGAAATTTACAAAGAACAACCATTTTACCTGAGCTGAGAGCAAATAAGCAAATGTGCTTATGTTGTGTTCAGAATTGAATTATTTAAAATCGAATGCAATAACTGAATTTGTTTTAAACTACAATTTAGTTCTTGAAGTAGCACAATGGATGCAGGATAGGAAATTTGCAACTAAGGAAGACAAATTTTAATGATTTCTTTTTTATTTTTCGTTTGTAAAAGCCAAGACAAGTTCTGAGTGTTGACTGACACACACACACACACACACACACACACAAAGTTTTTAAATCAGTTTAAAGGTTTCTAGGTCTTATGAATAGACAGGATGATAGATAGATTGGGGTTCAATTGAATTCAAATTTCCACTCATGAATTTTCCATAGCCCTCAGTGTAATATGCGTTGGTATAAAATGCCAAGCTTACTAGAAGTTCCTTATTGAAAAACGTGACTTATACGATAGTCCGTGCCATAACAGTGAACTCTCTGAGCTCATCTCCACACATTTAAAAACACTGAAAGTCACCAGAGAGGTTGTAACATTTGTTTAGCGCAGGATGACGCCAAAGCCCATTTGAAACTACCACCAACCAGTTGCTCCCTTCACTCCCGCTTCAGAGTCCTCTAAGCATCTTTAAACCCATCTCCAGAAAAAATATGCATGCCATATATACACAGATAAGATCTTCAGAGACACTTCCATCTAAATTATTGCTGATCATTTTTTCATAGCAACGCATGCCATGTGGCAGAAGGGTCACTTTCAAGTGTGGATGATGAGCTTAAACGGCATGTGCCCGAAAGGGCCTGGTTTGAACCCAGGCTTCATTAAAATTCTCCTGACATCTGTCATGCTGCTCAGGGGCTGGACAGAGGGAAGGAGGCCAAAAAAGTGGCGCTGTATTTCAATTATGACTTTATTTACCCTATTAATATGCTTACCAAATGAGAAACAAATCCACACAAAATAAACAAGCTTAATAATCCAGTTATTCAAAGCTAAATTATTGTACAGTTCCTACATTTGAACTGAAGTAAACAGGACACCAACTGTATAAGAAATAAAAAAGTAAAGAAAAAACATCTTTAAAAACAGTTTCATATATATATATATATATATATATATATTTTAATTATTTATATATATACATATATATGTTTATTTTTATACAATATTACAATATTTATTTTACAATATTAACATAGAATTAACTGAATTTAGGAAACTAAGAACACAATTTCCAATTTAGCATCATTGTGGGTGTGTCTAATTCACTTTGTATTGAAAACTGAAATCAAAGGATGATCAAATTCAGACTTTTGGCCTTTCCTGAAACACACTACCACTCAGGTGTGTGTCGAGCGAGTGCGTGCAAGCAAACTCACCCAAGGTTAACACTCTACACCCGCAATTCCAAGCCCATAAAGGAGGGTAAATAGGGATCAGGAGTCAAACACTCACAAGCGTGCTAAATTATCTGCGGAAATCAACACTGTCCTCATTAATTACACAATAAGCCGTTCGTCATTTTCCCACTCCCTCACCGTCACCTCCCCCGCCACGTGGCGTGATGAAGAGGCCCTCAGGATAAAGGGAGGATGCGTCTTTGCCTCTGACATTGCTGCCAAACAAGCTCTGATAATGTAGGAGAGTGACTCACTTTCACCTTCAGCTCCTCTGATCTCGACGGCGGGTGCGAGAGTCACACACATACACGAATTCAGGGATATTTGTTGCTGTCACCTTCCTCTTGATCATCGCAATAATTTTTAACGGTTAAAGGAAAATGATGCGCTGCGCACTTAATTGTCTCGTGAGCACCTGCCGATGCCCTTTCGGTTTCCCCACACTGCCTGTGACATTCCCATTGATGCTGTTTTATGCCTAGGGGAGTATGACACTTCATCCATCTCATCGGAGAACTCTTTGTTAGACTTTCCCGCTCGAGAGAGAGAGGTACACTGGAAGGAAGTATGCAAATGCTAAGGAAGATTTATAGTGTAATCTCTGACTCTAAAGATTGATCTAACATTACCGCTGCAGCAATATAAAGTTGGCTTTTGTCTCGTTCTCCAGTGGAATACGCTGAATTAAGCCTGGAGACTATCCATTATTTCCCAGCAGAGGTGGATTACTCCTGGCCTGCCTGTGTTTGACATTTACAATATGCATTTTATTATTGGAACTGATCTGTGAATTAACGCTGGTATTGCAAGCCCTGCGCAAACCTTCACAATCGAGTCGAGCATCCGCCCTTTCTGCATCTCCTCTGACCTTTCTGCACTGCATTATTTAACACACACAAAACCGGCACACCGGCGCACGACACCGGCAAATGGAATTGACAGTGACATATGGCACCGGGTGGCTACCGTGCATAATTGACGACCTTAAAAAACGCACAGCTCTCTGCCCGGCCCGGCCTCTCCTCTGGTTCTCACCCTCCTGAAAAGACCAGCATATCCGGTCACCAGCATTTTGGTGATTCTTAAATAGGTGAACCAAGTGGTTCTCAATGTTTTTGTTTTGTTTTTTGATGCTTTATTTCAAATAATAATATATTATTATTATTTCAAATAATAATTCATTACATTACATACCATACAATGTTGTTATTTATTTATTTTATTTTATTCATTATCTGATTTATTTTCTGCATTGTCATTTAGCTACATTTTAAATTTAAACTTGAATTAAACTAACTTTTTCACAAGTCACGCTACACTATTGTTTATGGTAACTAGTTGTTACCATAGTTGTTATTTTTTTTACAGTCGATTTCAGGCAGTGTTGGTTTGTTCGGTAGCTTCAAGGAGTACAGAGATGTACTTGAAAGGCAAGGTATTTCTGTATATAAAGCGAGTTCATATGGCACAGTTGCATCAACGAATGCCTTTTTATATCAGTTTTGCACTTGTTCACACTATCGGGTAGGTTTAGGGTTGGATTTGAATTTCACAATTCATACTTTTCTTCACAAATTGTAAGTCTATTTCTAACAAATATGGCTTTTATTCTTAGAACTCTGTGTTAACCTCGAGTTTAAAAAAAAGAGCAAAAAAAAAAAAAAAAGAATACTTCAGCTTAAACAGATTTTAACAAATTTACTGATAAGGCTTGGTCAGTCAATGTCATGAGAAAGACCAGCACCAGGCATGTCTAAGTAATCAAGTAAGTAGTCCGAATTCTTCAATCAGAGGAAAATGCCTATTGGAGATCAGTTTCATCTCAGTTAAATTAGTACTATGAGATCCTTTCAATAGAGGTAGAGAAATGAGGAAAGGATTAATTCAACAAGGCCCCTGTGGTCTATAGCAGGACAGTTTCAGCGATAAGATTTCACTTTTTAGTGCTGCAGAGCAAGAAAAGCAATCAAATTCAAGGCAGGTGGTGGTACTCAATCAATGCATTACAAGGCAGCAAATTTATTGTTCACAATGAAAAAAGTGTCAAACTTCTCAAAACTTGTTCCACCTCTAAAGCTGCATTTACAGCATCAACCAATTCCAATTTTTTCATCTAATTCTAAAGATCAGATCCCGATGTTTTGCTGTTTACAAACACGAAACAAGACTCACATCTGATTCAGCCCGGAATGCCAACATGGGTCCAATATGTGATATATATCTCCATCTGACATACATATTGTTACATCAGAAACAAGATTGAGTATCTGGTATGAAATCACATTTGGAAAGGTTTATATTATATATGTACAAAATTTGCTGCAACTTTTTCCCCTCACAATTCTCAATTGCAAGATAAAAATTCATATAAACTCAGAATGGTGAGATAAAAAATTACAGTATTGAGAAGGAAAGTCTGATTTGTGAAATATAAATTCACAAGTCTGAGAAGAAAAGTCTAAATTGCAATACATAAATTTAGAATTAAAAGACGTTAATTTGCAATTGTAAGAATAAAGCCATATTTGTTGAAGAAAACCTGAATTGTGAAATATAAACGTGCAATTGAAAGAAAAAATGCAATGTAAACAGACAGAGCAAAAAATTGGATGCGTTTCAAAATATTGGATCTGTGCATAAAGTCTTGCGGCGTAGATGCACGAAATTGGTTCCCAATGTAAACCACCCAGGCAATTTGGTAATGAAATGTGAATATAAAGTACAAGAAACTAACGCAATTGTTTACCTAATAAGCTTCATGCAGCAGCATGCGAGCTGATGCAATAGAAGGCAAACTCCACAGCTCAGCTTCATACCCTGTAATTCCAGAGCTTTCCACTGAAACTTCTGCTCCCCCTACAGCCATGATTAGTTTTCTGGACTAACCAGTGTGATCATAGTCCAGTCAGTTCCTCTCAAACGTAGCTCGTGCTCAAACACCAGGCTGATGTCATCAGAAGCAACGTCCTCTCAAGCAGAGAATGCTGTATGAACATTTCGATCCATTGTAGCGCATCAATTTTGAAATTCGAGTCCAGAAAAACAGAACACAGTTGAAATTTAATTTCCCAGCATGTAATGCTGTTCAAACGCTGAATGCTGTAATCTTGCAGTGGTGCAGTATAAAAGGAATCTTATACTGTATGTAACAGCGGGCAATACTTCTGGTTATTCCCTTGACTCCTTCACCTTGGTCCAGTACCATACAGAAAGATATTGGTACTTGGTGTGCAATGATTCTATATAATTTAATTGGAGGGGAGAATAGTCCAAGTTACGGAATTTGTGTATTTTCCCACTTTCTTTACATTTCCTAGAATTTCTTTATATATACATATATATTTACATAAGTGAAATCTGCACACTTTATACAAGAAGCTATTAACATGATTAAATGAATGCGCTCAATCTACTGTGTATTTACAGATGTATCCAGGCAGCGGCTTTAATTTGAGTCATGAACAGATGAGGGCAGAAACAGAAGTGGTGAATATAGAGATCAATGTTCTGCTTGAAATTCATGGCCCTCAGGACCACAGCTCCCTGTCCTCGCCTGTGAAGCCCCTCTGATAGTTATCCACAAAGTGTCACCGAGGACAAAAAAAAGAAGACATTTAATAATTAACAAGAGTATACACGAACAGCAAAGAAAATAAATGATAGCGGTGAAAAGGAGGACAATGAGTCGACATTAACAATCAGGTCTGCGGGTGACTAACGAGCGAGCCCCACAACGTTTTAATTAGCAGCCTACTGGACGGCAGAGTGATTAATGAACACAATTTTATTTAAGCTTTGCTCTGAATTAATACCAAATTGACATTTAATGAAAATTACTTACCACCATCAGAATTAAAGCTGTTTGTAGCCTTGAAAACAATACCCTGCAAGGTAAACGATCTCACCACCATTAAATCGGGTAAAGAAATATACTAATGCACGTTACCCATGACAAACGTTTCCGGCTGGTTCTTATTCATGTTAGTTAGCTTTTTTTTTTTTCAACCTGCTAATGCATATGCATGATTTTTTTAGAGCCTAGTTAATGCCCCGAATGACAAAAAATCTGCATAATTTTAATTGACATTGCACACACTTTGTTGTACGTGGTTCATAGAGTAATCAAAAGTTGCAATTTCAGAGAGGTAGAATGAGATTTAGATATTCAGATGCTGCCGTCATGTCCTGCTTTCCTGTTTCATCTTGCGCTTATTATTCATACTCGAGACCGTTTGAAGATAAAACACTTGATTTGTCTCAGTGGGGGTCGTTGGCGTCCTGCAGAGCATGTGGGGTTGAAATATACCTCAACACACCTGGGCCACCTGTTGCTTCTACTGCAGTCTCAGGGAATTTTCCCTATAGTTTCCATGTGAACTGATGCCTTACGGCTTGTGCTTTTCATGAATCAGTCCTAGCGTATTATGAGAGTAAAGGCAGGCCAGAGGAAGCCCATGCTCTGGGGTTTTGTTCTAATCAGTAGCTTGATTACTCTTCCCAACTGTCCTACATTATGATCATAGTGTTAGTTAAAGCTGCTGCGTGCAATTTTGCAATGTTAACTCAATGTGTTTGCAATGTGACTCTTTCTTCTGTCCCATTTTAATATGCAGAGACAACTATAAGTAAGCCATCCGTAGGTTGATTTCCCTGAAGAATCTAACAACGTGGCTCTGTAGTCCTTACAAAACACTGCAGCTTGTTTGAGTGTCAACAAATCTAACAACAACCAAAAAAAGTCAACTTATGCAAAGTGAAGCTTTTTCTAGCAATGTCTGGTTTAACAACTGTATAAAATAGACAAAATAAAATATTTGTGTCTGCAATTGAAAAAATTCGATAACAGTATAACAGAAATATATTACATATATATTACATATAACAAGTGACCAATGAGTATTAGTTTGAAATATATTAGGTAAAATAATTCAGTGTGTTTGTGTATATATTTTATTATGTAGGATACATATACAGTCTATATATATATATATATATATATATATATATATATCTTTCCAGAACATTCTCGTACACCGTTCCTGGCTGGTGGAATGATCTTCCCATCACTATCCAAAATGCCAACTCCCTTAAAACTTTAAAAACGACTACTGAAAACCCATCTCTTTCAACACTACTTGACATCATCATAAAAAAAACAAAAACAAAAAAAAAAACTTAATCTTAACCCTACTCTTCCTTCTTTCTAGCTTGTACTTATTTGAACATCGCCTGCTATACGGTATTATGAGCACTTACTAAGTTGTTTTGCATCTTTAGGACTAATTGCTTGATGTTTTCCCCACCTGTAAGTCGCTTTGGATAAAAGCGTCTTCTAAATGAATAAATGTAAATGTAAACTTGGTAAAATGTTATCCTGCAGTTTAGAGAGAAATAGTAAAATATAGCCTTTCGTCACTAGTGATAAATGTATTTATTGACAATGATAAAATATTTAGCATAATTAAAATAAAATTTATTCTGAAAATAATTTTGCCATTTATATGAAAAATTACACATCCTTTACTTAAAATTGTCTTTAAAGTTGTTATGAATATGTCATTTGCAATGCGTTTTGCTCTCCCTGCTTTTGAAACAAGCATTGTAGCTTTAATGTGATTATTATATCACGTTTACTGGGACATGAAGGTAAAATGTTTAAAGTTGGAGTTGGGGTTGGGGTTAGGGTTATTGTGTCAGACGCTGTTGCAGCAATTAAAAGCACAAACTTGCACTTGCATCGTGATGTTGTTAAAAAGAAAAACCACGTCATTTCACATTTTATTGCATCCTTGTGATTGTTACTATTCTAGCATTGGTTGCCTAGGAACACAAAAAAGAATAATCAGATCATAGAATATTCATGCTCCCTCTCGTTCTGTATTGTGATAGCAGTGGTTTAGTTTGTGTAATGTGTTATCTGTCCTGCAGATGGCGCTCCACTGAGTGAGCTTTCCTGGTCGTCCTCTCTGGCTGTGGTGGCTGTGTCTTTTTCTGGACTCTTTACCTTCATCTTCCTCATGCTGGCTTGCCTGTGCTGTAAACGAGGTGACATTGGCTTTAAGGTAAGACCCTCTTTAATATCCATCACTTTCACAAGTAGTGACTCTTAAATTCCATTTATTCTGCCATGGTATGAGCCAACTCAGCAAAATCCAGAACACACAATATATACTGTATAAGTGTCAGGCCCATGAAATAAGCAGACAGTCTTCAATTCCAGTCAAATACTTTTTATTTTTTTATTTTATTTTTTTATGAAATTACAATTTTTCACTATGTATGAAATCCACAAAATGAACAAACTTGCATAGAAAGTCAGCATTTTGTTTAATGACAGATGCTATACACTGTCCACAAGTGGAAACAGCGGTATGTTAGCAAAATGCTATTTTCAAGTGCACAATTTCTACAAAATGCAGAGCAGTGCTATTTTAACTATATACGATAGCAGTACTACTACTTAAAACTACAAATAGTGATATACAAATTGTTCACTTATTATCTCGAAGATGCATTCTGGTAATATCTAATGCATGTTGGTTTCTTAGCTGTAATATTTTCCTGGAAAACAAATAAAATCCATCAGGAATGAGATTTTCTGCACTGCACAAACAATGATAAAACAAGATCATCCTACATTGGGTAACACTTTATTTTTATAGTCCACTTTAGATATTCTACTAACGGTAAGTGGCTTTGGAACTACATGTCAACTAATAGTCATTAGTGTATTAGTAGACTGTCTGCTTAATATCTCCTAACACTTTATTTGGATGAGTACACAACATTCTGACTATCAGAAACTTTGCAAGTATATGTCAATTAATTCTACTAACCCTAAACCTACCCTAACGGTCTAATCTGAGAGTTAGTAGACATTTAGTTGTGAATTAATGAGAATTATTTGCATGTAGTTGACATTTAATTACAAAGTTACTGTACTGTATATTGTACTAAAATGTTTTGACTTTCGGTAACACTTTATTTTGATGTTCCCTTTTGAACAATCTGTTGACAATAAGTAGCTTTGCACCTACATGTCAACTAACTCTCGTTAGAATATTAGTACACTCTCTAATTAATATGTGCTAACTCTTGATTTTGATGGTCTCCCAAAAGACGCTCTACTGACAATTAGTAACTTTGCACATCAACACATCAACCAGTTTTAACCCTAACCCTACCAGTCTACTAATACTCTGCTTGCACTCTATCGAGACTTAGTAGATATGTAGGTGCAACGTTACTTATAATCAACAGAATACGCTAAAGGGACCATCAAAATAAAGTGAAACCAAAATGGATTATATTTTATTATACCAAATAAGTAAAAAATAAATAAGTAAAATATGAAATATTGATGTGCTGAAATTAATATGTGAGAAGAAAGAGAGTGTAAAGTAATATGAGAACCATTAAACTATGTCTCAGTTAAACCGATTAGCAGTTTTGTATAACTAAAATGCCCCTATTATAAGTAACGAAAGGTTCATATTCTTGTTTTTGGGAGTCCAAAACACAGGTTTGCATGTATGCAAGGTCAAAAAGGTGCAAGATTTTCTTTTTATAACGTGCATTTATTTTGACTCCTGAACGATTTGTTCAACGATTCAATTTTTCTAAACACCTCAGGTGATTATTTGATTTCATTTAAAGCAGTGTTTGTGAGCAGCACCTAGTGGTGAAGAATAAATCTGCATTTTCATTAGGACCAACACAGAAAAGATCAACGATTAGGAGGGTAATATACGAATGCTTCGTTTTGACATCAACATGAACAACATGTCGGCTCTTTCTTTTAAGAGACGATATCTTTAAACACAGTGTACTTTCAGATTGAAAACTTTAGAGGGTGTTTTAGATCAAAAATCCATAATAGGGACACTTTAAAAAATCATTTTAGAATCCCACAACTGACCAATTGTAAATACACTGATATAAATACCACATCTCTTCAGCTTGAAAATCGATTTCACATTGAAAGACTGTTAACTGGGGGCAATTTACACAAAAACATCTCTCTATTGCAACTTCTTGGCCTCCTGCAGTTATGAATGAAATTGTAAAGTCTCAAAAGCATCATTCATGAATCACTTCTGAGTCTGTTTCAGATATGTAGGAAAGCTTTGATCAGCTACTTGAAAAGTAGCGCATGCACACATGCGTTCTGTTCAGCTGCATGTCCTCTTGCCCTTTTGAGGTTACAGAGTCCCAGACTTCCAGAGAAAAGCAATTTCTTCAGTGCAAACCACTTAGTCCTGTCTCATAAGGTTAAAGGAACCGAAGCAGAGAGAGCGCAGGGACACAATCGCTTCCCTGTAGATGTGTTTTTGTAGCGAACAGCGGAGGCCTTCAAATAGCATATGGCTATAGATCTCAGCGCACACAGTGCATTTTTCAGCAGCAACTTTAAAGTGGGTCAAGGCGCAGGAGAAATGAGACCCGTGCGTGTGTAAGAGAGGAGGATGGCTCTTTCATGCTTCTGAGCACCTGGTCTCCAGTAAAGGCCAAATATTTGTAATTACAATCCCTCAGTGGAACTACAGCTCAGCGCTGAACATCAGCTGCTGAGGAGAGACTCATCCTCTTCCCTCTGTCTCTCTGTGTTTATTGTCTAACACATTTTCTGTCTGTTTAATACTCTCTCGTTCTTGTATACAAGTCGGGAGTCTGACAAGCCTGAGGGTAATTGATTCATTCATTCCCCTTTAGCATTCTCAAAACCTCACACACTCGAACACGATCCGTGAGCGCTGAGAAACAACTGCTTGTTAGTTTGAGATGTGACCGTAACACAGCGCTTACAGAAATGTTTATTGCTAATATGTTGAGTGCTGGATATGCAGAGTCAATAATGAACACTCATCAAGTGCTGCCGAATAAATAAGCATTGCTAACTTACTAAATTTAGACCCTTCGTCGGTTCTGCTTAAACTGAAATTTGTAGTGCAAATATGTAAGTGCCCCTAGACCACAAAACCAGTCTATTAGTATATTTGTAGCAATAGGCAAAAATACATTTTATGTGTCAAATTTTTCTTTTCTGCCAAAAACCATTAGGATATATTAGGTAAAGAGGGCATTTCGTTTTCATAGGGGGGCAGACTGTATGATTTCAGAAATAGACATTCACCAAAACAAAAACAACCTGTAGTTATTATTATTTAAATCAATCAAATTCTATATTAAACAGATCTGTTGACTTTTGAGTGCCATATAATCCATTTAAAATTTGAATAGAAAAGTTTGAAAAAAATTTCTCTCGAAAATGCAACAAGTAGCCTAAAGGTAACAAATATTTATTTTTTTACTTATTTTTTAAAAAGCAATTTATTCCTGTGATACAAAGCTGAAGTCTCCAGTGTCATGCTAATATGCTGATTTGTTCCTTAAAAAAAACATTTCTTATTATTATCAGTGTTGCAGTTGTTCTGTTTAATATTTGGTAACATTTTATTTCGATTGTCCACTTTAGACATTCTACTAACAGTAAGTAACTTCACAACTACATGTCAACTAGCTGTCATTAGTGTATTAGTAGACTGTCTGCTTATTATCTTTTAACACTTTATTTTGATGGGTCCACAACATACTGTCTATGAGAAACTCTGCTAGTATATGCCAACTTATTCTATTATCCTAAACAGTGTACTCTGAGAGTTAGTAGACACGTATTTACAAATCAATGACAATTACTGACATGTAGTTACAAAGTTATAGCTTGTAGAATGTTTAAGTGGACTATCAAAATAAAGTGTAACCTTAATTTAATGTTTTTTGTAATAATTCTCTGATGAATAGAACATAAAAAAACAGCATCTAGTTGAAATAGAAATCTTTTGCAACAAAACAAGGTCTTTACTGTCCCTTTTGTTTAATTTAATGCATCCTTGCTGAATAAAATCGTGAAAAACAACCCAATGGAACAGTATAGTGTACTCTAGTATGGTAAATATGCAGATACGCACATGCATCTAATGAATGCACATGCATACAAGCGTGAGCGTGCCGATGGCTGGAGCAAGGGCCTGTCATGCACATGTGAGAAAGAATGAGCGCGAGGAAGGAAGGATGAAGAAAAAAAAGTGATGTCATAAGCACAGAATGTGAAAGCCTTTCCCTGTTAGAGTTTTTTTTCTTTCTTTTTTTCAGCCTCACATTTTTGTGGAAGCGTCTCCACTATTCTTAATCACTGGTTGTCCACACTCTCATGGGAAGAGCACAGGCACTGCCCCTCCCTGCATTCTTTCTCTCTCAAGTGCAGGATGTGTTTGGTTTTTTTGTATGTTTTCTTGAGTTATGATGTATTCTCAAGACCTGGGTTCTCCGGTTGCGTGGCAGCATGGGTCGGTTCCTAATTTTCTGTCCGGTGAGGGATCTGTCTGGGGTCATGTGGGCACCTCACAGGTACTCTGTGAAGAGCTCAGAATTGCAGGTTCACGGGGCGGAAGGGAAGAGTTAAAGATTCAGCAGAACCTGTTAGATGTAACACGTGTGCATTAAGTGCAGGTAAGATGGGAAATTAATTAAATCTTTGACTGCACAGAACAATGCTTTCTTTTAGTAGTTGTAGAAGTAGTTGTTTTAATTAGTAGTGTGTATGCTATATATTACTAAAACCTGTTTGCATATAACCTAACTTTGTTTAATTAAAAATGTAAGCCTTATTTTAAATTGCAAATATTGTTTTTTATACTGTATGAAATCATGGAAATCTGTGTTTTATACACAGTACCATTGTAGGAGTCATTTATACAGTAGCTCCCTGATGTTGGTTCACATGGAACATAACATGTATAAATCAGACTGGGGCAAGTTGTCACATCGGGAAGTTATTATAAAGGCTTTGACTAAAAGTTCAATTATGCAAGTGCTGGTTTTCTCTTACATATATTGTGTGGGAAAAATCAAAATCACAACATGTTTTAATGATATATTTTGTGTCATTGTGGATTTTAATTTTTTTACATTATAACATTCTGTACAATTGTACACATATTTTATACAGTTTTTATGTAACAGTTACTGTAATCTAACAGAAATGGTTATGCAAATGCATTTTTTTGTGTGTTCATAAATGACATAGTGTTTTAATGTTGCTCATTGACTGATTAATAGCAGGTTCTCATTGTGACAACTTGCCCCTACATTTGTGTCAGAGAGAAAGTTTTTTAGCAGGTCTTTTTATGTGATATTTCAAAAAAATATTTTGATTATTGCAAATCCATTGTTTTTGGGTGGATGGTTTGGCTTGTCGTTAAAAATGATCATACATGTTTTATTTATATTTTTGGAAAAGACAGTACCAGTACTTGCTTAAACCAGATGTTTTTTCATCAGAGGATATAGTGCACACTAGATGTTTCTGATTATTAGTCCAATGTGATAAAACATGCAGTGCGATTCAGCTGGCAGGAACGTTTATACTGTGACTGAAGCAATGTGGTTTCAGGCGACATATTATTGCAGTCTTTTAGTTATGATCACAGCGTGCCCTGTTTCGATTCTAGCGCTTGGTAGCCGTGCACTGGGCAGATCAGGAGCCGGGTCATACGGCATCCGTGTGGGGCGTGTGAAGTTGTGGATGATGGGGCCTCTAGGGGAACTTGAGTGTTTGTGTGTATTTGTTTGTTAGCTTGTGCTTTTAAGAGTGTGCGGCCCCTCTGGGTCACTGTTTTCCATTTCTTTGACCCTGCATCGCTGGATTTGAGTTCACAGAAAATTTGCTTGCATCTGGAGGAGCATTTCCGATTTCCAGATGCTGCCAAGTCTTGTCTTTTCTTCACACTGCCTCAGCTTTCTTTGTAGTTTCACCATATCCATGTGGAGATGAAATGCATATTGGGGCAAGACATACAAGTTGAAAGCTCTTGAGATTAAACGGATGGCTCATTATTTGATCTGATTATGGTGACAGGCTGTTTAATGGACTGTTTAAGAAATTGTCATTTGTTCCAGTAAGCATTAAATGCTCTCTTTTTATTTATTTTATTAAATTAATCAGGCTAAACGCTTCCCATGTTAAAACAAGTCACTGATGTTTCTTTTTTTTTAGTTTAAAGATCGGCTTGTTTATTCTTGTACATTAAGTCCCAAAACACACACAAACAAAGGGTCCTTGAATCCTTCCCACAAAGATGGAATTGAGCTGAGCAACATAATATGACTATTGGGAGCTCTTTTAAAAACAAAACATGAAAAAGTATTTTTCTAACTCCTTTTGGAGTTCTTATCCTGAATAAAGTCATGTAATTCATAATGTTTCTCAAAATTCGCTTTAATCTCTTTATTCAGTAAACTGAGATTAAATATACTCTATCCATTTATCAGGGAACATTCCCATAACTTTCATCACTGTTCATCGAGGCAATGTAAATGTTAGGAAAAACACATTCTTAAACTAAAGTTTATAGAACATTCGGAAACACTTTATTTCAAGGTGTCATAATACAGAGTAATAACCTGTAATTATGTACTTAGTAGTAGCCATTGCACTTACATGAAATATAATATACTTACCGTGTAAATAAGTTATGGAACAGTCTTAATTACGGTTTGTAATTATGTACTGTAGATGTTACAGGCAGCTACTGTTAAACTTATGTAACAGATCGAGTTACACTAGGGAGGAATTATTTGTTTTGATTATTCTCAGAAATTCAGTTACTGTAATTATAAGAAGGATCAGCTAACGGGAAGTTTTTCGAACACTTTCAATATGATAGAATGGAATGTTAATCTAACATTCATATTAACAAGAAGAAATGTTCTTAATGCAGAGATAACATTTTCACAGCACAACGGGAATGTTGAGTAAACATTTCTTCATCCAGCCATTCATTGAAACCTCTATGTTTTTAATTGCTACCATAGGAATTTGAGAATGCAGAAGGAGAGGAATATCCAGCGGACATGTCCACGCCGGCATCGCCTGCATCTCAAGCCGGTCCTGACGTCTATATCCTGCCTCTCACCGAGGTCTCGCTGCCAGTCGCCAAGCAACCCGGCCGATCAGGTGGGTCATCGTCACACCACATCTGTGGAAAGTGCTATATGAGCTGGACCAGATGTGATAGCACTTAAGAAAGGCTGATTTCCTCCCAGTCCTGAATTCGCTCTGACCCCGCTTATGCAACTCCCATACGAGTTTCACATTCTCTGGACTGAGTTTTTTTTTTTTCCAGAGGATATTGTTAATGTGTTCAGTCCCGCTTCCAACCCACAAGATCTCTAGTGTAAAATCCAGAAGAGACCAACGCCCTGCTGCTGCCTCTACTCGTCCCTCCTGGGGCGAACAGTCTCCTACAACCCTGGCTTGCTCTGGACATTCACAACCCAGGCCATCTGCTCCATGCTGATGGCTATCAGTTTTGTGCAAAGGTTCACAATGAAACAATGCAAACGTCTGTGTGAATTTTAATTGATTTGGCCAGACCCTGCAAAAAGCTAAATTGGAATTTGAATGGGAATGATGGGATGAGAAATTTTTTAGATATTCGAAATTAGATTTTTTTTTTTTGTCCAAAAAAACAACAAAAAACTGTATGTACACTACCACTAAGTTTGTGGTTGGTGAGATTTAATATAGTTTTTTACTGTAAAAATGAATTAAAAAAGGTAATTGCTTTTACTTTTACTTTTCATCTTATAATTCTGACTTTCTTCTTGCAATTCTGTTTTTTTTTGCAATTCTGACTTGCAATTGCAAACTTATCAACATGTCCTCCAACCAATACGTTTGTATGGGTCGTTTGTACATAGCAGCGGAATACGAACCATCAGAGCGTATACTACACTTGCGCCCCTATAAGCAGCAGGATATTGGCATATTAAGGTTCGGTGTAGCTCAGGTTGTAGAGCAATCTTTTATAAGAAGAGATGTGATCATGGGTTCGAACCCAGGGGATGCATTCGCTAGTGAATCCCTATGAAACATGATTTTGCTGCCTTTTTGTTTAGGGGTGGGTTAGTGTGGTCATTCGTACAAATACGTTTGTACTTACTGCATTTAAACAAAACACGCATTATGATTGATGACAGTAATACGTCATGACGACAACAGATGCAATACTACACTGTCATTATTCTTATGCCCGCTAGAGGGCACTTACCTTTAAAGAGTAAATATAGGTCGTAATACGGTACTTGCAAAAAGACCTATAGAGTCGTTTTTTTGTTGGAGGACAGTGTGAAATTTATTTATTTCACAATTCTCAGAAGAAAACGTCATAATTGCAATTCTGACTTTATTTTTCCTAATTGTAAGTTTATAAAGTAAGAATTGGGAGATATAAACAAAATTGCTGAAACTCGCAGGAGCTAGAAAAAAAAGATAGAATGCAAAGTTTTACCTTTTTTATTTTTTTTATTCAGTGGCAGAAATAAAAGTTTTGATAATAACTTCGTTTCGAGTGAATCGCTGGACGATTGCCCGCAGCTGTTAGCAATTAGCTAAACCTTCCCCTCGTTACGATCGCCCAATCAAATCCTTTCCAAAACAGTATAAAATCACAGCTTTTCCCTTCATCCACATCTCGCTCTTGCAAACCCTCCTCCTCCCCTTCTGCCTCCCCTAAACACATCTTCCCACTCCGAGGGGCAGCCGAAGTTCGTGCCGGACGCCGAGCCCTTACCCTCGCGAGGGTTCAGATCGCCAGGGTTCGAGCCCGCCGTTCTCCCGGCCCGCTCCCTGGACAGCACGCCAAACCCGCTATCAAATTTATGAGGAAGCGTGAACACTTGAAACAGGCTTCCATTCCTTTCAGTTTAGCTGTTTCACATTAAAATTCAATCTTATTGTCAAGCTCAATTCAAATACAGCAACTAAATTACAATTTAAAAAGCATTCTCATTTCAAATAGTGCACAACTCCAGAGAAATAATGGGAGCTTTGGCTCTCCATATGTCCTTCAACCATTCTCTTTCTTTGTATCTCTGGACTATAGTCTGTGGATTGCCCTGAGACCACAAGGCTAGTGGGAACAAACACAATGAAAATAATTTTTTTCAAGTGTCTTTGATTTGAGTGCTCATCACTAGTGCAAATTCCCTAGTTTTTCAGTACAAACATCTTTAAAGATTAAGACTTGTTTACACAGAATATTTCACTAATTAACTTTATTTTTCTTACCCTTCTAGCAAATAGTCTAGAAATCCAAACAATTTCTCGCTCCAAAGTTTGTATTTGTTTTCCGGCTTTCTCTCTCTTATTCCATCTCGATCCGTACAACATCTGCCCGTTGCATAATGCCGCCTCAGCCAGCCTACATAAATGTGTCTTGGAATCTGAGGAATCTGGGAGTCGATGTGTACGGTCCGATCCATGGATATACTCTGTCTCCCTCTTCCCCTCAGCAACTCACTTTATTATAGCTTGGCAGGCCTTATTGCGGTGCGATTAGTAGAGGTCAGAGGTTAAGAGGTTGTGGTTTTCTAGATTCAGCTCACACAACTCTCAAGCTCTGGCATTTCATTAACCCGATAAGTGAATAACAGATGCAGCCATCTGCATTAATAATCATGCTAATTCATCAAAGTAAACATCTCCTTTATGGTATAGTCTGCAATTACAATTTTAAAAATGCCCTGGATTTTAGGAGTGGCTGAAATGATGTCACTCCTCAAGGAGGAGGTTGAGGTAAGATATACAAACCTCCTTCCAGAAAGTGCAGGTCTCAGTCACCGTGACACAGATAGCATCTGTCTGTCATCAGACGTGTCTTTCTTCTCCTGGGATGTCAGTTAGACAAATGAAGAAGCCAATTGTGGTGTTTACCATCCGATTTGAGATGTTTCAGCCAAAGAGTTTATGTATTGCACTCTGGTGTGCAGTATCCACCCCAACACAGCTGTGTTCATAAACACACCCTCACACACACACAGATCTGAGCAGGCGAATACTCTGAACATCACATCATTTCGTATGTAACTTGCACACACCCTCTTTTTATCACGCTCACTTCATTAAAAAATACATCACTAACATATTATTCAAACTCATTTGCATTGCTGTGAGAAACAGTCTAGAGGGACAAATAAAGCAAGACGTGCACAGCAGCAGTAAACGCATTTCGGCAAGTTCGATAATGAATGATAATACCATTTGGTTGGAGTGGAATGATTTCTCTCCATTATTTTCACAGCGATTGCATTCCCAGCAGCCATCTGGCCTGCGTGTCACTGTCACTGACCAACACCGCGGGAACGAGCGAGCCAAGTAGTCAATCATGTATTCAAATGCACAATAAGCAGATTTTGGGATTTTCGTTGGCATGTTGTTGTCATGCTGTTGGCAGACCTCAATGTTTTTCTGTTTAGGGCTGTTTTGTTCATATTTGGCTGCATACACACATTGACGTCTTAGTGACAGGTACACTTAATGTGGAAGGTAGTCTAACCTGAATCGCCTTTTTTCTTTTTTGGCTACACTAACACTAATCTGGAAAATTCAATTAGATGTGTTTTAGGAAATTGAAAGCTTGCATAGATATATCAGCAAAATAGAAATTAGAAAAATTAATTATCATCTGAAAGTTGTTATTCGGTTTGGATGTGTAATGATGTTTTGTTGTAAGCAGTAATTTCGCTATATATTTTTTGAAAGGGAAATTGTAAGTACTAGACTGGCATTAGAAAAGCAATATTTTGGTGTCTTTCAGCGGTAAAAAAGAAAGGTATTTATTTCATCAGTTTGTGTTTTTCAACCGGCTGAAGCATTCAGTTTGAGCTGCTGGGAACATTGTAGCAGATTTCTAGTTGACCTAATCTGGTAATTAACTGTCAGTCAGACTGTCATGAGAGCATTCACCACACCTCCCTTGGACTTGGATCCTCTCATGGACTCCATATCCCATAATGCATTGCACTCTCATACCTGCTCTCATACCCCACCCCTTCATCCACGCTATTTAACTTCAACATTCACTCTCAGTCAAACGCAAAGTATTGATTTGCTCAGGTGATCTTTCCAGTGTTTTGTTGTTTTTGACCTCCGCCCATTCTGACAGAAATGTGGCGTAAGCAGGTGCGTAGCCAGGATTTTTCAAATACCGAGGTCATTTTTTCCCCGACTCTCTGAATCTGTAGCGTAGCGTGACTTCAAATGCCGCTGCCTGCAAAGACAGATAGAGGTATAGATTTCAATTCAGAATGTGAATTTAATTGGGATACAATACAGACGACATATGGATTCAGACACGGACCGGGTTCTATGTTTGGCATTGATCGTCACTGCTGCATTTCAGCTTTGACTAATTTAAAATTTCAGGAAAAAATACGAGGACATGACCTCTGTGTCCTCAATGGTAAATACGGCACTGGGCGTAAGCGTTCGGATCCATACGCAAAGACTTTATTGAATGGTCAGCAGGCATGGTCAAAATCACTGGCAGACGGGAATAAAGTGGGCTAGGCAAAGGCGTGGTCAAATATACAAAGCAAGAGGGTCGAGGCAGGCAGCAAACAATCACAGAAAGGCCAGAGGTCAAAAACACCAAAACGGGAAAGAAAGCTTGGAAAGATTGTCTGAGCAAATTAATACTTTGCGTTTTACTGAGCGTGAATGTGGCAGTTAAATAGTGTGGATGAAGGAGTGGGGTGATGAGTACAGAATGTGAACAGGTGTGAGAGCAATGTATGATGGGATATGGAGTCCATGAGAGAATGAGTCCAGGGGAGGTGTGGTGAATGCGGATGCCCTCAAGTGGACCGTGTTTAAAAACAACCTGAATAGCATAAACTAGTATGTTAACAGCAAGGTGGTCTAGTAGATTGGATGAGCTAATGGCCATCTAAAAACGGATGTTTTAGTAGAACACTAGAGAACTGTCAAGGAACTTCAGTTTTGTTTCAAATACCAAACTCTATTTTAAATTAGTTTACTTGAAGTTTACAACAACACTGGTATAATATTTGAAACAGTTCTTTGTATTTGGCTTTGCACTGCTAAGGTTTGATATAAACACAGATTTTATTCATAATTAGATTTAAAACCCTGGACGTTTATAGCAGTATCTTCAGTTTTTTTTATATATTTTATATATTCTTTTTTTTATATATTCTGCACTAACATCAAACATTTCTGATTTGCTTACCGGCCATTTGCTTGCCCAGTCTCCAGCTAGAAACCTCAGGAATAATAGCATTAGTGTTTCCATCCTCTCAGTGGTACCAAGCAGCACCGCCGCATGACAAAGAGCCCGATTCTTCCCAGCGAAGGCTCCCTGAGAGGGGGCAGGCAGAATGAGCAGCCTCTACAACACCACATTGGCGTAAAATATGGCCGCGTAAAAAAGGGGACAGAGAGTGAGACAGTATGTCATAAACACTGACAATAAACCGTCTGTCTGTGGGCACGATGAGATGAGGGAAAAAGAGAAAGGGACCGTTATGGCTTTTTGAGATGATAGAGATATGCAAGGATCTGTCAGACGAGAGGTTGAATGGTACAGAAAATCACTCGTCAAATCCGTGCCTGCTGTAGCAGTCTTCTGCTTTTCAGAGAATATGCCTTTCAAGCAGTCTGGAAGTTCACGGGAAGATTTTGAACTCTTCAGACAGTCTCTTGAAATAGTTTTTGTGCCGTTTAGCACCACTTTTGCAAAGAAGATCGCTCACTGTTTTTTGGAGACGATATTTGGTGGATGATTGTCTTGTTGGAGGAAAATCAACGAAACTTCACTTAATGCACTTGCAGTGCTCAAGGGTGTGTTGGAACAGCTGTTAAACGTTGTTCATATTTTGATTGATTTTTTATTTTGATCTATTTAATCACATTTCTATCAGTATTGTTCTTATCAGTGTTTTTCTTGTATCACACACGGGTCCAAAATGTTTGGAGTAAAAGGAAAAATGCTGCTGTTGTGCATTTTTCTGATTTCATTTTTCATGTAAAATGATATCATCTGTATTTTAAATTATTGCAATAGTGAGCACAGCAGCTCAGAATCAAAGAACATCCGTACTACAGAAACATTTATTCATGTTATGTCATTTTTCTAGATTGAAATTCTAAAGCTTTGCGGTTGCTAATTAATGTCTTGTTCTGTCTCTGTCTTTTTATTTCCTGATAATCTCCTTTAGTCCAACTCCTGAGATCCACAGATCTTGGCCGCCACAGTTTGCTTTATATAAAGGAGATTGGACATGGCTGGTTTGGCAAGGTAAGTGCAGTTGGTTTATTGTCTATTGTTTATTTGTTTTGTACATTTGTGCACCTCAAAGACATGAACGCCCTAAGCGTTTTCTGTTACGGATCAAAGATTAAGCTTCGTAGTTCAGTCCCAAGGATGTGAAAATATCTTCCATGCTGTTTTACCTCAGAAATACTCAAGCTTTGACGTTGGATGTTGTGAGAATTTAATATTTCTGTGTAGCAATGAATTCCAGAAAGAAGGAAATATCTGTGCCTCATTCATTCTCATTCTTTTTCTCTTTCTCTCTACTTCTTTGTCTAACGCACATACATAAAACACACACACTACCCCAACTTTCCATTGAATGGGTATGTCCATTTGTATGTCTGTGTCTCTGTGGCTGCATGTTTATCGATGTCTCATCTGGCTTTTTGTTGTTTCGTCTTCCTTTTGAGCATCTTTTCGCATGATTCCTGGACTTGATTTAAACCTTTTTGGCTTTGTTTGTGTGGAATATCTGTCTTCCATTTTCTTCCTTCCTTTACTTCCTGTGTACCCATTTTTTTTTTGTGCACATCTGTTTGTGTCTTTCTGTGTCACCCTGTTGATAACTGTGTGTGTTGTCCATTTTCCCTCTGTTCATACCTGTATGTGTGTTTCTGTTGTCTTTCCCTTGTGTGTTCGTGTATATGTGTGTCGGTGGGATGTTGTTCACAGGTATTGTTGGGGGAGGTTCACTCTGGTCTCAGCAGTACCCAGGTGATTGTAAAGGAACTAAAGGCCAGTGCCAGTGTGCAGGACCAGATGCACTTTCTGGAAGAGGCTCGGCCGTATCGGTACACAAATATATATTAAAATTAACCTTTTTTTTAAATTTTGGGTGTACTATATTTGTAATATGAGCGTATGGTATGATTGTGGGATATTGTAGTGATGATTTGGCTCTGTTTGTGCAGGTCTCTCCAGCATCCAGCTCTAGTGCAGTGCCTCGCTCAGTGCACAGAGGTTACACCCTACTTAGTGGTCATGGAGTTCTGCCCACTGGTTAGTCCATTATTTTATTTATATTTATTATATCTTAAGGGAAAACATTCTATTATTTTTCTCATTTTCGCATGTCTTTACATCTTAAGAGAAAACATGCTATTATTTTCTCACTTTTGCCTGGTGTGAAAAAAATCCCAAAACATTCCAATATCAATGTTGGCGTTTTGCAAGAGTCATAACATGATAGTGTGTTTCTTTATTTCATATTATTCTTCTCCTGTTATTGCCTACCTAGGTCAATTGTGCAACAGCATGTTTTTTGAAACACAACAGCCCTTAGAAACAACATCATACAGCACCCCACATGATGTCTTGCTATATATCGCCCCCCAATGGTTAGCTGAGAAAAATCAGGCTGATAGCACCCTCTTTTGATGTTAATCATACTGATTTGAATTTACGCCTCATCTTTGTATTTTAGCATGTGTTTTATGTGTTCCGTGTCAACAGGGTGATGTTAAAGGTTACCTGCGCAGCTGCCGGGCAACAGATTCCATGACCCCTGACCCCTTACTACTTCAAAGGATGGCGTGTGAGATCACTTCAGGCCTGCTTCATCTTCACAAAAACAACTTCACCCACAGGTCAGCCAACACATTTGATTTACTTCAACATTCTATTTTACACACAAATCTATGTTCAGAGAAACTTTGTATCATTTAGAACCAAATTATAATAGTTATCATCTTTATCATTCTCAAATCGAGTAATGACACCCGACATCAGATTTAACAGTATGAAGCTAATGAGTATTCATTAGCTGCTTCCTGTCTCCATGGTTTTTCCCTGCAACAATCTCCTGATGCTGCCTGAGTGTTTTTACTCCACTCCAGCATCAGTGATTTTGTTGCCGGGGGTCACCACACATCTACAAGCAACTTCAGCATGTCCTGACCAAGATGCTCCAGAACAGGTTCCTGAATAATTATTTTTGGAAAGCATCATCACAATGCAGTGAAATGATGGCTATTTCTGGCATTGCATCTGTCATAAATTGTAACTTTATGTTAATTTCATGCAGGCTTGCAGTTTTGTTAATGACATCCAGTTATGTTTGAGCCAGCAATATAAAATCATTTAGGCCGTGTCCTATTTTTAGAAGATGCTTATCCTTTATTTATTTATTTTTGGTGCCCTCTTTCTTTTCTGCAGTGATCTGGCTTTAAGAAACTGCCTGCTAACCTCAGACATAAAAGTTAAGATTGGAGACTATGGACTAGCGCACAACAAGTACAAGGTGTGTACACTTAAATCCATATATTTTTTTAATCTACTAAAATATATCTATAAAATATCTAATTATGAATAGTTATACAATCCTGAATTTAAGATTACATTCAATTACTAGTTTTTTTTATCCTTTTTTATTTCAATAACTTTCAAAATTTCATGTCTGTTCCTCTCTAGGATGACTACTTTGTGACATCAGACCAGAATTGGATTCCCTTACGCTGGATTGCCCCTGAGCTGGTTGATGAGGTTCATGGTAACTTACTGGTGGTGGACCAAACCAAGGAAAGCAACATCTGGTCAGTACCTTCAAAAGTGGCTACAGCACAGAGCACATTCTTGCATTTGTAGCAGTGGCGGCTACTGGTCTGTCAAATAGGGGAAGCTCATTTTCGCCCTACATCATAAAATTGTCTATTTATCTAG
>JAUCMU010000021.1:12369044-12403813 GCA_032275025.1 Enteromius treurensis | reverse complement strand
GAGAAAACTAAAGTGTTTTTTGACCTTGCATACACATAAACCTGTTTTAAGACACTCATAAAACAATATTAGCCACTTTTAAAATGGCATAATAGGGGCACTTTAGGTAAAACTATTCAAGTAAGACACACTTAAAGGGCACCTATTATACACCTTTTTACAAAATGTAATATAAGTCTCAAGTGGCTCCAGAATGTGTCCATGAAGATTCAGCTTAAAACACCCCCCAGTTAATTTATTATAACATTTTTAAATGCTTATTTAGAATGGAATTTTGAGTGCATGTTTCTTTAAATGCAAATAAGCTGCTGGTCCTCACCCACTTTTCCAGAATAGGCTTATATCTGTGAAGTTTAACAGCTGGGAAAGGAATCACATGTTTATATTAGATCTGTGTATTAAAGGCAGGGTCACCAAATCACCAAAACAAACACGCCCCTACCCCAAAAGGGTCTTGCCCCTTTGATAGCTCCACCCCACACATACATAGCTTAAGCAACCGAGTCAAAGAGTTCTGTGAAACAAAGCAGTACCAATGTTACACCGCCTATACGGGACACGAGTGGCGCAACAAAATACTATAAAAGTCATTATAATCAGTGATGCAAGCGGCGAGACAAATCTCAGACAGAAAACTGTTGCCACATTCTATTTATGACGAGCTTACATGAATCACAAATGATTTTCAGCTGTCGCTTTATCACGTTCAGTGTAACTCAATGTCTGTCAACAATTGTGGGTGGGGCTTGCAAAATGTGACATCATATTTTATGGATTCTGTAAATAGCTTGTTCTGAGAGATGGCCTATGATTTATGAGTGAAGTTATTGATCTTAGATTTTTTTTTTTTTAATTATAAGGTGTACTGTTTATGCAAATATATGTCTCGAAAAAAAAAAACAGCATGTGAAGAATAAAGCCTCACAGACACTGACCTGCAGTGACAGTTCATTGGTCCGACACACACACAGATGAGCATAAATAAGAAATGATCAAATCACTGTTCAAGAAACACATGCCAAGTCCCAATCCATAGGCCAAGCAGTGCCAGTTGCACCACCTGCCTAAATGACACACTGTTGCCATAGATACAAGGGGGAGGGGGCAAATATGGGCAGCCAGTTTATAGCTGGACACAACACATGGCACAAGCACAAAGCATTTCGGTCATATGTTAGACTCCATGCGCCTTAATCAGTGTGGGACCACAACCACACACATCCCTACACAAACCCAGCAGCGCTCATTTCTCTTTCTCTCGCTCATCACCACTCGGACCGGCTCTTTCCCCTCATCTACGGCATCAAAGACAACAATCAGCAGAGTGAACTTAAAAAGCTCTGCACACACGGTGCGCAGAGAGAGAGCAGGGCTTTTATATATTGACTGTGAGACCTTATGAAGCAGCCAATAACTTGCAGCCGTTTCTTAGAAACGTGACATTATAAAATAGGCCCTGAATGGCCCCTGATCCGCTGTCAGGTTAGCGTTTGTGTGCGTGTCTGTTACCTGTTGGCCATGGTAGAACACAGCTAAAAGGAACATCGCCATGAGAAGCAGAGACGTTTCCTTGGTTCCCAGAAAGCTTTTGCTGTAACCAGAGAAACAGCGCAGAATGTCTCATTAGTTCTGCAGCATGTATATAATGTCCACAGTGCAGTTAGTTAAGAGAAACATCTGTCATAAATGTCATAAAGAGCCTTCATGATATAATCACAGTGTACACAGTTTGTCAAACACTTATTATATCTGCTATACGACAAAATTATTTGTTTGTAAAGGGGTCACGAATTTAGAATAGGCTATTTTTTATCCTGTTTTTATCAGAATTTGAATATTTGAATAGGCGTGTTAAATTGTAAATGCCCACTGCTATGATTGGCTAATAGTTGTATATTTATATCAGCCTACAACCCTCTTAGATGGACACTGCTGTGATATTTATATATGCATAAATATGTCAAAAGATCTGTCTTTTAGTTTACATTTTTCTGAAAATCCTGCGTCGAGTTCTGCTTTTTTTGTAAAAGAATCCACAGTATGAAGTCAACAAAGGACCAAGTTCTTACTAATGTGGTCTGACACTTCATTAAAAATAAAGTTCATCAAATAAAGTTTATTGTTTGGTTTCTGCATAGATATGCATTTACCACTCTTGTTATTTAGACTACACGCATGAATCAGTGAATAGGGTTAAACAGGCATGCGGAAGCAGGCGTTGATCTTCTGCAGAGGCAGTGCTTATCCACACAGTTGTATCATAAAGTAGCATGTTCCACAAGATATAGTTGGCAGACTGGCTTTATTATAAGCTTTGAGATCTGAAACTTACAGGATGTTTTCATAGGACAATGACCTATACGCCAAAAGATCAAGGGAATTTAGTTTTTCAGTTTATGACGCCTTTAAGGTAGTACCTTGTTCAGAATTTGATTCAGAGGCTTAGTTCTTGTTTATGAGTTGTACTTGGTAGTGATTGACAGTGGTCTAACTATTTAAGTAAATGTGGAGGACAAGGATATTAGCAAGGGAGTTTGTTTTTGTACTTTTTGTTGAAACAATTTTTTCATAATCAAAAATTACTAACACCAAGGTCAAGGTAACAACATATATTTGATATACAAATCTTTTGCAATGTTGACTACTACTTTAGAAACAGCATGACATTTATTGCTCTTATAGTTGGTCCACCTCATCTTACGAAGTTCCTTGAGTCATGTATAATTTTGCTCTATAATTTGTTCTTTAATGGCTCCTGACTGGCACAATGTGGGAGTTTGCATACCTCTGATTAAGTGTAAGTGTGTCATAGCGGATGAACAGTGGTGTGTAGAAGGCCTCGGTCAGCACTGCGTAGATAGCGATCATGATCAGCAGGATGGCCAGCTTCAGAACCGAGTTCAGTCTGAGGAACACTGCACACGTCACCATTGCCAACACTCCGGTAAACACGAAATACTGTCAATAAACGGGCAGACAACCTCACTATTAGCCACCCGTTGCTGTACAGTGAATGAATTGATTTTAAACAGTTTACACATTTGCTTGAATTCTGGCGATCCTTTTTAACAAACTCAAACTGGCAAGAAGCTGTGGGTCTGATTGTGTGGGAGGCAGGGGATGAAAAGACCTCTGGGTAGAAGCAGATATCGGGAATTGAGGCAGATGCATTAAACGTCTGGTTCCTGAATGAGCCGGATTTATCGAAATCACACCAAAGCTACGATAAAAAAAGAAAGAGAGTGCTAATGTTAGAGAATGTATTGCATTTTAGAAATCATCTGTATAAAGAGCAATAAAATTACATTGTAAAGAACTTTCTAGCTATAGGTTTATGTAACTGAAAAATGACTGATATAATATTCTACTGAAAGTAGTTAATGATAATATTCTATTAAATAAAAAAAATATATAATAATAATTTAATTTAGGCATCACAGCACTATAAAATACACTATGAAAAACTTTTGTTTTGAAATTTGCTGAAGATGAAATTAACATGTTTTTAAAGTTTTACTTCATGATGGAAAAAAGTCATCTAAAGGTAAAAACTAGGGAAATTATTAAATAAAAAAAAGAAATCACATTAAAAATTGACCAATACAATGCAAAAAAAATTAAATTGCTTATATTGGCCAATAACCAATATGATATTGATATAAGCCAAAATCTGCGCCAAAAAAAAGTGATTTTCACAAAGGATTTGTATATTAAATTTAAAAAAAGATTTGCTACAAAAGGCAAAAAAATAATTCCTGGTAAAAATGACATAAATAAATAAATGTGAACTTGATTAAAGTCAACCAATCTGCGACAGCTAAATGTAACATTTTTGAAAAGGCAAAACTGTCTCTGAGTGACATAATTTATATTATAATGTAATTTTAATAATAAGGTAATACTTTAGAATAGGTAACACCTTTTAACTACTAACTACAACTTTTCCCTCAATAAAATCTTATTTTGCTTATTATACATTTTTAATAAGGTAGTAATTAAGTTTAGGTATAGGGTAGGATTAAAGAGGCATTAATATGTGCCTAATTAGCACTTATAAATGGCTAATATTCTAGTAATGTGCATGCTAAAGTGTTACCAATATGAATTTAGTAAAAAAAGTATAATGCACTATGCAAAAAACATTACATTTAATTCCCTGTTTGCAGATTTTGAGCCATGCATTGTGCAATCCTTTTTTACCAAATTCTAGAATCAAAATAAAATCATTTATACTCCACAGTGGGTCTATAATTCTTGAATTGAAATTGGCTCAGCTCACATATTAAAACTTTATATATCCACGATAACATTTGTGTATAATGATGAAATTGAAAAAATAAATAAAAAAAGTTTGCTCACTATGTTGATCATGGCAGCCAGGAAGTTGATGAGGATGGAGAGGAAGATGACGACGTTCCGTGCAGCATACGTTTCGTTCACCCAGCAACATGCTTTTCGCAAAACCAGCGGCAAACACTTATAATCCTCCGCCGTTGTCACAACAACAAGGCAACAGTGCAGCAAGATGAGGACGGAGAACTGTATCACCATAGTGACCATCCTACAAACATGAGCGATTGCATATTATATGATGCTCTCATGGGAGTAATCGAATATTCAAGACTGGCGTGGATCAAGTGTCATTGTAAAAGCCACATCGGACACTACTGGAAATATTAATCCATGACTTCTATATGCAGTATAAACCCAAACAGATCATGTGTCAACCTCAATGTCTGCGGTGGATATGACCATCAGTATATGTACATGTTTTACCTTGCAGAGGGAAGTAAGCTCTGTATTCCAGTGATGAAGAAGAGAACAATGAAGGCACACACAAGATTAGACTTAAACACCTCGTCTCGCATCTGGGAATACTGTAGAGGAAACACATACACACACAGAAAAGTAAGGACAAAAATTCCTCTTCACGTGACGACCACAATGACACCAAGAAAGCAAAGCTAACCACATAGGAAAGAGCAGGGTAGGCGCTCATAAACACACATACACACAGCTCCTGTGCTCTCTGGGTTAGTGAGAGGATGTGTGATGTCAGGGCATTGTGGAAGCGGGGCAAACCAAAAATCTCAAGCACAGAGAGTGGCACAGAGTCAAGCAGGGGGGCAAAGGTCAACTCAAACGAGCAGAAATGAGGTAAGGGACAAATAAACACACTAAAAAGCGTTTTTACTAAGATGAAAACATGCATGGAAGTGGATCATGAGTAACCCGAAGGCTTGTCTGTGGGCAAATCCTGGTTGTTCAGGAAGAATTAAAGTTCATATGATGAACCAAGTTCATCAGTGACGGTGATTAAAAACGATCAATTTGGAGACCAATTCAATCGGCTAAATTCACTGGCTCATTATCCTAAGTGTTGATTTAAATGTACTCCCTTTTTCTTTGTCAGAACCTGCTGATCAGATCAGGAAGCAACCTTCTTGTCAGACTAATGGCAACAGCGGCTCTCAAGTTAGAGGGTTAGTTCAGCCAAAAATGAAAATTCTGTCATTAATTATTCACGTCATTCCAAGTCCATAAAACCTGATGGCCAGAGACTGATGTGGAAGAGGAGAAATCATTAAATAAAGTCGGTATTTCCTTTCTCTGCACACAAACTGTTTTACCGTAGCTTCAAAAAAATACAGTTGAACCACTGATGGTCACATGGACTATTGTACAGATGTCCTTGCTGTGAATATATCACTTGCACGGGTTTGGAAAGACATGAGGGTGAGTAATTAACTACAGAATTGTCATTTTTGGGTGAATTGTCCCTTTAACAGTTCACCAACTGTAGCACGATTCATTAACAAAAGGGTTGTATACTGTATATGAACTTTCATTTAATAACTTAAGGACTTCAAAATGAAACATTTTGTTTTTAACGATCTAAAAATAAACTGCACTGTAGTGGTGTTAGAAGTGTCATCGGTTCTGCAAGAAAATCCAAATAAAACTGGAGGCAGATGGTTCCTGTGACCATAAATATGGTGCAAATTGGTCAAGATATATGGTCCATCTGGTTGACCATCTTGGACCAACGAGAGAGCAGCAACCATGCCTTAAAAACAGCTGCACCACGTTAACTTGTTTTTTCTTTGTCAGATGGGACGTAATTGAGAAGATTTTAAACCGCTGTGGATGTTCAAGAAAGTATCGACTGCCATTGCTGGCACACAACGTCCTTTAGTTTACTCATGACAAAAACACTCTCTCGCCTCCTTCTCTTGCACCTCCAAAACCAAAATAAAGCAAACAAGAGAGAGTGAGAGAGCGGAGAGGGAGGACAGCATGGCTGGAAGATGGGAGCAGGCTACCTTGTGCTCCAGCAGTGCTTCTCTAAAGGTGAGAGAGAAGGGGGAGATATGTTCTTGGCGGAGCTTGTCCCCGCTGCGCAGGGCGATGGCGCTCTGCATGCGAGCGTTAATTTCCTGTGAGCCGGCGCGCACATGCAGGGCTTGAGCCAGGTGGTTGGGGAGCAGGTTAATGGAGTGACGTGTGAGCGCAGCCAGAGTCTACAGAGGAAAAGCACATGCAGCGCCCATGAGTCTAAGAGAGTGTGTGTTCGTTTACGTGTATGTGTGTGTTGGCGTGTATCTGTTCATCCAAGAGCTCTGCACAACATAAATATATGACAATCAAAGAAACATTAGAAAACGATTGGACAAACACATGAACGATTACTTAGCTAAAGGAGGACAAATTACAGACTTCTAATTTTTATTTAAGGTTAATTACAATTAAATATATATATCAACCTAAACTTTTAATTTATGTACGTATAATATATTTATGTATCATTTATATATAACAGTTTTCCCACATACAGAATCCCCATTGTAGGTTTTGCCAGATTAAGTTCATTTCTCATGACAATTTTGTCCCCAAACGACAGCTAAGTACACACACACACATAACACTTGCACGTAACATGATTATTTTTTGTACAGCGAATGCTCTGGACTGTAAGTAATAGGCTTTTCTAACTGCCTACAGCTCAGCCCATCTTTTAGAGTGGATCTAGAAAATCAACACACTATTGCAATGTCTAATAATTCCACTGCCTTAATGCCGGAAAGCTGGACCTTTTATATCAGATATTTTAAGTCATAATATATAAGGCTGATCCGTTTAGTTCTCTCTGCTGGAAAATCCAGTTAAAACCTGGTTGACTGCTGATTTTTCATGGTTTCTATATGGTCTACGGTTGATTGATGGTAGACCACCTTGGGTAAGGTAAGAACCCTTTCCCATCTGCTGAAAACAACATATTCTGTACATATGACCTACAGTATTTAAGCTCTTTTCAGCAAACTTTATGTTACACATGTTAAAGATTTATACAGAGGTTGCCAAAATTCTTAGCACACTTGGCATATTTAAGTGTGATGGAAGAAATCTGCTGGAACATTCAAAATGATGGACTGGCCTCCTCAAAGTCTGGGACTCAACCCCATCGGGCAAAATTGGGGCAGAAGGCATGGGATAACATCAGTGTTGAAGTAATATTGAAATATGTTGATGCTATGCCTGTGTGATGTGCTGCTTTAATTGCTGCAAAAGGTGGACATACCAAATATTGAAAGTTTAAAAAGTGAATATAAACAGCATGACTCACTTCATCTGATATTTGTTGTGTTTAGAGCAACTGTCTGCATGTTTCATGAAATTACAAATTTTTTGGAGACAAAAAAAGGTCAATATTTTCATATCCTTCAGGTGTTCTAACATTTTTGGCCACCACTGTAAATCATCCAAATGTCAACTGATCCAAATCCAATACCAAGATACGACCGTGTCGCATATGCTGCATGCTTCGAATATGAACAGCTAGGTTGATAAAAATTTGAGCCATTTATCTTGGCTAGAAAAATAAAAACGGACACTATTATTTTTAAATGTTTAAATTATGAAAAGTTTAAGGATTTCCAGAAAAACTAACTAATAACTAACTTTACCACACCATGACACAGGATTTTGTTCATGCAGCTCACCTCTAGTAAACACTTGTATAGAGATACAATACACACAAGATTTTAATAGCTCATACTGTAGGTTCATATGATGACAGAGGTTAAAGATATCACTTGCCTTAAACACACTGTACAGCATAAGGAAACAAATTAAAAATGGCATGAACAGGACCTGGATAAGTTCAGACCACTCAACTAAAGCTGATGACTGTACAAGGAAAGGGAGGTAACCTTACATGACCTGCACAATGTTACTTCAGGCTGGCTATACCATGGCTCTGTTCCAAATTAACTGTTTACATGAGCCATCCTAAGTGGTCCAAAATGGGCAGCAATGCCCATGCAAACCAACTCACATACCCGAACAAACAGTGCACTACACGTAAAGTAAAACTCATCTAATGCAAGTGTCAAACTAGCTAATTCAGCTGACTAATGTCTTCAAAACAAAAAAAAAAACCAAAATGCTAGTAAAACAGAATAAGCTAAACACTCAATACTTGAATAAGCACAAAACGATTTGTGCTTATTTGTTTCTTATTAACATAACTGACTAATATTGTTATAATTTACGGAACATGCTCTATTCAGAAAATCCATTTGAAAGATGCTTAGTTCAAACCTGACAGAATCAGCCAACCTGTGTCAAGAAAGCTGTTTTTAAAGCATCATGCTGTCAAACGTTATTACATGGACGAATGGCAAAAGACCTCCATGTTTGTGGGTCACCAAACACATTAGTTTATAGCAAACCCAGCAACTAGCATATATGTGACATATGTGAACTGGAAGTAAAATGAAAGAATTGTGCTCTCTCCGTCACAGTGTAGGCATGTGCTGTATTGTATCGAGTGTGTTTAACAGCGGAAATGTCAGCACCAGGGTGGAGGTCAAATTGAGGGATGACTAGCAGAGGATATTGCATTAACAGGATCTGACACAGACGTTTGATTTTGTTTTGACCACTGAAAGTATCTTTAAAGAGGACTATCATCTGTGCCGTGAGCTGGAGCTGTGGTCACTGTAAGCCGTGAGTCATCTAGAGAAACACTAGAATTACAAAACTCGCATACAGACTCCTTCTTATACATGCACAACAAACTATTCACACAATAGACTTAGGAGGTGCTGCTTTACTCAAAAATGCACAATATATATTCTGTCTACAGTACTGTATACATTCATGTCCTCAAAGCGACTGTTGAAAATAATTTTAAATTTGTGTCAGCAAGTCATAAATAGTACGTGGCAGCAGTTTTCTGTTGGAGATTCGTCATGCTGTTCGTGTCCAGTGTAGACAGCATCACTGATTATAGTGAATAATATAACTGTAGATATAATAGAAACAAATTGTTTCTAGTTTGTTCATAATTAATGTAATAACTACAGCTGTGGTAACTTTGTTACGACACCTTTGTCTTAAGCGCCCAAATAATGTTTTGGGCCATGTATATGGACTTTTTATTCATTCATTCTATAACAGTGTTTGCTCATGTATGTAATCAGAATTATATTAACTGATGTGGGCAAATCTGCTGGGATTAGGAACTGTTAATTTAGTTTATAACTGGGATTTTCATTGAAAGCTCTGAGAGGTGTAGGCCTATGACTGCTATGAGTGGGTTGAGAAAACATTCAATAAATGTTCTCCTTACTAGTAAAAATGAATGAAATGGACAATATCTTATAGCCTTGAAAACCTAAAGAGACTGAAGAGACAAGTTCATATATATTCAATAAGAGTTATTCTGTCTAGCAACTGCAGAGAAGAGTTCTTACTTATACAGCAATGCTAAAAACAACACCATTTAAATGTTTGCGGTTAGTAAATTAGCATTTAAATGATCAAAAGTGATGACTGCTATTTAAAGAAAAGTAAAAAGTTACGGAACCTGAAGCCACCTTAACCAATTGTCTTACTTTAATTACTTCTGCTCCGTTTACAAAGAAAACCTGTCATGAAAATTTCTCAAAACAGCTGCAACAGAAGAGTTCAACGATTATTGCTGCTTGGTACACGCCATGTTTGAACGCCGGTATCGATTCCGGTCACAGAACTGCTGCGTCATCGCGTTACACCCACCTCTGTCGTGCTTTGGGGTTGGGGGAGCTCGTTTCTCATTGGTTCCCATTTTTGGGGAACAGAAAAGCTCTAAAACGGCAGCTTGGCCACACTGACTTTGCTCACAAAATAGAATGTAGCGTCACAGGAAGTATGGGCGGGCACAGGCTAGTGACACTGAGGACTGGAGCATTGCCTGATGAAAATTAATCTTTGCCATCACAAATAATATAATAATATGATAACATTTTAACATAATATTTCACAATTTCATAATATTTCTTGACTAATAAATGCAGTCTTGTTGACAAAAATTAATTTCCTTCAAAAACATGTAAAAAAATCTTACAGAATGGTAGTTTGAATTGCTAAAAACTGGGGATTTAATGCAATTATGATTAATCATGCCCCCTAATGCGGCAAATTATACTTTTAGTGTGAGTGATTCACATTCATTAGCCTCATGCTCATTTCTCCTCCAACAACTATCAAAAATTGCTCCTGCACTTCAATTCAGACGCATGCAAGGTATACTTTTCAATTTCACAGATTAGCAATACTGCTTCCTTTTGAATGAAGCTGAATATGACTTTATTTTTCTGACTAAGGTGTTTGTATTCATGTTTTCCGTTCTAGGTGAGGTATCTGTCAGATCGTGAATTGAATGAAACTTGAAAAAATCTGGGTGGAGTAGAAGAGATGGAAAAGCTTTTGGGTGGAGATGTCAGAGAATCAATTTGAGTTCTTCTCAATAATCCCAAAGGTGGAACAATAAAGCTCTTGAGAGCTCTAATGCTTTATAGAGCAGCAAAGCTTCCCCAAATTGCTTATGGGGTGGAGTTTAAATGGCTTAGGGGTGGGTTAGTTAGTGGGTTAGGGTTTGCGTGGTCAGACGTCAGAAGTCACGAGGCAGGGCTCCAGACAAAAATAAGGACTCCTATAGGAAACAAAACTTGGTGCCAAATTATAATTATTTTTTAAGAGCCACAGAAAAAATGTGTTTTCTTTGTTGGGTTTTAACCACTTCTTCGGTTATATTGTAATTTGTTTATGGGTTACTTTAAAGCTTACACTTTGTTATTAAAAGGCTTAATGTGATTATTGGATGGAAAGCACACTACAAATAACATCAAGTCCACGCATTAACAGAAACAGCAGATAAGATCTTAATAACAAGAAGCCATATTAGCAATGCTTATAAAGAAACATTTTTAACAATATTGTTAATGGCCAAACAGCTGAAACCTTTACTTGCTGCATTTTGTTGAATTTAGGGTTAGGGCACAAAATATACACTGCATTTCTCCAGCATTTTCGATCTTACTACAACTGGAGCTGCTTTTAGCAGGTCTGCAGTCAACGCTGGTGCAGAGACGGGGACTCTTTGGAAGGGTTTTTTCCTTTAAAACTTTAACGTGCTAAAAAAGCAGGGAAAAAAGGCATTAAGTGAATTTAAAGTCTCCAGTGGTGAGCTCAGCAAAAATATCACTCGCAAATGAATATTTTTAATGAAATGAATATACTTCAGGAATACTACAGTATGATAAAAGAAGAAAGGTGCAGTTCTCTAGCCTGGCTTCCGCGACTTTAAAGCTCATAGGAGCTTAGTTTTGGCCAAGCTACCTTACTACCCGCCTTCTGGGAGGCGGGTTTAACCTGTGTCCATCAGATGCCTGTGTATACTACTGGACGAATCTACAACCAATCAGACCACTCATTTCGATGATGTATACGTAGCGACGGAACCTGAAGCCACCGTAACCAATTGTAGCTAGCTTCATTAAAGCAGTAGGAAAAGCTCGTTTCTCATTGGTTCCCACTTTTTTGGGGAACAGAAATGCTCTAAAACGCCAGTTTTGCCAGACTAACTTTGCTCGCGAAATAAAATGTTGCGTCACAGGAAGTATGGGCGGGCCCAGGCTAGCAGTTCTCTTCCTCTTCTGTAAGTCTTTGGCACTGCCAATAAACAAATGCATGGTTAGTAATATATTTCAGTTATAGTTTCAGTTACAGCTTTAAACCTGGAGGGCAATAAATGACATTCCAATCAGTAGTTCTCTCAAAATTTAAATCTATGTTTTGATCTCGATTTACTTACTGATTTTGGAACACAGGCATTGCAGAGGTATTTTGGCTGATCAATAGTAAATGCTTTCACTACCAAATACAAAAGACGAGGTGTCTGGAGGAAAAGGACCTCAAAGGAAATACTCTCAGGTTCTGTGATTATATGCATGTGTGTGTATGTTTTTGAGTCCATGAAGTTTTGGATTACACATAAAAACACAAGGACTGAGACACTAAATCCATTAACAGAACCACCCTTTGGCAGAACCCAAACACCCACTAAAACACACATTCACTCACTCAAACACACACACTGTGGCTGCAATGCGTCACTGAGGACAAAGCCTGAACAGGGAGACGGATGAGAGAGGGAGAGGATGTGAGATAAAGGAGAAGAAAAGAACAGCAGATGAAAGAGGAGAGAGAGAGAGGGATAAACGGAGCGTGAAGGAGAAAAAGAATCCTGTTACAGCCTTACAGACATTCCTGTTGTCATGGAGACCAGCCCTATAATCTTACATACACACATGAACATGTCAGCATAGTTCTGTTTGAACACATCTAGAATAGCTCAGACATACACACACACTCGTCTAATCAACGTGAAAGCTTGAGCTCTCAGCTGATGTGTAATTGGCTGGTTGCCCTGCCAGTCATACAGTGAGAGCTCTTTGATGTGTTAAGATGACTGCATGACAAAGGCAACAAAAGCGCCGCATTAATCAAAGACAACATTCCCTTATGTTAACCACGTCACCATAGCAACAGCCTGGCAACTCTGCCCACACCAAAAGAGAGTTCTGCATCATAATCAGCAGCACATGCCACGGAAACCTTCTAGAACATTGTTGTGAGCCACTCAGCCCTGAGAACCCTTCAAAACACAGCTCCCTCCCAACAGGCTTGAGAACTCCTCAAAAATACTCTTGCAAACTTGACAATCCAAAAGAGCACGGTCTTTACCCTACAGCCCTGTAAAAACTCTAAAACCGGGGTGTGAAACTTCCTGGAGGGCCACTGTCCTGGAGCGTTTTACTCCAACCCTAAATTTACTCATCTGATCAAGCTAATCAAGGTCTTAGGAGTGCTAGAAACCCTTCGGGACAACACTTCGGGAAACCTTCAGTTGCTAAGTTTGACAACTCTGCTCTAAAACAGCTAGAAAAGCTTGTAAAGCTAGAACGGTCCGAAAAGAACAGGTTTGAAAAGCAGCTGGAATGATCTCCCTGCCTTACACAGACTGTCCCATCTTAAAATCTTTAGAATCAACAACAACAAGATTTCTGTCCTAAAGTATTGAAAGCACTCAAAAACATTGTGCAACGTTTACATCTTTGAGAACCCTATAGAATATAGAACTCACCGGAACTCTGTTTCCAGCCTTAAGAGCACACACAAAACAAAACACCCTACAGCCTTGAGAGTACTAAGACTCAGTTAGAACATATTCCTTATGAAACAAATCTGAGAACCACATTGACATTGTGAACCCTACAGAACTCTGTCCACACCCTAAACTCAAGAAAAGTCTCAAGAATCCTGTAAAATATATTTTCTGCCCTATAGTTTTGAGAACCCTCTAGTACACTGTTTCACACTTTAGCCTTGAGGACCTACTGCTACATTTTCCACACCCTATAGCCTTGAGAACCCATTAAACCATTGTTTTTACCCTTTACGCCTTTGTCTTTACGACACAATCTTGAAACCCAGCCACTGCCCTTACCCTGACATTTCAGAATTAATGTGTTTAGACATTGTCTAGTACTAAAGCTTTGAGAACTCTCTGGACTGTTCTTACCCCAAGGCCTCAGGGACACTCTACAAAAACTTATTCTCCAGTTTGAGAACACTCTAGAACATCGTTTCCATCTTAAAAAATTGGAAACTTTGCAACACTATCTTTGTCCTGCAGCCCCTAAAATATTCTAGAAAAACATCCTACAGCCATGAAGAACTTCTAGAATGCACTCTAATATCAAATCAATGTCCAACAGTCCTCAAGTGTGCCATCCTAGAAGGTTCTCAGGCTACAGGATAGGCATCTAACCCTGATCTCAGGAACCCGCTGTCCTGCAAAGTTTATTTCCAACCTGTTTCAGCATACTGTGCCTGTGACTTTTCAAGTGATCTTGATTATGGTTGAACTCTGCAGGACAGTGAGTCCCCAGTAGAAGGGTTAAAGGCCTATGTTCTAGAACCTTATTTCTATTGTCTGAGAAGCTTCTAGAATACCATCACGTTTCAACAGCCCTTTAAGAACCCTTTGAAAATTTTCCTCAACCAACAGTCCAGATGGCCTTTTGGAATACCATCCTTTACCCGACAATCCAGGGCACTTCTAGACTAGAGCTCTATACTGTCCAATACCAAAAAAAAATTAGCCATGCTAAAGAGATTTAGAGATTTAGAGTACTACTTGTTCACTGCTTTTTATTGCATGTTGGATTGAGGCAGGAAAACTGTTCTAAAGGATTCCCAAACTTGCATGCCAGAAATAATGTTTTCAGAGTATATATTCACATTTTAAGCTTCTTTGGGGAGCTACAGTCGCCGAGAAGTTGTAATTACTGATGTACTGGGTGTAGAAAAATTAAAATCTGAAATTATAATCGTCACGTAAAGAACATCATTTAGGGGGTCCTCACACAGAATACATTCCTGCATCTAAAAAGCAGGGCAGAGGAATAGTAAAATTGTCTCCAGACACATTTTGTACTACATTTTGAATTTGGGTGCCATGTTTTTAGAATGCTATGTAATCTGCAAGTTACTGCAAGAGATGTGAAATACGAATAGAACGGTCAAAGATGTCTGTCTAATGCATATTTACACAGAAAATCAATGGATCAGGCAGCACAGTGGAATGTTAAAACATTTTCTGTGAATAACACTTTGCAAGTCGATTTACAGACCAGATCGCCATATAGGTTATGAAGTAACTACACACAACTATCCAGAACAAACCAACCATGCAGGAGGAACACGAAAAAAAAAATGGAGAGATGTGGAAATAAATCAGGAGGCTCACGCTAAAATGAAAGACAGGTGCAGTGAACAGATACAGAGGCTCAATTTAAGTTCCATTTGCCTGCTGTGTTTGAGGTTCAGAATTGCTGAGGTTGCATTAATGCATGTTTTCTTAACTGTGCTTGTTTGGTTGTGCGTGAATGGCACTCACATTCTGTTTGCCCACTATATTATGGAAGGGAAGCTCAGGGCTCCATGTTCCCTCCGTGAAGGAAGTGTTAGAGGTTCTGTGATCTGATTGGTTGGTGGAATCTCTCATGATGTCTTCCGGCAGCGTGAGCAAGCTTTCCTCTGGCTGCTTAATCAGGAAAGTCTCGATGTTATGCCTGCGCAGGAAATCGTTGCGGTCCTTACCGTGACCCTCCTCCACCTCATAATCGCCGTTCAGACAGTCTAGAGCCGCTTTAGAGATGTGGATCCTCCTGAAGGGGGGGGGGGTTGGGGGGGGTAGTCGAAATTAACTACAGATTCGTCTCACAAATCCAAAACAAAATACTTTATATTCAAAATGAGGAAAAAAAAAACTCAATTAATTTCCTCCCAAAAAAATTACACAAGAGGCGGAGAGGTGTCTTAATATGTCTTTTTCATCACAATTGGGCATGTTTGAGGGCTAACGGATAATCCCACTGCACTTCCCTTACTTTTTAATCACCAAAGAGAGCGTTTGTGTGCTCATTTGTGTGTGTATCTTACCCAGGTATTCCCCCAGACTCCAGTTTGTTGGCTATGTCGACGTCCCAAGACCAGACGTCAAATTGCCATTTCCGCAAACCAAGAACTCCGCATAGAACCGAGCCAGAATGGATGCCAATGCGCATGTCTATGTCATGCTTTGTACGTGAGCGCACATACCTAAACATACAAATATGAAAAGTTTAGGATGCATAGCTAGCTCGCTGTGTTGCAACTCTGTAATGTTGCTCCTAAACAACTGTTGAGCTAGAAAAGTCACACTGGGTTTATAAGCAAGTTGAAACACACATTACTCCTGAATGGGGTAACAGGCAAAAGTAAGTGGCTGTTTATAAAAAGTGGAATCGAGGTCATACTGTCACTGCGGTGTGTGTGTTGAGTGGTAGTGTGAGTGCTGTGATATCTGACAGCACTTACACTAGTGCAGCACACACATCCACACCTGCCAAACAAGGGCCTCTCATCTGCTATCTAGCCTCTATTAAGGGTCAACAGGACTGGTCTAGTGGCCTCTTTCTCTGTCATTCATTCACTCACTCGCTCAAACATGTCCATACAACTAACACACTTTTGACAGCTTTTCAAGCCATACCACAGCTTTGTGTGCAACAAACACACAAAAAAGTCTTTATTCGCTTTATCTTTTGCTGTAGTTGGCCATTTACCACTAGAATTATGGAGTCAGTGAGCTGAACTCGAGAACAGTAATTTGAATCCTGATCAAATCATTTAGCACTGTGAACTAGATCAACTGATTCTTAGACAAGATCTGACTCAATAGAGCAATTCAGTTACAAATTGGCCATTATTACTTTTCTCATTAATAAGGACAGTTACTACATGGTGGATGTCAATTTTGCAAAAACTCCCATACATAAAAAATATTTAGCTTTCATGAGGTGTTTTTTGGGCAATTCGCAAAGGAAATATTTAGCATTGGAATACCATGCAAAGAAGGAAGCAGCACAGGTATGGAAAGCTATGCATCTCAGAAAACAATGTGAATTTAGTACTTGCATGTGTCTCCTGAGCGCTAGGCCATTATATCCACATTTTATAAATGTATACTCTGCTATGTCAACAATTGTCTCATTTGTGTCTATTTAAGCAATAACATTTCTCAGCAATCTGGTCAATAACCTGAGCAATAAAATCTTGCTCTTGGAACATTGCATGCTTACTGAAACACTAAATCACTTATTTAGTGTTGGCTGGCAGTACAAAACATGAAATGTTTCATTACCTGATGGTTTTGATCATGCTGAGGCCCATCTCAACACAGCAGTGAGCATGATCTGGTCGAGGCTCGGGAAGGCCAGAAACACAATAATAACAATCCCCTAGTATCTTGATCCTCAGGCAATGATGCTCCTAAGAGGACAAAAAGAGAAGGTATTTTTACATTTAATGTGTCTAACTGTTGACAATATTTTTATTTAATACAACTGAATCAATCAAAATACATTATGTTATCCCAATTCAAATAATTAGGCGTCAGATCAGGTGGAAATAGCTGTTTAAGGTAACAGCTGCACAGTTTTACATTTTACAGTGGGAGAGGAATATATGAGGGTTTGAGCATTTATAACGGTAATTGCCCTATTATTTCCACTGCAGTCTCTATCTGTTCTAGTTATCTCTTAGCCTACCAGGTTTTTGTGTAGAGCTCAGAGAGGGTGGTAATTATAAGGCCACCACTCACTCACTCTGTCTCTCTGAGATCCATTACTCATGCCTACTGCCGTATTAACGTCTTTTCACAGCTCAGTAACGGCTGTATGGAAACAAAGAGTCGTTATGCCCGTAACTGTCATTTGTCAGTCGCTAAAAACACCACCTACAGCCTGATTAGCTGTGAACTGACTCATGATAGCTTGTTTGAAGCACTAGTGCTAATCTGCAGGCTAAGTGCAGCAGGCTAAGTGAATTCCTTTTGCATAATCAATACCAAACCGTGTGCCAATTTAATGGATATAAACACAAAAACTAGCATTTAATGCTAGTACAACAACACACTCCACACTCAAAACATCAACATTACAGCATGAAACTATAAAGAACCCATTAAACTTTGCTTTAACCAGTGCTTAGTTGGATTTAGCCTAACAGAAAAAGTACTTTGGTAGTATATTCACATTGTCAGATGGCAATACCATATTTTAATATACAGTTGGTACGGAAAGTATTCAGACTCCCTTAAATTTTTCACTCTCTGTTGTATTGCAGCCATTTGCTAAAATCATTTAAGTTCATTTTTTTTTCTTATTAATGTGCACACAGCACCCCATGTTGACAGAAAAACACAGAATTGTTGACATTTTTGCAGGTTTATTAAAAAAGGAGAAGAGCCTTGGTGAGAGAGGTAAAGAAGATCCCAAAGATCACTGTGGCTGAGCTCCAGAGATGCAGTCGGGAGATGGGAGAAAGTTGTAGAAAGTCAACTATCACTGCAGCCCTCCACCAGTCGGGGCTTTATGGCAGAGTGGCCCGACAGAAACCTCCCCTCATTGGAAGACACATGAAAGGTGTGAAAAACTTGCATCTTTCCCAAAAAGACTCATGGTTGCATTAGATCAAAAGGGTGCTTCTAATAAATACTGAGCAAAGGCTCTGAATACTTAGTGATATTTGAGTTTTTCTTTTTTAATAAATCTGCAAATAAGTCAACAATTCTGAGTTTTTCTGTCAATATGGAGTGCTGTGTGTACATTAATATGAAAAAGAAAGTGGCTGTAAGAAGGTTCTGTACAGTAGATCTAGTCCATGTGGCCTGCAAAATATGTTTGAAATATTGATGTCCTAATAAGAGAGTTGAGATCCAAGGTCTTCGGTTATAATGAGTTTGGGTTTCTGCTTGCTGCTGGAATTGATTTGTCGTTGGTGAGATGTGAAAGCAAATGTGGTGAATTGGAGAGGATCCGTCACTCTAAAAACAAACAAAAAACCATAACATCATAAAATGGACAGGCATTCTGTTCTGTTCTAAGCATGCTTAAAAGTTAAAACCGAAAACTTTACATATGCAATACAGCATGCAGCATGAATTTTAAAAAGAGGGTCTGAAACCTAACATGTGAGGGAATAAAAATGGAAGGGAATGAAAATTTGAGATTATTCATGCTTTAAAATCAGTTGTGCTGGTTGTTATTCAACTTCAGTTTCTTCCCTGCATCATTTATGCATTCGTGGCTACTCAAAAGATTCATTTCAGAGTCACTGTGTTGACAGTCATGTCAGGATATGATCACATCATGTTCTGCATTCAAATATGAAATTGTAAATTGAATTCTTTTGAAAGCTGGAGCTCTATCACAGACTGAGGAGGAAAGAACCTGAAACTAAAATAATAACAGGCCTAGTTATAACCGAGTTTGACGTGCTGTACGTAAAATACAGACCCAAAAAGCATTTGAACACCAATAGTTGTACAACCATGAAGTAGGCCTATCACAATTAATCAACTTTTTTTTTTTTTTTTTTTTTTTTACAATAATTTTATATATGTTAAACTAACAAACTACTCTTTGCTTATATATTTAATGCATTTACATTTAGATTACAAGCATTGTGATACTTTTTGGGCCCAATTTTATTCATGTTGTAATTCAGATATTTAGTGATGTCAGAAGGATGCAATTTTCTTTCAAAATGTTTTGTTTTGTAGTGCTGGGCAACGATTAACCATAATTAATTGCATCCGAAAAGGTTTTTGTGTACATAATATAGATATGTGTGTGTGTGTGCTGTGTATATTTCTTATGTATGTATACATATGTGAAAATATGTTATGTTTATATGTTAAATATATTTATGTATAATTTAAATTATATGAATAAAAATATATGCATGTAAATATTGAAATAGAGACTGCATATGTGTCTTTATATGTGCATAAATATACAAAGTACACATACATACATACATGTATATAAAGCAAAACTTTTTTTGATTAATCATTGCCCAGCACTAGTTTTTTTCCCCTGTATACATTAAAATGATAAATTATCTCAGAGATAAAACTGCATAGTTTACTCACTCAAAAGCGTTCAAATTCAGGAAGCACACTGAAAAAATGAGAAAAGGCCTGGAATTTGACTATTTGCCTCATTTATTGTAATGGTTATATGAAAAAAAATGTATGAAAAAAACATTAACTTCAGAAGGACAAACCAAAGGACATCAACTTTTTACAGTGAATTGAAAATCAAAAGTATGGCATCCAATAAATTAGTTAGATTTTATATGTTTGTCTAGTGTTATTAAAAATGGCAAATTATAAAATAGCACTGACTACACTGTAAAAAGTCTCCTATTTTGCAAGAAATTTGTAAATATTTATTTTTGAATTTGAGTTTGTCTTTATTTTTTTAAGTACTCAAAGAATCATGAAACCAGATTCATGAAATCCATATTTTACAATTCCTCTCCCTAATTTTGTGCCCATTCTCATTAAAAATAACACAGGAACAGAAAGAATAATATGTTAGTATGTTATTCTGAACATTTCGTTGACTTAATTCAAAACCTGACCATGTTTAATAAGAGTAAAAAGAGTAGCACAGTGAAAGTTATGAATGTAACAGTCTTACATGTCAGATTGATAGTGTCTGCGATGATTGATCAATCTGAATATTATGACAACAACAAAAACGGCACAGATATTAAGATTGAAAGAAATTGAGTCAGCTGATAATTACAGATCAATTTAGAGACAAATGAATTGACAATGTTATACTTATGGCAAGTCAATAACCATAAATGACTACACCGCTTTAATCTGAAGAAATGTTTATTCATCTTTTCAAGAGTAGAAAGTCACATGGTCATTTAGCAACATTACACTGTTCTGGTGTCGCCCAAAATACATGCATATTGGAGTCTATATACTTTGCTGTACAATTATTGTACTTTCTCTCGTTTTACATCCAAAAAAGTGGGCATTCCAGAATAAACAACATAAATATCATGACAGAGGTGGCGCTCTCTCTGAGCGTGGCAGCTGTACCATGGCCTTTATTCTAGTGCAGAAAGAAGAAACAATGGCACTGGCTTCCAGTCCTTGACACCTTACTGCTTTTGTCTCTAAATTCATCAAAACAGAGATGGAGAGTGTTGGCAAAGCTGCAGCAAGACGTTGGTTTAGTAACACACAGAAAAAGACAAACAGTGCAAAAGGGAAAAAAAAACTATATCCGGAGGAGAGACAGACAGACACAAAGAACCTGACAGGATCTTTGGTGCAGGACAACATGAGAAAAGTAAAAGCAAGTGTACAATCTGAACGTCTCCACGCATACTTTGTAATAATGAAGGTGCTTTTTATTTAATTGTGCATCACCTTCAAGTACAACAATAAATCGACTTTTCAAGTACAACAGAGAAAATATAGATCAGTGCACCTTTAAACAATTACTAGACCAGACAAGCATGTGGTGCTTCTATCAGAGAAACAACATCTCTATTGTAGCTTAATCATAAGCATTTTGTTTTATGAAAAAGGCTATTTCAAAGCATTTAATCAGTTCCCTTTCATTACAACACTGGAACTAAAAAGATTTCATCTTTCACTCCTGTGAAAAAGGTTAGAAAACTCACACAAGTGGTGTGTAAGTGTATATTATAAGCATGTTTCAATTGATACTAAACAAAAAAGGATGGTATCAAATTTGATTATTGCTGTTTTTACATGTTTCGAATCTAAAAGCTGTACAGGGATCCTCAGGGATCTTGTTGAATCAAATTAAACAATGCATCCATGTCAAAAAAAAATCGGAATCATGTTTACAATTTAACATTCGATTATCAGTTATAATATTTACAAATATTGTGTGCTATGTACAAGGCACTGGATCACATGGGTTATATTAATATTAAGACTTGGCACATCGTTAATATGGATGTACGACCGCAACACAAACATTGGTGCAGAAGAGGGGAAAAAAATGGATCGTGATTGGAGAGACTATATAAAAAATGTTTCTTGGCAACTGTTAATGGCCTAGATTAAAACTATATTGTTACTTCCTTTCTGCTTTTATTCATACAAGCAATGAGCCGCTTGTTACCATGTGTTAGTCTGATTTACCATGGTTAAGAAGGATACACCTCTCATCTGTGGAGAAATCACTAACACACAGCTCCTCACTGCTTATTGCTTCACTCGAGGATGGGGATGAGATATGGATATGTAGGTACCAGTTGTCTTTTCTTTCATGCATGAACCATGATTCTAGATATAAGCCATTTTTGGTGTTTGTATCCAAAGAATTTGTTCTAAATCAACTTCTAGGCTTTCAAACACAATCTTCACTTGAGACTCGAGAAAGGTCAAGTACCGCACATCAGAAAAAAAAACGTCCTGCTCTTAAAGCATTTAGAAAACAGATACTTCATTATAAGATAGATCACAAATTACATCAGAAATATAAGCAATGAAATGGATTAATTAATTACATCAGTAAAAAGAATCATTTAAAAACACCTGAATATATAGATTTTTTTTTTTTAAATATGCAAACTTATTAATGTACAGAATACGGTCTCTCTGAGCTGAGTTTCAATATTAACAGTTGTTTATAATTGGATAAACCCATCGGTATTGTTACAAACAATAAATGTAATCATTTCACCACAATGGTTTCGTAAAATTTTGTTCAACAAAAAAAATTATTTACTCGTCTTCATGTTGTTCCAACCCTATGTAACTTGTCTTTCTTCCACAGAATAAAAAAATTGGGGGGGGGGAGGAGCATTTAGTTCAGAGAAAATCTGGGCACCATTTACTTATTAAAAGAAGGGAAAAAAACATGACTTTGATCTCATAAATAAAAATCTTTCTGTGTTCCATAGAAGAAAATAATATAATAAAATCATGTAAACAACAGAATTTTTATTTTCATGTAAACTTTTTCTTTAAATCGGTGGACCCCTGGATGGAAAAAGTAATGCATTTATACACTGTTGACATGTACATGCATGAAAGACAGGCAAGAGATACATAAAGACAATTCAACATGTTTACTGAAGTAAAGTTCAACATCCTCATGAAGGGAGCGTATAATGAGGAAGGTCGACATGGAATACTCAGCATTCCGGTTCCGTTAGGCTGCTTCCAACTGGGATAAAATAAGGGAACTAGAAGGTGGGAAGGGTGGATCTACAGTAGATCCTCTTCCTCTGAGGGTGGAGTGAAGGGGGATGGATTGTTGAGAGATAAAGGAAGACAGGGGGGGGTGTGTGGACGGAGGGGAAGGTGGTGTCTGTGTGTCTGTCCTCTCACACTGTTGAAATCAATTTGCCCTCCGCACTGTGAAACAAAGAGAGGGAGATGCTGCCAGGTTGGCTTTGGACACAGACACATTGAAGCACAAACAGCATAAAGCACTGATGTTCAAGGAATAGTTCACCCATGATTTTAAAAAAGGTCATCATTTACTCATACTTTCCCAACTTGTGTGACTTTTTCTTTATGTGGAACACCGATGTACTGGTGCTCTTTTTTTTCCCCCAGGTTCAGTGAATAAGGGAAAGATTCAGATTCATTGAATAGGGTTCATGAGATTTATGAATATAGGAGGGAAGAACGTTCTTTGTTTGGGTAAAAGATTACTTTTTTACATTTTTGGGTGAACTGTCCCTTTAATGTTACTGTTAACGCTAATCTCTATCAATGCATGTTACAAACACGTGATGGGCTCCATTTCCTACAAATCGAGTGTATGAAAATGTAAACGAATCAAATGTATACTAATCAGAAAACTGAAAAGGCTTTAAAACCGACCCATACACATGTAATTGTGAAAATGAAGCCCATTATTATATATGCATCATGGAGGACAAATCTAAATGGTGTGTGCAGGAAGATATAACGTGAACTACAAGTATTGGAAATATAGGGGGTAGCATATGGAAAACTGCTTCTCATGAATTTCCCAAAAGAAATTAAAGTTGGAACAAAGGATGCTAAAAAACGTATTAAGACAAACACACATGGACAGCAAAAGCAAGAATGAAATGGGAACTTAAATGCAAAAATAAAATATTTAAAGATATTGTTAGCTATACCTACTTTAAATTGTGATGCTAAAGGAATTTGGAATAAAAGCTGGGAATGGTCTTCCCCATAGATGACCCAGAAGGGTTTATTGATTTATTCTTTATACTGATGTCACACAAGGTGCTTCAAATTGATAAAGCATGGCTACAATGAGTGGAAGAGATTGGCTCTCATCTATGGGAAAAGACCAGTAACGACTGACTACAGTATTTGAGGTTTATGAAACCCATTTAAACAATCAGAGGGTTCTCCCTTGTTCAATATGGGTTTAGGTGCCGTTTGGTCACCCGCCCACCTTATGTTTGGGCTAGACCTTCAGAAACGTCTGCTATGTTCGTCTGTTCCGGCTGCAGATCAAGCAAACAAGACTTTTTTGCTTGCCATAATAAAAAAATGTGGGATTTGTAAATTCAAACAAGAATAAGTCAAATAAAAAGAAAACAACGAAAGAACTTACAGACAAACTACTGTAAAACGCTTTTTTAAATACTGTTTCTGTTCAGTGAGTAAAGTGAAAACTTAGGTCTTACCTCGTTTGGAATCGAGACTCGTACTCCTCCAACCCTTGCTGTGAAGAAAAAGAGAACATGTTTTAGTCATCGACTTTCCCTCAAATGTCCAGCAGACGGCAGTAGAAGACTGCATAACTGCAGTATTGATGATAGGTAAAGCATCTCTGCTGTAACCAAGAATAAAAAAAGAGGGGAAGAACCAACCGAGAACAGAGAAACACAACCATACGTTCTCTTTATATTCCAAGCAAAACTTAATAAATATTGAATGCACTAAGGGAGGGACGCTTGGGTAATAATGAGAGAGTTGAGATGAGATGTTTGTTGCTGGCTTTGTTACATAACAAAGCCCTACTTATGATGTATTTCGATGCTGCTCCAAAAGTATTTGCATGCTTATTCGTACATATCGCAAGGCATTGGAAGTGTAATTATTTCAGTGCAGAGCAGTACACAAACATGTTTTTCATTCAAACCATTTTTTTAAACATAAATGATGTTTTAAATTCCAAAGACAAATTATAGATTTTGTTTGTTTTTAACGCCATGCCAGCTACACTCCTGGTGAAATCCAGGCTAAAATATTGAAACTAATACATTTGAAGAATATCTTAAATGCTCAGAGACTGCTGTCTGTATCTGTCCCTGTATAAAATCTCACCGCAGTCGTTTCTCTTTGTTCCCACCCCAAACCCATCTATTTGTAAATGTCTCAAAATGTTTCATCAAACAGGACAAGTCCTTTCTAATGTGGGCTCAGGCTGCTAAAATAACACAGGTAGAAACTGATCTCGGTTTAGGGTAATGTCCTGGAACGTCCTCTATGCGGTTAGCAGGAGATTGAGCTGTATTAATCGAACTGTCGCCCCGCTATATTTCAGCATGTCTGATAAATGTCTACATAAGGTGATTACTACTTCAATACTATTAATATTTTTATAGAAAGCTATATTAATATCTCCATACATCTGTCAAGGTTAATCATTTTGTTATGGATGTAGAATGACACTGCATTAAAAATAGGCCGGATATGTGTGTGTATGTGTGTGTGTGTGTGTGTGTGCATAGCCTACTTGTGAGAATCTTGGCACTGCCACGCTGTATGGTCTCTGTCGGCTGTGATGTGTGCTCTGCTGCTGGGCGAGGAAGCGTGTGGGCATGCCATAATCAGGTGTCGGCAACGCCATCTCTCTCTCCAGAAGATTTCCTGTGCTGCTGCTCCTGGTATGCTGCAAACTACAAACACACACATATACACACACGATTAGTTAACACATAACGTGACATTTAAAAAAATGGATCATTAATGGATCATTAAAGTGTGTGTTGTGCACTAGAATGGGGCCAAACGAAATGCACCATTACTCACATTTGACTTAAATGGCTAATTATAGCATTATGATAATGTTGACATCATTCAAGTGACATTAGCGAAAAGGAAAAGCGCGTCAGAGGAAGAGCAAGACATTGTATTTTGAATTGAAGGTTACAAAGGTTTTTCTGTTTAGAATAACATGCATCGATGAATCAATCACAACAAGACTATGAATGTGCATGAATAAAGTAAACAAGGTCAGGTTTGATTGGCCAGGTCAACGTTAAAGCCTTTCTCAATTGCATGCTTTATGGTGTTACGCAGCTCATGACCGTAGTTCTCTAAATGCATTATATAGGTTGTGCCAGCACAATATTAAATGGCATTTAAACACAGAAAGGGCTTTTGTAAACTCATTATTATTCAAACAGACTCACCTGACGTGGAGTTTATTGCTGTCTTGTTCAGGAATCAGGCGGGTATAGGAGAACGGGAACCAGCCTCTCCTGATAGGACACATATAACATGGAATGTGAAGCAGTTTCTTTGGTTCATCAAATGCTTAGGTTCTGGCTCTTGTTTTTCTGTATGCCTATTGTGACGTTAACCACAAGACACGTACATTCTGTTTTTCTCGTTTTCGCCGTAGTGCCAGCCGTCCCGGGCTTCAGGCACCAACAGTGTGATGATGTCTCCTTCCATAAAGCTGAGGAGTGTGCTGTTGTCTCCGGCGGCATGAGAGAAGAGGGCCTGGACCCGTGTCCGTCCATTTCTTTCCAGCCCAGCTGCCATCGAGCTAGACCTGGGGAGGGTCTGTGTCTCTGCTGCAGTCAGAAATTAGAAATCCATAGTGATCAATTTTTTTAATAACTATGTAATAACAAAAATGATGTACAATACATTCCAAATGTATCACACAATAGATAAAAAATTAAGTAATTTACCTAATATTTATGTATATATTTATTGTATTTTTGCATTTAGAATATTTTTTAACTTGATAACATCAAACTATTAGAATCAGTTAAAAAGGTAAGAAGGATTAGTTGCTTTATAACATTTAATTGCTGAGTAGGTTTAGGAACATTTTTTAAATTCCACCTAAAGGTCGTGAACGCCGCTCATTAAGAGCTTTGTTTGCACTCCTTAAAAAATACTTCCCTCAAGGAGAACTATACCCTTCACCTATTTTCTATCCATTTTTAAAGCTGTCCTCTCTATTCCCACCTGTTCTGCCCTGTTTTCATTTCCAGCAGTGTTTGCCCTGTTATTGTCCACTCACTAGAGATATACTCACTACATTCTCAAGGAGAGAGAGAGAGAAACGCACAGGTGCACAGACACTGACACAGCCATAAACACAGACAGCGGATTATTAAGTCATATAGAGATGCTGGGTATTAAATAAAAAGTCTTCCAGATGATCAGAGAGTTACGGTTTGCTTTATAAAAGTTCAGTTCCTTAACTTACCCATAGTGTTCTTGGGCTTTACAGGCACAACCTTGCGGACAGGCAGGGTGTTGGAGAAAGTTTCTCCGCCATGTCTGTGGACTGCTTTCTCGTGTGCGGTTCTGGACTCCACCCAGCGTTGGTAGTCTTCTCCCCCGTGGACCCCTGAGCCATTCATGATGGAAACACCATCTACTCCCATCATTCTCTGCAATTCACATTTTTTAGGAACAATTACGACACCTAGTTTCCATACTTGAGTACATGCATTTTCTCCATATAGTGAAATAAAAAATACAATCAAGCATTACTTGTACTATTCCTGAAAGAGTTATAAATGAATGTCCTTCAAGTACTTTAAAACAGAAGGGATTCTCATTGGCTATCAATATTTTGATCATTTATTATCCGGAAACAAATGTTTTGAAAGCGATTCCAATGATTGAATTCCTCTGTGCTGTTATAATTACGATTGTGGTGTGGACTAATATTCTTTGAAATGCAGAATAGTGGTTACTGCACTTTGAAAAACTAAAGAGAGCTATAAGTGGCAGCAGAATTCTGATGATTCTTTTCACAGTATTGTGGTCATTTGAGAACTCTCTCTCATTCCCATGGCTATGAGTTCGCCCCCTACTCTCCCAAACACCCCCAGGAGGTAATTATACACATCATTAATGCAACCATTTACAAATAATCTTGCTGCAGTTAAGACACTTTTAATTTTGTGGCTTACTTTTTATTTTTTTGTTTTGGGTCTGACCGGGATTCTAACTCACCGTCTGTTGGTTTCCCATGAGAGCCGCAAGCTCAGGTGGAACAGGAAGTGGCTTGGCCCCAGGGATGGGGTCTGAGATGCTCAGGCTAGATTTAGAAGTGTGGTGGACACTGGGTCCCAGCGTCCCCGTCGCTCCTGAGCCCATTTGCTGAGCTAGAAGCATTGCCCGCTCTGGGAGTTTATTTGGGTCGGCACATGCTTGTTGCCACAATGGGATCTTTTGCGTCAGCAAGTCTCTGCCCTAAAAACAAACAAACAGTGCCACAACTAATATTAGCACCTAGAATAAGTGACGCAAGCTTTACACACCTGCGAGAGAATAATTAAGGTTAGTCTAGAAAACCCATGTTGGCAAATCAAGCAGAACAGACCAAATACAGACTCTCTCGGGGGAATAAAAAGCTAAGGTTTCAGGGGGTGAGCTCTTCAGTTGATGGACTGATATTGAGAGGGAATGCGATAAAGTGTGATAAAGTGATCCCTCCTCACCTCGCGTTCTTCTGAAGCTCTGAGACATCCCTCTCTATCCTGACAACCTCCCCTCCCTGAAGGTTGAAGCCTGAAATAGCCTCATTACACTGCCCTATGCACAGGCAGCGAGCCTGGCTGAGCTATACGACCAGTGGCTGTGAGAAAGACGAAGAACGCCTGGAGACCTCTGAATGTAGAGCACAGGAAGTGCAACTTTCTCTTTGGACCCTTTTCTGTAATTCAGATCATCTGTTTGAGCAGTGCATGGATGCTTGTTTAAAAGACAGAATTTCAAAGAGAAGTGTGTTTCAAAAGAAGTGTTTTAAAATGTTAATCAACAATTTGACATTGTTTTTATTTAATGAGGTAGTTCACCTAAAACTTGCACTAAAGGTAATGCTAAAAATCTAACTGTAACCAAATTTTGGTTCCGTGGAAAAAAATCCTTTAACATAAGTGTGGTAAATGACACATTGCATTGGGTGAAAGGTCCACTAATTCCTACATCCTTGTAACATGTCAAAATATTTTCCCCCTCACTCTCTGTACTTATTATACCTACTTATAATTTTTTTCTGGCAAAGGTCAGTACTACTGAGCCCCTACGGTCCTTTTCTAAGTCTCAACCACATACCACCCTACCCAAAGCAATTATCACCTGCCTGCCTGTCTGAGCACCCGCAGACTGTCACGACCTCATCGGGTTCAAAAAAGCAAAAATGTTAATTCTCTTCAGGAGTGCAAACTGGTAGATCTAGAAAAATAAATTTAAGTATAAAATTAACTACCCTTAAAAAACTAAAAAATTCCCCTCCCCTTTGCTAAATCATCTCTTCTCTGATGATGTGTGCACTGACGCAAAGGGTGGGACCACAATCCCTTTCCTCTAGCAACCTGTCACTCACATGAGATCGCATGATTTTTAAAACAACCACAATGCAATCAAAATCAAGTCTAACCCTACTATTATTCACAATAAAGCAGTTTCCGTTTCATCTGGACTTTATGCTGATCAAAAGTTTCAAGAGTCGCAGGACAGATGATGTGTATAGTCATATGATTCAGTAACCACACTGTTTAAAAATCCAGCATATGCTGGTTAGTTATGTTTTAAAGCATGGCTGCTGGTTTGAATTGGTTTAAGATGGATCTTAGCTGGTCATAAGCTGGTCATCTGTTGGTCCTGAGCTAGTTGCTTAAAACCAGCTTAAAACCAGCAGATACACTTTAAAACATACCTGTATGACATTTTTTTTTTTTTGATTAAACACTAATGCAGTCTAAGACCCTACACGTCTTGTTTTCAAAACCCTCAGTAGTGCACTTGATCTCAAGTTGATCCATGATTAATGATCCTGCAATAACTGAGTTACTTTGGATAAAAGCATATGCTAAATCGTGCTAATAGGCAGTTAGCAGTGGTCTCCTAACTGCATTTGTGTGAAAAGGCATCCCACAAATGCAATTTAGAGACCACTACTAACTGCCTATTAGTTCCCGAGAAATCTGCGAACCCTTCAAACTTGCAAACTTTATTAGGTGTTTAAAAGGTTTCTTTTCAATTCTCTTCCCAGTGGTACAATCTCTTAGTCATCTGAGCATCAGAGAGTTTTTATACTCTTTGTTCCTTTTGCCCTCAGTTGCAGACGAGTGAGTAAGTATCAAGTACCATGACTGTTGTGGGTGACGGTGTTAAGATCCAGCCATGACAAACTCTGGCAGATGGTCAGTTTTGTTCACGTCATTTCGTTCTTCCTGTTCTCACAAAAGTGGATAATAAAGAGGTCCTACACAGAATAGACCCCAATTAAATTTTCCATTGTGAGGTAATCCCTCTTTGTCTTCCATCTAAAATGTGTTTGCAGTTGCCTGCAGAGAAATTTCTTCAGTGCGAGTCTTCCTACACACATACATGAAAACAGTGATTATCGTCTGAACAGTCTGTTCTTGTAAAAGTGGGCCACTCTCTGCCTGGCCCTCCCTTTTTCTTCTGCTTCTCTTGCCATCATTGCTCCCAACGCTCTGTCTATCACCAGCTCTGAAGCGGGGGCGTCACAGTAGAGGAGCGAATCTCACTTACGCGGGAATGACTGGTCTTCTTCTACATGCTGGTGAATCCACCAGATACCATTAGATCTCTGCTCTATTTTTGTTCAGTGTGAGTGTAATGTTCTAAAAAGAATAATCATCCTTCACACTTGTGCTTTATATATTGGTGGCACCACCTTGATGAAATCTCGCTGATATCAAGTGTAGTCTTTGCATTGTACCACAATTTTTCAGCACAGGTAATAGTGCATTTTGGACCCGAACAAAAAAAAAAACCTTCTCAAAGTACACAGTATAGCACGTTCTCTAGCAAGCACGGCGGAATGATCAGCACTGAAATGGAATGAATGACTGACTAAATGGGATTTGGGAGCAGAAACAACTGAAAACAAAGTATGGAGTCATCCAAGTATACAATTTATGGATACTTATAATTCATAGTATATGATCTGTATTAATACACTACATGACTGATGGTTAAAGACAACATGTAATCAGAACCTTTGACGATCTAAATCAAATTAACTGACCAAGTCACCCGACCAAATATTTATTCATTAGTAAATATGTCTAAATGTATTGTAAATGGCATTTCATGTTGTCTTTAACCCGTTTAAATGTGCAAATAAATGCTAAAATGCAAGCTTGACACAATTCTTACTTAAATTAACTAAATTTCAGTGTTTCTGCGACCCAAATTTTCTTCAGCATTATGTGAAATCTCACCTTGGTGTGGTAGGTGTTGCTTGTTTTGGCCGCTGCACATTGACGGTCAACAAGGAAGCAATACCTCCGTCTCTCTTCGGACAGGGCGTTCTTGTAGCTTTCAGAGATGTAGCTATCCAGCTCATTTTGTTTGCTGCTGATGGTCTCGACGTACTGAGGGACAGGTAAGGTGGCGTGAAGCAGACATACAAAAATGAAAAACAATGCCCTAGTTTGATGTAGCCATGCCAGGAGAAACAGAACATTTCAAATGACAACCATGTAGGCTCGCTGTAACTCTCATTGTATGAAAGCAAATGGGAATGCTAAAGCTCAATGATCCATATCATGCAAAGCTGGTGAAGGGCTGAATTTATCTGGCCTATTTGGTTTGATCAGAGAATCCAAGTAGCACAGAAGGTCATGTTCATCGTTTAGCATTCAATAAAAGTAAAACATATTTTAAAATAAAATGATAGGGCATCCAACCCAAGTATGTTTCACAACATAAAAGCTACCAAGGCTGCTGCCTCGGTAAAGATTGCACCACAGCCAAAACATCATCAACAAGGACATACACCTTGTAGGAACTGGATGTATTCCAAACTGCCCACACACAGTGACACTCTTCGTGAGGTTATTCAGCCTGTGTAGGTATCGAGGTATCACACTGAGTTATGCTAATTCTTCCCACCAAGTGTTAATGAACAAGGCTGGAATCATTGTGAGCAAGTCTATTATTAGTCTCAAGTTAGAAAAGGTCATTGCATCATGAAAACACGTGTTATGGGTTCACAGTGATGTATGAATGTGTACAACATGTTCACCCAGGCTTTGCGTCTGAAATGAATAAAGCAATGCTACATCCACAGTTTAAAACTCAATCAGCCTGTAGGTAAAACACTGGATGTAAAATGCAGCATTTCCAGGATTCTCTCTGATCATGAGTGGGAGTTTGGACACACCACTGGCAGGTAGCATAATCAGCACAACAAAACAGCTGAACGCTAAATATTTTTGCACATAGCATCAACCCAAATCACATAATTTTAGCAAGCTTGAAAGACCTCTGTTGTGACTTGTAACTTTATTTAAAGTGACCCTGAAAAAAAAAAATCAAAGCATGGTGGTTAAAAAAAAGCCATTATTAAGGCATTTATCTTCCTTCTGGAGGATTCAGTTCTAATTAAATCTTTAATTTTGAATGTCGCATATTAGCTGTATATGTAAGCAGAAGTAATCTTTTTCAACTTGAAAAAGTAGATTGCATGCATTGTGTACTAATGGATCAGATATGACGTCTGTCTTGTTCTTTCAGGATAATGACAGCACTATACTGCAGGATCTTCTTTGTATTTAACGACCCATGGTCAAGACCCCTTTTCTGCTCTTATTAAATGTTCTTTCAGTCTCTGAGTCATGTACATTTACATGTACAGTTCATGTACAAGCCACATGCTAAGATTAAATGTTGAGCTCCAAGCGAGTGCACTTACACAACTGAAGATATAGAACCACATCATTCTGTTGCCAGGTACGAGTAGAAAAATATGCATTTATATATGCATATGCATATATATGTATTTCTGCATCCTAAAACTACTAAAATGACCCTGCACCAGTTAGTCTGCACACTCAGTAGCAAATGCTGGTGGTAGTTTGCTTAATTTTACCTACTTGTTGGATGCAAACCAATGTTATTGTGTCAGCTTTGATAGATATTTACTGCAATATGGCCTGAGACTACAGAAGTTCAGCAATCATTTATTTAATTGACTATACTGCATAAACTACGGTGCATATGTGCCATCAGATACTACAAATACAGGAACATGGCAAAAAAACAACAACTCAACATCTATATTTATTACAATCTCCCAGTGATTCAGGTAATGCACAGGCAGCATGATTAGCAGGACAATAAGTACCACTTGTAAAGTAGCTGACATGATCATAATCAACTAAGCAACAGTAAACACTGTCAGGCAAAAAACACTGCATTCAACAGTTTTATAAAATAGAGTTGGTAAATAGTGTGTGTTTGTATGCTGCAGTGTATCCCAATATGGCTCAGTTTGGTTGAGTAAGACTAAATGGGTCCAGAAATCATATTTAGATCGAAATGTCTGCACTACATGACTTTTCATATCCAAGGGGAATACTAATGTGCATGTACATACACGCTCAAAAATGATGTAACGTGGGGCCATATCCTACACTATTGCAGCCTGAAATCATAAGTGACACTCCAGTTCAAATCAATCTGCCTGCCCTCCAGTTGGCCTCATTTAAACATGTGCTGAATACGAATGTAGGATATGACTTAAATGCGCCATCATTTCTGTGCACTGATTCCTCAGAGAAAAAAAGATAGAAATGAGTGCATTACATTGGTCACGGTATTAATATTGGCATCAGTTCTGCGGGAGATCTGGAACAGACCTGCATTTCTCTTTAGTAATCAGGGAGAAAACTGAAACTAAAATAAAATTAAAATTGCTATGTTGTAACTATATATATATATATATATATAAAACAATTTTCAGTGTACAATTGAATGTATGTATGCAATAATGAATATAGAGTATACAAAAAATTGCATTGCTTTTGAGATTGCAAATGTCATTTTTTTTTTGTTATTTAAAATAACTTTTTAAAGATTTGTTTAATCTTTGCCTCTCATGCTCAATTTATCTAAATTAAAAATATGAGTGCCATTAAGTATCCATTACTGGTAAATATACGTTTAATATATTTAAAAAAAATAAAATAGGTAAATTTTGATATGGTACCACAATTCACGCCTTTGAAAGATTCTCCACGGCTTGGTGTAGAGAGCTTTGCAGTGTTCTGCTCATGCCATCCCTGAAACCAGACTCTCCGCAGCATGACGCACAGCAGGGACCATGAGCCCCACATGTAAAATTCATCCACGGTTCATACTGAGCCGCTAAGTGGAATGAACACATACTTTCTATTACAGAAAAAAAATGACATTCATAGAAAACTGACATTTAAGAAATCTCATGAGAGTTGCCACATGCAGGGAACCATAGGAAGGGTTTACACATACACAGTCTTTTCTCAGGGGTAAAGCTTTCACAAGAAGTAATAATAACACCAAGGATTGTCTGGGATATACTGTATGAGCTGAGGCCAGAGATGGGTTTTTTTTCTTCTGAAGCCCCATGCCACCCAGAGCTGTGAGGCACAAGCTAAACTAACAATCAGAATTTGATTTCCGTCTGTTTTGCACTTCCCATATCAAAGGGAACTTTTGACCTCTGATTATAAGTCAAGAAAACAAGTGCATCTGAGCCTCTGTTTCTGCTTGGCACTGAATCCGCTGAGGTCTATGGTAGGTCAAGATTTAAAACATAAAACAGTGTATACAGAACCAGTGTTGGGAAAGTTACTTTTAAAAGTAATAAATTACCATATTTTGTTACTCCCTAAAAAAAGTAAATAATTAAGTTACTTAGTTACTTTTTATGGAAAGTCATGCATTATATTACTTTTGCGTTACTTTTGCGTTACTTTTTAAATATGGGCCGAGCTTGAGTGTTTGTTTTTAATATAAGACGTTCTATTTATAGCAA
>JAUCMU010000021.1:12344541-12368944 GCA_032275025.1 Enteromius treurensis | reverse complement strand
TTACTTTACTAGTTACTTGGAAAAAGTAATATTATTACGTAACTCGCGTTACTTGTAATGCGTTACCCCTAACACTGTACAGAACAATAGAATTTAGATGAAATTCAAAGAAATGTCTATAACTGCTGAAAGTATATATAACATTTTTAGCATGCATATAATTTAATATAGCGTTACATGTTATATAAATGAAAACAATATCTCTTAATTACCAGGTGAAAGAACAGAAGTTTTATCATAACTGTAATTTTCCAGACTGCTTTAGTTTCTTAAGTGTTAGTTTGCATCAGTTTCCCAAATGTAGCCAAAAAACATGAAGCAGCTTCTTTTCTCTGAATTACAGTTTAATACATTCTTATTTCTGTCATTCCGTTTTAAATTTCTCAACCCAAACTCAGCTTCATGTTGAGCACAATTTAATTCAAATTTCAACAAATGGACTCAAAGAAAGCAAATATTTAAATTATGGATTTTGACCAGCCTTGATACAGAAAAACAAATCCATCCCCTCTGATGTTTGGTTCACTCTGATCCTCCTACAGTTTTAGTTCGACCCGGAACAAGAAGTTCACGTAATTCATTTAAACAACCCACTCATATACCTTCTCTGTTTTCTTTTATACACACCTGTAGAGTGTGTTTAACAAGCAAGCGGAGCCCACAGCGTTTTATGCAATATGAGAAGCACACCTACTGCTAAAGGCATGAACTGACCCCTGGGTCAGCCTGCGGCAAAACACTCCCACTTCCCCATGACCTCACACCTGGTGAGGACGGTAGTGAGAGGCGTGCATTCAAAACAAACAACGGCCCTGACAAATCAGCCCCCGTACAACGAGGCCTCGATGAACAAAACACAAGGACGCCACACACAATGAAACCCATACAAACAAGTGCAATATTGTACGAAAGGACAGAGTGGGATTTTCTTTAACACCTAAAGGGCCAAACAGACTAAAACTGGAATATTTTTTTACTGTGTTCACAGCTTATTGTCTGATTCAGTGCAATCCAGGAGCATGAAAAGAGCAACAGCATATCAGACTATAAAAATACACCTTTATCCAGAAATGAGATCATGAAAACATTTATAAATCCCATAGATCCATAATGTGCGAAAAGTCTGGTAAAGATTTTAATAGACTCTGAAAAAAGCTTGTAAATAACCACGTTGCCTGCAAATGTTTTTTTTTAATTAGTCTTTGACTATAAAATGATTTTTTATCATACCGTAATTACAGCAAAGCAAAAGTGTGTTACAGCAATCAGCACTGTAATAAAGCTTTAACATTCATGCTCACGTTTAATTTTGTCATTCTCTCTCAAGTCTGTTCAAAGGCGTATGCTCAAACAGCGAAGAGAGAAACAGGGGGATTTATAGAGATTATTTATAGAAACAGGGATTTAGGAATTCCCACAATATTTCATCCCAGCATGAAGTCTCAGTTGGATGTTACAAACTGCACAAACATCCCAAACAAATTCAATGCTCAAGTTCTGGAGCATCCCTATCTACTGACAAACAAAATTTTCAAGACATGAAGTGATTTGTGCTTGTCTACGGTCCACTGAGAGAAATTTAAAAGAAATAATTCAACCAAAAATACATTCTCTCATCATTTACTCAGCCTCAAATTGTTCCAGATCTGCCACAAAAAAAGGAGAAGATAGACACTTTGAATTGCTTTGAAAAGACAGGTCACTACTGTCGACCAATTTGGCATCGTACGATGTCTAATGTGAAACATCGCGATGGACGATGATATCGTCGTCTCTGTAGACGGTGAGGGGTGGGGGGTGTAGTTTTAACTAAAACACCAAGCCCCGCCCCACGACTGACAAAACAGTGTTCGCGCGAGCAGGTGAGAGGATTGCGCGGGAGAGTGATCGCGCGCGAGTGCTTGAATTGCGCGCGGAAGACACATCAAGCGCGCGCGAGGGTTTGATATGAGCTTGCGGGCCCTGTTTCTTCGCATGTACATCTGTTTTCCTTTCGGGTAAATGATTTATCGTGCTCGCCAGCGTCAGTGGTGGGCTCGCTTATTAATGGCATAGATTTGCCGCCATAGATTAAGTGTGTTTTTCGCGAGCTGGTTGCTGCTGCTGCGGCGGGGCGGAGGATCGCGTTGCCGGCTCAGCATCGTGATGTCTATCGGCCATCGGCGATGGACGATGGCATCGTCTATCGACCCAACACTAGACACTACATCCAAATAAAATTAATGAAGGCAAGGGCTTTCAAGCTTCAAAAAGGATGTGACGGACCAAAAAAGTATCATAAACCTATGTGGTCGCAACTTGTTTGTTATATTTCAGGTCTTTTAAAGACAGTCATTTGAAAGAAATTGAAATAAGATGTTGGGAGATGTTTGAAAAAAAAGCTAACAATTCCATACCCATTACAGGTTTTCATGTTCAGTGTAACTAGTCCACCAAAAAAGAAAGCAGTTTGGTTTGTTGAACTTTGAAGAGCAGCACTGACTCACCTGCATCTCCTTGTCTCCATATTTGGAGGGGTTCTTGCTGCCTTGACTCTTCCTGCGCAGTTTCTTTAGCTCGGCCTGGCACTTTTCCAGACTCTCTCCTTTACTTCTGTGTTCCATCTGGTATTTCTTCAGAGCTGCCTGCCAGACGAAACAACACAGCTCTCATCACAATCAACCCTAACGATATTTAATTGGACAAGACGAGCAACCTAATGATTGTATTTCAAAATCTACTCCAGAAAGATAAATTGATGCTGATTTCTTTATTCTCAGCATATCCAGAGCTTTAAAGCTGAGAATAAATGTTAAAGTGTCCCTATTGTGAGTCGACTGTTCCTTAATAATGTTTAACTGACTTAAAAACCAGAATATAAAAGAAATGAAGGTCATCACATGTTTTTTTACTAATGGGAACTTGGCTGAGTCAGCCCAATCAGGTCTTTCATTGTCCTTCCCAGAAGCCCCTGCTTCACAGATCCATTGTATTTCAGACCATACGTCTTTGTTTTCACTAGCCTTCACTGCCAAAGCCTTTTGCTACATTTGCCTGAGCCTGATTGGCCATCCTTACTGTGTGTGGAACGGAAAGCATGGGAGCGTAGTTAATTATTTCTGTTAATGCTGCAAATGAGTGACCGAAACAAAATGCGGATTTGATTTCTTGCCAAGACGCTGAGGGTCAATCTAATGCATTTACAAACAAGCCTGTTAGAGACCCCGGGTAAAAAGACTTCTTAATCTGTGAAGCTGAGAGTCTCATTTCAGATGCAAAACTGATCTTTCATGCATGAAAAACAGATTTCTCTCAAGTAAAAAAAAACTACATTCACAGCTTTCATTACATGCAGTAAACTCAATTATTGCTTTTAAAAGACATGTTATAAGGAGGTGGATAAACCCAATGAAGTAGGAATCAGTCTAGTTAGGTATTGGAAGTGATTGTATGTGTTTCAAAGCAATTGAACAAAGAAACAAGACAGAAACTAATTTCTGCTTATTAGGTGCATTAGTTAAGTGATTTTTTCATCCAGAAAATGGCAACCTAAATGTTTGTGATTGTGTATGATTATATACTTACATTTAAGTAGCGAACATCCAATTCCACTTTTTTCTCCAGTTCTGTGAGCAGTTCATTGTGAAATGATTTTAGCTGAAAATTACAGTAGACAAATACAGTTTATATTATATACTATACACAAAGCAATTTTCCTCCCATATGACCAAAGAATACTGCATCTGATTACACAACTAATCCATAATGTATTTGCTAGCAGACGTTTTCTCCAGTTTCTGCCCTGTTCTCATTATCAGAATGATCTGCAGCTATGTCACACAGCACAGGAAAGGCTGTGCTCTGTCTGTACGCATGTGACCGTGGTCTATTGTCCTTTATGTATATACGGAAGTGTCTGAGTCGACATTTTGAGACGCCGCTCCCTTCCATTTCCTTACCCTGGAGGCTAATAGAGCCTCTTAGATACAGCCTGATTGATTCAGTCATGTTGTGAGAAAATGTAATGAGAAAATGTGAGCCTACGGGGCAATACGATCTTCATCAAGTTAATGATACTCACCATGTCCTCTAGCTGCATCTGGATCTGTCTGTGAACCTCCGCCATCTGAAAAAGCACATCCCCTTGAGAGAGAGAAGGAAAAACAGATTAAATTGTCACTGTAATGCTTTTGCACCTGATATCAGGACACCATGCAGTCTGACCAGGGTGCAGGGAAGAGAAACAAGGAGGTAGAGAGAAAAATGAAAAGAAATGATGAACAAAATGGGCCGACAGTCAAGCTAAAGGTGCAAGAAAGAATCTGATGAGCATGAATAAATGAAATAAAAACACCACAAAATATCAAAACCATAATGTTTGATAAAAAATAAAAATATTACTGAAATATTTTTCCATGAAGATGCATCACAAACAAAATAAAAGAAAAGCATTCATGGGAAACAGTGAAAGCATATTGCAAGTGCATGTTCAATAAACATGAGAAACAAATCAGAAAGGATGCCAAAAGGAAAATGTTGTTAGCACACATCAACATCATTCTGTAGTACAAGAGAGAAAAAAGACAAATAAAGAGTGAATCATGCAGCCATTTTATGCGTGTGTGTTGCGCCGGGGTACCTACATGCTGCCTCTTCTGATAAGGCAATGCATTGTGAAAAAAGGGAACAAAAGACCTAGTTTGAGCAGGAGCAAAAGTACAGAAGACCTTAAGACAGTGTGAAAGAGAGCAAGAGTCAGAAGCTACCCAGGGTGAATGAGTCAAACCTCAAACACTAAATGCATAAATAACACAGGGCAGATAGTCTCACGAACACAGTTTCAAAGCAGTGTTTCCTACAGCGAAATTTGTTCCTGGATCCATGATGCCACAGTAAAAGTATAAGCTGCACAGCGCTGTGATTTACAGTGATTTGATAACACCCACATTTAATAAAAAAAATAATGTTTATCATTTATATGAATAATACAGCTGAAATCACAGTTCTTTTCATCACTGTATGGTAAAAAAAAGTTTTCTTTCATTTCATCTTATCAGCCACAGTGGGTTCGAGTACAAACATGCTGCCGAAATATTACCTAGCTGTAGGTTTTCCTAGTGCACGACTCAAGTGTCATCAGAGTATGTGCTTGAAGAGTACATTGCAAAGTCATATTAAGTTATCAAAGGTGCCCTTAAAACAAAACTTCTATTCATTTCATTAGTAAGTCAATGCACACTTCCACAGGGACAAAATGATTATAGAGTGCTGAGACATCTTCCTTCCATCCATCCATCAAACTCTTGTCTAACTCTGGATTAACCAGGTTAAACTGGCTTAATAAAATCATGAAATAAAACAACAAGAAATGCACACACAGTATGTAACACAGAGGGCAGTATCAGCCGCAGACACTTTGAAAAGACAAGGCACTTACACAACTTTTCTGCTGTAGAAAACAATGACAGACGCACAATGTACAGTACTCGCATGACAGCCAATGGGCATGACGTCTCTCTACCTCCTGAACTAGTATTAAACGCAAGGCACTCTTCGTGTACAGGGGTGATTACGTCAAGGCAATGTGAACGATAGTACCTCAAATTGTGCAGCCTGGTATTTTCTATATCACTAGAAATTAAATATCTCCAATACACACTCATTCATATTTGAAATCCATGCACGTCTCTCATAAATATGAGCCACTGAGCCACACAGTGCGTTTCATAAAGCGTTACCCTGCCTGTCTTTGAATCCGTCATGCCTGACCCAGGACAACTGCACCAGCCTGCAGTACATATCTAATCAAGCCTTCCTCTTAAGCCCTGCCTTCTGAGAAATAGAGGGACAGTCCGTTTTATACAGTCGTTTCAGTTCAAGGTCGGCAAAGGCCATCCAACCAGTAACGTCCATCAAAACAGAGATTAATAAGGTTGGATATGTTCACACACATTACACATATGCTGATCTTGCTGTACCCAAATTCATTCATTTTCTTAACAGCAAGAAGAAAAGAGATTAGCAGGAAAGAGGGAACATGACATTTCTGAGATTCCAATCAAAAATACCTACTGTTGTTCAATAGGAAAAACTTTATTAGATATGATAGTAATGCACATAATATCAGTTGAGCAAAGGATGTAGTGATTAATCATGTAAATAAAAAAAAACAAAGGGAAAAAATACAGACCTCTGTAGTTGAATCTCTCATTTATTTTTCATTTTGGCATCTCAGATGCTTCCACTAAAATTCCTTACAAGAAATAAACAAGGAAATTGTGCGCAGTAAAGGTCTGTTCACATCAAAAACGTTTACTGTAATGATAGAACTAGAACTATGACATTTACATCAATGCACAATAATGTTCTGTCTGTTATAACTGCAAACAGTTATGTCGTCTGTTACTTTAAAAGCTTAAGCTCTTTAAAGCAGGTTGGATTTTGATTGGCTGTTTTTATTACCTGAAGAAAAAAAGGATTTAGGAAAGATTCCAACAGAATTCGTAAAGAATCAGAATGATTTTGAAAACCTTTCAGTTATTAATATAGCAGTTGTCCTAAGTTATGTAGGGTTGCAAATAGGGTTGGCGAATTTCCACTTTCCGTAAAGTTTTCAAATTTCCAAAAACTCCTGGAAAATATCCAAAATATCTGGACTGTTTCTAATTCAAAAGAAAATTAATACAAAATGTATGCCAATTTGCTAACCAAACCGTATAAGTATATAGATATAACCTAAACGTGGATAGATCATTTGGCCTTTGGTTTATTTTGAGTTCAATTTTTTACCTGCCAAGTCTGCAGTCACTCACATCCGAGCTCAGTTTCATTGAAAGCTCTTATGAGAGTCTTCACACATGTGAGAAACACCTGAGATATTAATTATCACCTGTGATATTTCTTTCCTATCGGCTTCCATCGAGTTCACACTAAAGTGTGCATGTAACACAGAGACCCTTCTGCCGCTGTCCATGCCCTGGCCTCACCCTGCCGTCCACCATCCAGATCTCGTCTGTAGGTCGACACACTCTCATTTCCTGTCTAAGTCAGCACAATGGTCTGACAGCACTCCCCGTCCTCATCCTTCCCACCCCCCCATCTCTCTGCTGCAATTCAGCCATGCTCGGCAGGACTCTAAGCCGCTTAGCGGTAATCAGCACGGATCACAACATCTGCAGCTTTGAAAGACTTAAACATATTGTTCTCCGCTCTTAAAGGGCCGAATCAATTAGGGTACAGTCTGAAAAACCTCTGTGGCATCTACTCAGCATCCTGTGCCTTAAAAATTGTTTGGTTTGTGTGACGAAAGCATTAATTATCAATAAATTATTTTAACAAAGCACAAAGGACTTAGTAAGGAATAAATACAAAACAGATAAAGAGCTTAAAATGAGAATGGTTTTTGATTTGCAGTCCACAGGTAAAGTCAACATGAAACGACTTTCATGAACCTATTATGTTTTCATAAAACGATTCCTTGCACATACATACATGGAAGGAGAAATAGGATACTCGGGATGCGAAGAATTTGTTCCACGATTTAACTAAACTGAAATGATGAAAAGTAGCCACAATTTCAGTAAAACCATGGGGAAAAAAAGGAAATTACACAAGATGGCCTGGATTGAACTTATATGAGGGAACAAATGATACAATATGCAAATTATTCAACTAAAAAAAGGGAACTAATTGGTACAACATGTACCATGATTTGACTAAAACGAGGGATTTGCTTAAAACTATGCGACCACAATTTAACTAGGAAGCAAAGTAATGAAAAGTCATGTGAATGAATTCTCAGCTAGAAAACTTCACACGCACAATTACACAAATGAACTTCACAAAGTCTTCACAGAGTCTTATACTGGGTCAACCTAACCTTCCCAGGGTAAGACGATCCCCATAACGTGCTCTCATCAGAGCGAGAGAGCGAACGAGAGAGCACTAGAAAACCTTATTTCCGAAATGAAAGATTTTTCACATTTTCTTTTGTCCTGTCTCTTAGCTCAAATTACTTCTCTCTTTCTGTGACCTTGCTAGAAGTAATAAACATCAATATTGAGGGAATTATACAGCATACAGATGAATGTGATAAACTTAAGCACATTTGGACCGAAGTCTCCTCCAATTAATTCTCCGATGCGCTTTGCTGCAGAACTTTTATCACTAAATATAATGGCAGGTGGCTGTATATCCATAGGTAGAACAAACAAAACAGTCAAAATGATCCATACGCTTCAATATAATCATCCAGTCGTATCCTAAACTGTAAAACTCAGTGACCCAAGACGATATGCTATTATGCCTCATTGAGCTCAAAACCCCAATGCCTAAATAATTCTTTTGTGGTCATTACTTTGGGGCAGAGGACTGTATACATAACTATTATAGAGGAGCTGATGAGGTCATAATGGAGATTGATTACTGCAGCAGAATAGATTTGGGAGAGGGGGTTGTGGATTGGATGTGCTGGGCAGCCAAATTAATTCGATGATCAAATATAGAAGCAACACTGTTATCACAGTTCATGACTATTGAACTTCACTGGGACCTACAGGTGGCAAATTAATGAATCCTACTAATGTGAAGTCGTTGCTCATGAATATGAATTATAAAGCATTTATCTCTGTTACAAAACAAAGTGAGCAAGTAAAATGAAACCTCAAAAGTAACTAATTTGAGCATTTTATGTAGGCAACAACTGTGTGCACATAGGGCACCGAATTCCAGTTCATTTTAGAATTAGCATGTTACAAGCTAACAGCATGATTAAGTCAAATGAGCATAAACACAGCTAGTGCTGCCTTTAATTCTGGCCAAAAAAGAGATGTATTTTAGACCTCTTGAAGCCTCTTGAGACCTCTTGTTACCTGTAGCCAGGTTGAGAAGCATTACACCAATGGATGCAGCAAAACACATAAACGCATTAATATTCATGAGCAAAGCCTTCTCTAAAGCACGACTCATTAATTTGTGAGAGTATGAATCGCTTTTACAAGAATGTCCTCCAAAAGCGGATCTTATGTAAGTCACAGCGGTGCATCCGTTTCCAAGCGGCTCTTCTGTTTGCGATGGCATCTGTAGCAGCAATTATCAGCTCTGTGATTCATTCCTCAGAGGTGTTTGAGCCCTTTGCCATTTTTGCATGTGTGCTTTGTTTGTGTGTGGAGCGAGAGATACCCAGAGGGTGTGGTGAGGAAACACTCAAACCATGTTATGACACTACAAATCCCACCTACTTGGAGCGAAAATGAAACTTTGTCTGTGCCAACCTGCTGCTGCTGCGCTCCCAACATCAGGATGGAGTCAATCGCATAATAAAGTGCTATTTCTACGCTTCCCGTGGCGAGCTGGAATTGTAGGCTTGAGAACAGAGAGAGAAAGAGACAGTTGAGAAAAGTATTTCCACTGTTCTAAAGGTTTGTTTGGTTTTAATTGTATTTAATTTTATGCTATTCTATTACTTTTTATGGTAAAACTTTATTTCGATAGTCCACTTTAGATTTTGTTACTACGTTTTTACTGTAATCAATTTAATGCATCCAGTTTTTATTGTTTTTATAGTTTAAGGCTAATCATTGTAAATTAATCTAATGAGGGATTTAGCATTCGGGCTATTCTACAAACATTTAAAAAAAAACATGCATTGTGATGAGCCACACAGTAGCAAAGAAGCTAAGTGTATAAATTCTAAATGTTTGTACTGGAAATCTGATCTGAGGCATATTTTGAGGGACTTATTTGAATAGCTTATCAAAACTGAGACCGGATGTGTTGATGAAGCATGTCGGTTTGCACCAAGATTTGCCAGCATTAATTATTCAAACACCCCAGAGTTATTTTGTGACTACAGCGAGAGCAAGATGCTTGCAGATGCAATTAATCGTGTTTAGTCAGAGAACACTGTTGCCTTTCTGCAAATATTTGTGCTCGAGCGGAATATCCAGGATTTAGACTAATTATCAGCATAAATGGTTGTAATTTGACGGAAAACTCCCAAAGCTAAAACTACAAACGTGAGAAGACGACGACTTGCTGGTAGCACACATCCGTGACGACTGATACCCATATTTGGGCACAGGTAACAGGAAGCTGTTTAGTATTCCACACACCCGTGCAGCACTGAAGAGGCAGACGGGGGAAGCTGTTTTTGGAAACACTGACATCACCAAGGAGGCATTCTGGGACTCTTAATCCACAGCACGGGCTGCGTTCACATTACTCTTGCTCTCTCATTCTCTCTCTAGCGGAACTTCTCCTGTTAAGGCAAGTGTTTCATCTATTTTTAGCTCACGGCTCCCTCTCTCTCCTCGGGCCGCCTGCGTTCCTGCATCAGTGCGTGGGTTGACTGCAGGCAGTGGGTGATGCGATACGCACAAGTGGTGCATTGAAGAATCACCGCGCATCTCTTCACAGCAAGAGACCGCGAGTTATTCAGAGTTGAGGATGCGATGAAGAGGATGATAACCGCACTTAATGAAATCTCACCATTATCCAAAACCCAGAGAGCATAGCTCTTGTAACGGATTTTCATACATTTGTATTACTTCCGCTCATTCGATTTTATAACGTCCTGAAGCCTGAAATTTGAGATTATTAGAGGTGCTAATCTAGTCCTGTTTACAAGTGGTATTAACATTCATCTCAGGTGATTCAAAGTGTTCATTAGTGTTCACAGTCAACACCGGGTTTTAACCATTTAACTAGTCAATTGACTTCATTTTGTAAATCAGCTACTCAGTGGGTTCTTGAAGTCGACTTAGGATATTCTTAAAAGTATGTATCAGTCAAAAATAAAACATTCTAAAGGTAATTTACTCTTTTTTTTTTTTTAAGATACAAAAATTGTGAATTTTTATATTTCATTCAGCTCGTCTGCCTTTTTTATGCATGAATACTGAATATTTTGCTACTATTGTTATGATCAGGCCTTCAGTTGGGTCCAATCCAATTTTGTTTGGATACTAGCATTTACAAAATATCATCTATTTGTGTTGTGCAGATAAAACAAATACATATGCCATTTATTTTTTGTATTTTTCTGTGAACGATCCTGTATATTGGGCTGGGTGGTATCTTAAATTGCATCTTAAACTATCAGTGTTTGAGATGTATTGCAACTTGCTATGCAATGCCAACCTTGCTGAACTAAAGAAAATATAAAACATAAATATTAAAATAAATACATATATTATATGGTATAAACAAAATAATAAGTAAAGGAAATAAATCAAATGAAGGAAACAGGGATATTCTACACGCATAAGTCAACTGTACTAATAAACTAGGGCAACAAATCAAAATCCATAAGCAACAATATAGCACAGGGACACAACAAGTGCACACACCTCAGGCATATGAACTGAGCTAGCCATTAAGCTTTGGATCTTAAATTATTAATGCACTTGTGGCCGCTTTTAAATCTTTTAACTTCCTTCAGTCCATCTTAGAGACATGTCCAAAAGATAGGAACATCTTCACTGTGACAGGCAAAAGTGTGTGACTGATTTTAAAGATTCATGATCATCATCATCATGAAGGTCCGAGGCCAGTGAAGCCTCCCATTCACAGAACTGCCTTTCTTATAACATACAATTACACTAAAACCAGAAATTATTCTGTATCAATTATTAACACTTGGCTAAGACCTCACTTTAGGGATTTATTTAAGCGTGCAGCAATTGGTTGGGTCCACATGGCTGAGCCACAATTCCCACGTGCTTAAATGCACGCTGCCTCACCCACACAGTATAAACACACACATGAACACACACTTCTTTGTCTAATTCAATCATGTACTCACTCAAAAAGCAACCAGACAAAGGAACCGGTATGTTTTGTGGTTATGACAAGCATCTGGAATGCTTTCGGGCCATGTGAACACAATAATGAGACGTAGGAAAACAGACACATGCAGCTGTCAAGAAGTGTAAATCACTGTTGATTAGATACTTGTATAATCTAGGGATGAACCAATATTTACTCTCTGGCAAATTTTTATGTTTTAGTTGTACTTTATAACCAATATCTGCTGCTTCTATAATAAAAAATAAATAAATCCCATATTTGGCCTATATGCTGTCAATATATTGTGCATCCCTAGTAAAAGCTTCATGATGATTCTGAGGCACAAGTATTTCTCACATGCTTGACATTCATAGAGAAAACAAAACAAAAACAAGCACAGACAGATGACATTAGCATTACTGGAATAGCTGTAGAAACATAAGATAATCAGTACATGCATGCACACATTAAATGCACTGCTGAGAAAGAGAAGCGTATAATGATATTAAAATGATAACAACTTAAATAGCGACTTAAAACAGCAAAGGAAATATAAGTAAATGAACAACTACTTGTTTGTTTCTGTATTTTTGTATTAATCCATGTTTATTTCTTCTCACTAAATCTATGTCAAATCATTCCTGATATCTACCATAATAGCAGTATAGTTCTGTTGGGACACATTCTTGTATCAGAGAAGTCCAGCCTTATACATTATTGAGGATTAAAATATATATTTCCTGCATAATCACAAAGGTACAAAACAAACACAGACATGCTTTAATTTGTCTAGTGATTAAAAAAGTCTCAGGTGAAAAGGCTGAGAGACTTAAATCCTCATAAAACTTTTCTCATTAAACTTTTCATACCCAGATATTGCTACTTTTTAACAATGCTGAGACAGCAGCATTCTAGAAAAAGCTCTCTTGCAGACTAAAATATAATCTCATAAAGACTCCAGCTGCGTCTGGATATACTGTTTTGATATTGAGAAAGCTGGAAATCAGGTAACAAATCTCAGGATAAGATGAAGCCGAATTCATTTAAATAATAGCCTTTCACTGCCTTTCACTGATCAAATTGGGGCTGGGATCGTGAGCTTCATTGAAAATGTATTCAATGAGACACCAACCAGTGAAACGAAAAGATGAATGCTCGTAAAATGTTTCGGAGTCGCATAATAGAAGTAGAACCAGCTTTCATGTCCATCCAGTTGCGACTCTGATGTGCTTTTAGAAAGAATAAGATTATGCATCACATGCCACTGATGTCTGACTCAAACTCACTCAAACTGACTTGTTTTTTTGAAGTTAAGCATTTATGCACAAATCCACACTTTGGTCAATAAATCTCCCCTTGTAGATCTTCCCTGAATTAAATAAAATAACATCATCTAATAAAGTAAAATGCCCAAATAGTTATTATTTGTATATTCTACTACTAAAAATAGTATTTAGTGTGCCCATTTTATCATTGGTTGCTATGGTGTCATAAATAATGAACACCAGTGAGAAAAAAAAAAAACATACTTGTACTGTGACTGTACTGTGTTCTCAGAATGTCATCTCTAAAAATGTTTGCATGTAAAATTATTTATGAACATGTTATGCAATCATTTTTAAGGGCATAATTCATACAAGGGCTGGAGAAAAACAAATGATTTCCAGATGCTTAACGCACAAAACCGACATTCATTTTAAAGTAACTGGGAAAAAAATATGCAAAACAAAACAGTAGATATATTGAAAATTAAATATTTCAAGAACATGACTAAAGCCATTTTTCTCAGAAAAAATGCAGGAAGGATGCCCACTGAATCGGCATATATGCAAGAAAATACATGACATTTTAATTCATTTACATAAATCACAATTAAAAATGTATTATTTGTTATAATGCAGTGGAGAATGGCAGTTTATGGTTGTGAAAGTGCAAATCAAGTTTGCATTTATTTTTTTTTCTGTAAAGGAAAAATTTATATGCATTAAGAACCGTTTTATAGTCTCATCACGACCTTTCTAAATCTAAATTCTAATACAGATGATTTTTAATAGAGAGACACGGAAATAAGACAACAGGATAGATGAACACAATGCAACCAACCACCAATAAGCAAATGAGTGAATCGGCAGAGTGTGTACGTTTGTACAAAGATAGTGTGTGCTAAATCCAAAGATGCAGTCTTAGATATGCTGTACTATGTGCTCATACATCCAAAGCCATTCACACTGAACCCATCAAGTTATTCTCTTGTTCAATCCCCCTCCCAACCACAGGGGGCACTGCAACTACAGTCTATAACTCACCAAGATCCTTAGAGCCGTGACTCTCGCTGGCCAGCTCTCCCATCCGCACCAGTGCGTCGAAGTAGCCTTTTGCTGCAAATGTCACACCTGGAAACATGGAAGCATTGGGGACATAAGAATCGGGAGTGTGCTAATGTGCTAACCCGAAGCTTCCCGCAACCCACAGGTGCCGGATCTATGAAAACAGGAGTGGTGGATGGGAAAGCTTTAAGCTCTATATGTTCTATGATGGCTCGGCCAAAGAACTGGGGCAAGTGGGGGTGGAGCTTGTGATTGGTGAGCGATGAATAGCACAAGTACCATAACCTTCAAATAAAAAAATAAAAAAAAAACTAACAAAAAAAGCTTAATGCCCTCCAAAACTTTAACATTCACATCAGATAGCACATTACTGAGAGAAATCACCCTTTCTGTGTGAGGTCCCACCACAGGGACAGCTGTGGCTCTTCTGCATCAACATGGCAGAGAAGGGCTGGCTCTCAATCAGGCTCTCTCGGAGCCAGAGGATCACGGCAGTTTAGTGAGGTGGACAGTGCCAAGACGCACAAAGTGTCTTGGAACACAGTGTAATTTAGGACCAGAAGGTACAGAGCAAGTAGTAAGCAAAGGTTAGCATGTTCTGCCTTGAATTCATCATTTAAAACTGTTAAAATCAGGAAAGTATCTGTATTTAATTTGATGCAAATGTCAAAGGCTGTTAGGGACAGATGTACATCCAGTTTGTTGTAGAATACAATTCTATACAATTCAATACAATTATTTATTTAGACAAAAAAGTATACCATTTAACATCAGCCATAAAATTCAAATAGGCTTATCTGTATCAGAATTGTAATACTGGTGCATCCCTATCTATTACATTTCATAGTGAAAGCACACAAGCATTGAGCACATGCCACATGTACTTGTGTTGTAAGATCTGCTTCTGGCCTTCAATCCCTAACAGGCCCAATGACATTCACATCAAATTCGTTATGCCGTATGACCATCCCAATTCAATGCAGTGGGAGTGTTTGGGGTGGAGTTGGTAAGGCTACACCAATGGCAGCCCAATCACGTATGAATGTATAGACTTATTTGCTAGTGTCCGCGCAAATCCTAGGCTCAGGATAAGGTGCGTCCTGGTTGTGAGGGATTAGAGGGGGAAATCTGGGGGCTTTGGTGCTCCAGCGGTTAGGCTGAGTGGTGAGGGGTAAAGGACCGAGAGAGGCAGCAGAAGGAAAGAGGATTACAGAGGTCTGAAAAATAGGGCAGAAAGTCTCTCCAACCATCTCTGAGGAAACATTGATCAGCCACAGTAGACAATCGGAAGTTTAAAACCACAGAGAAGCCCAATCTAGACCCAGTTATCATGGAGTTTATGTGTGATATTTTCTGTTGCTGACAGAAGTCTCCATTGAATAAAGATGCTCGTCTTTGGTCACTAATTATTCTTATTCTAATTAGTTTTTTAACCTCCTGACCCTTCCAATCCCTAGTTTCTAAGAGTCCTCCAACACTTCCAAGGAAAAGGCAAACAGCTGCTTATGCACAAGACATCTCAACATGATCATCTACTCTAGTGCATGCAAATAGACCCCCTGCCCCCCCCCCCTCTTTTTTGTACTGTGACATTTTAACAATCCATTAATTTCACTACTGGTTTCTTGCATGTACCAAGCAGTCCAAAATCTTGCAAATGCCCAGGGGCCACCATCTGCACTATTCATTAGTGGGTACTGTGGAGGGTTTCCACTTTGGTGCCTGCAAGACCTGGCATATTTACAACTCCAGCAAATCCCCAAGATGGATTCTGTGAACCTTCGTTGCTGCAGCCAAGGCTGATCTGCAAGGATGGGAGTGCAAATCTCACTCGAGTTGGGTCTATTTTTAACCTTATCTATCAGACTTCACACTCTCACACACATACACACACTCTCATGGTCTACCCTCTAGAGCGTTGGTCTTTTTCTTGTATTATCTGCCTCATAAAATATTCTATGAAGTCTGGAATGGTGAGGAAAGTGATTGGTTCTCTGCAGTATTTTGCACAGTGCAACTCTACAGCGATTCAATGCTCATCAAAGCCTCTGCCTTGTCCGTGGAGCTAAACTGAACCCAAGAACTCGGTACACATTATACCTTGAGATCAAACAACATGGCAGCATTATTTACCTGAACATAGGGCAAATCCCATTGGCTTAACACCCTAACAATGTGTCCTAAGTAATAAAACTGATGCGTGATTTAAAAGTTCTCTTTCATATGAATTCGAATTTTCATAACCTGCCACAATCTGTTTAATCTGCTATTGTTTTTTTTTCTATTTCTACGGCATCCCGCCAACTAAACCTTACACAGACTGAAATCTCACTGGACCGAAATACTACTCCTCAAAACATCAAATATGAATGAGGAGAGACTGTGCAAGTTTAAAATGTGATTTTATATTGGATATTCAATAACAAAAGGAAAACCACATTCAAAATACTAGCTTTGTGTTCTTAGTTTCACATTAGATTAGTAGAACCTGTAGTAATTGGCTGTGTTTTATGATCGATTAGATCTAATGTCTGGTTTTCATGTGTGTCGTTGTGTTGCATTGTACCTGGTTAGTTTTTTTAATGTTTAATGAGTGTTACATGTTAAAAATGAGACGTTGTTAGTAAAATGTTATTTTCAGAATTAGGTATTGTGAAAGAAAGAGGCAATGAAGAAAAGGACATTCAATTGTTGCCCTGAACACCAGATACCTGTGCTACCTAGCGATGTAATCGCCATAATCCGTCCTCGCAGTGATGTATCATTTTTGTCCTGAATATACATCTTCCCTGTTCCCTTTTTTGCTCCCTTCATGGGACTGTGTCTGCTCCCAAAGCTCTCTCTGGCCCATTTACGCCTGTCCTCTGTTCTATTTTACTCTCCCTTCCTCCCAGTGCATATTTTTGGTCCGAAATGCCTACATCTTTGTCCTTGCCCAGTCAACATCTTGAAAAACACACATGAAGGTCCGCACACGTAACAGAAATACATCATCAATTGTCTTTGGTTACATGTATGTGACAGGCCTGGAGATGCAACATGCATGAACCGGATGGATGTTTAGGGGGTTTCAGGGTGCAAATGGATTTAGACATGTAACATCATCACTACGAGAGAACAGGAAGTCGTCCGCCCCACAAACAAAAACATTAATTCTTAACAAACATTCAACAAACATTTAAACAACATTCTATGAATTTGAGTTTTTATATTAGCAATAACAAATCCCAGATGCTAGTCACAAAGCTGTATGCAACCAAGGAGCAGCACTCTCTGTAAGCATGAAATTCAAGCAATTTCTTCTCATAAATATCAGCAGACCTATGAAGCAAGAGCTGGCTCATTGCCTGCAAGAGTGATAATGAACAAGCCACTGATGTACTCACTGGAGAGGGCCTTCTCGTAAGTCTTCCCCATGGCAACAAAGTTCCTTAAGCAAGGGTTGAACTGCTCCATGATGGACTGAAACAGAAATAGCACAGCTTTAGTCAGCAGTCACCATTTAGCGGTCATTCTCATGTTCACCAAAAACACAGATGGGACAAACAGATAATTATACTTCTGTTTCTACCAATCTATATTACAAATAAATTGTTTGCCTTTTGGGGACAGGTGTATAGGCCTATATGAAGATGCAGTGCATTTGCAGATACCCAGAAATGATGGATAGAGAGAGCAAGAGCTCTCACGCCCCCACCTTTCAGAACATTCTCATTAGTGGGACTTGGAGGGCATCATGCCAGCTGGGATTTGCCGCTCCTTTGTTGCTGGTGGGCACAGGATTGTGGGAGTATGTGGAGATCTACCCACTGCCTGACTCACCTAATCCAACACTAAGAGTTGCCCTTTAAAATCTATTCATTTCTGCTGAAGCTCCTCATTGAGGAGACTACTACTTCTCAAAAGCTGCTCCATTCAAAGTAAAATCACTTGCTACATCTCGACTTGACAAATTTGTTCCGAGAGCATTTTCACGTTGTTCCGGCTTCAAAAAAAACAGGACGGCATTTAAAGAGACAGAGGAAGCTTTCAAAAAGACAGTTGAAGAACAGGATGCACACAAAAAAAAAAAACAATAAAGCATTGTACAATACAGATACTGTGGCAGCTGTGGAGAGGGAATTAAGCTGAATGAATGAAAGTATCTACTCTAGATTTAACAGAATTGCAGTGGAGTTGTTTTATGAACTCAATTAAGGTTGACTGTAAACTGATTGCTTGGGTATATCCCAAATCCCTCACCCCGTGCTCCAGTTACAATGAAAGCAGGTTTCCAGTGAAAATGAGGACAAAGACAGACTTCTTCAATATGTATGTTGCTGCAACGCAAACTGAGAATCTGATGTCTTAAGAAAGGTACTGCTGATATATATATATTAGGGGTGGGCATAGATTACATTTTTTATGTAGATTAAAATGGCTCATTTGAATTCTGTGATATTATTTTTCACAATGCGTTTCATTGTGTGTTTTAGCCAACGCATATGCCGTAGATGCTTTTACAGAACACACGTTTAATATATTTTGATATATAAAATAAAGAAATAAATATAAATAAAGAGCCAGATCACATAAACTGTTAAAACTGGCTATTTTAATATCAGTTCATTTCTGCACTCGGTTACATGTGTTTTAATTATCAAAATTAAACATATGTTTACTACAAATAAAAATCCTAATAGTTGAACTAAAGTAACCACACATTAACATGGTTTTGCGGTACTAGCCATTTAGCTTCACCATGGTATTTGTGATAATACTTATTGTAATCAATCTGAATGACTATAGCAATGCACGCATACAGAGAGTGTGATCTCTGTGACGCCCAGATGTACAAAACACACCCTCTCATCTCCGTAATAAACACGGAGGTGTTAGTCCCGTCTGAAACGGTACATGAAGATCACAGACAACAGGTGATAAGAATCGAAGCTCACACGTACATTAGTTTAGTAAACTAGTCCCGTCCGAATAAGGCTACAGTGCACTTCGGCTAGGTATACATCTGCGATAAAATATCAAGGTGAACGTCATCATAGCTTGCGTAGTACAGACCCAGCTCCCAACACAACTTTGTGAATAGATTAATAGCAATAATAATTACTTTTAATATTTTAGTCAAACCTAAGAAACATTTTATTTTGATTATATTTAGACTTTTCTCTACATACTTTTAAAGAATAGTATATTTTTATAATTACCATACATACTTATGAATATACAAATATGAGCGAAATACAATACTGATAAGCTGAATAATGAGAGCAGAAGCAGACAGGACGAGTAAATCAGCCTGAAATAAATCATTCATAAACATCTGTGTCTTTCTCTCACTGTCACGTCTTATCTCAACTCACAATTACTTCTTATGTAATTCATCATCTGCTGCATGCAATCATACAGCGGAGTCTATCCAGCGGTACTAATCCTCATTATAAAATCCTTATAAAGGAAAAAGAAAATGCAGACCAACAAATAAACAGCAGCAGAAGAGATGAGAAGGAAACAAAGGCATTGGATAAATTCATGGTTGGGTGCAAACACAGCTGGCATGTCTTCATCAAGGAAGGAATTACACAAACACAGTGTGATAGGTCTCACTGCACCACATTCCTGTAAGATGAAAGCACATGATCGCATTCATGAGGTGAAATATACGACTGGTATTCATACAACGACCAGGGTGCGTTTTGCATGTCAGGGTTTGGTAAAACATAACGCTGATGTGTATAATATCTGCACATTTTAATGTCCACTAATGGTATTAGTATAATATCTTAAGTGCTTAAGCATGACCAGAATGCAATGCGCTGCAAACCTTAAAATTCTATAGGCTAAAAATCACTGAGCCAATAAATTTAACCAAACAATTTTCCTCTTCTCAACAGTGTCCAGAGCGCTCCGTCCTAGAGAAATCAGCATTATACATGAATCAGTGCCAAGCTGATGTCCACCCAACATCTAATCATTAAAAGCATTAAAAACACTCCACTGGGAAAACTCTCTTTCCTTGATTAGTCCCTCAGCAATCAATCTATGTTTAACAAGCATGAACGAGAGCAACCAAACCCCAGATTAGGTGTCATTTTCATCTCAGTGCGGTTCTGCCAGACACTAAACACACATTACCATGTCATTTTTCAGCACTTCATTGCAGATATGTTCATTAGGACATAATTAATAGTCTTAACTAATGAGCGAGTTTTCATATTGATTGATCAGCGGGACCTCGTTCAAAAACAGCTGGGGGAATTTCACGATCCCTCTGAAATGAAGGTGTCCTCACATATTACCAGATCAAGTTCAGCACTAAATATGAGTGTATTTTTTTAAATAACGCAGGCAGTCACTGAAGGAAATACATAATTTTCCCTTCTATATAAAACAGAGCAAAGGACCAAATGAAGCACCATTTCTGTTGACTTCTGATTTATTGAACTTAACTCTTAGAATGCCTTTATAAACCAAGTTTAATATAAAGTCCTTGACAGATTTTCTGTAGTCACATGCACACAGTACATTGCAGTACATTGAGAACGGTTAGTATTTGTTGAACTAGCAGGATTGTAAACATGCCTCATTTACCACAAACACACCCTTATACATCAACAACACCTACACACTTGGCGCTACATAAACCTGCTACGACACAAACCTGTGATGTGAAACTAATGCAGCCACAGTCTCAGACAGCTTGGAAAAGATTGATGAATGCAATCAACTCTCGCGTCTGTGTGTGTGTCAGTCCAATAACAATCTATGCCTCAATGCCAGGTGGTTAAAGAAAAGTGCCATTTTTTATCTCTATGTCTTCAATATGCATAGTAAAACATGGTTAAAGCAGCCGTGTGGCCACTGATGTAAGTCACAGTCTGGTGAAGACTTCCTGTAGTTCAGCGTTATGTAATGCTCTTAAGTCCTACAGCCTCAGGACAATTGAGTATGGAAATGGATAATGATGATGTGTATTAATCAGTGTGTCTGAACAGGTTTTTGAACCCATATGCCAGGGTTGATTTTCAAAAGCTAACCTTCAGTTCAAAGCACTCCATTGCACTGTCAATTAATTTGATTGTTCGACGCAGGAAATGACCTGAAAGTAGAATGATATATAGTGCACGCCTTTGCAAACTTTTAGACACTTACTGTACGTGTCATTTTTAAAACACACCTATAATTGCTAAAGTCGCAAATGTGCAACTTTTTAGCATTATTCTGCAAGCATATAGAGAACAACAAACTAAACGTGGGCAGGAAGTTTCACAATAACTACAAGCTCAAGGTGACCCTGACTTTAACTGCTGCATGTATTTTTCCAGCTAGACACGCTTTCGCTTGTTCAGAAGGACCCCTTGCACCCTGAAACAGTGTGATTTACATATTGTAAGATCTAGTAAACAACACATTTCAGCTTTGTCAAACACACACGCACATGCTCTTCCAAAGGGATGTAAAAGCGATATGCTATACAAATACCTCCTACGTCTCATGAGAAGAAACTTCATGTTTTGTAAACCACATAAATTCTTGTTTATCATGCAAAACGATTGTTTAAATACACACACAGTATATATACACATTTATTGTTCTTTCCAAAGTTATCTAGTATTAAATTGAAATTTACCCTATATAATTTCAAAATGCATGTTAATGATTTTTGAACAATTCATATATGCATATTCCATGTAATTATTTAGCATAATTATTCATCATAATCTTCTGGAGAAAAGACTGGGGACATATGCCTGACATTTCCAATTACTTCGTCACTTAACGTTTAGGTCAATTAACAATTAACGTCACTTTTTCAATAATTCAATAATTTCAATCATTTATTTTTCAATATATATATATATCACATAATGACAAAAAGATCTGTCTTTGCTGTTATTTTGTCATGACTTTAAACTATTGGGATTTAACCACTTCCTTCATAAAAACTCCAAGCCTCAATAAAACCACTGATTTGAGATCAGTTTTACCATTTTAATACACTACGACACTAAAAACAAGAGTAATAGACTCTGATCTGGGATCTGGGCTTTCTGCAGAGGCTGCCTCCATCTTCCCACATGGACAGAGATCTTTGCGTGTCCACTGCGGATGCTGCAAGTCATTTAGTTACAGCTGTCTCCCTCCTACAAGCCGCCCTGGCACTCATCTTACCAATTTCCATTTCAGATGAGCCTGTCTGTGTGCTTGCGTGGGTGTATGTGTGTGCCTGCGCGAGTTCACCGTGAACATCAGCACTGTGTGCATCCCACTTCAGAGTTAGCTTGGAGAGGTGAGATGGAGAGAGAACGACTTCCTTGCCCATATATGGTTGCGTCGGAATTCCCCCGCATTACTCTCTGCTACAGAGCATTCCTATTCCCTGCACGTTTGGATCGAACCATCGGATCGAAGCAGGAGGGGGATCTTGCGCAGCTAGAGCTTGTTACCTTTGACTGAAGGAACACTGTGTCCCCCTTCTGTCCCAACACCTTAATCCATTCACAGAAACGCAGATGAGAAATGAATCACCATTTCAGTTTCAGTGAAAGGAGACAAAGATGAATGCGGCTAAAATGCATGTGGTGCTGCACATGTCTTTGTTTAATGAATGTATATAATAGGCCTGTGTGTGTTGCTGCACAGTTTGGTCTCTCTGCTGGTGAAGCCTCCCGTGAGATCTCGAATGAAACGTCTCAACAAAGATTCCAAGATTATGATTGAAGTCCATTATGTTTTGTTTCAATTGTGAGGTTTTCATGAAAGTTAAATTCTTATTACTGTAATGCACGAAAAAAAAAACATTCTTAAAAAATTCTTGTGATAACAGTTAATGTATTATACTGTAATAACAATACTGTAATATAGTTAGTAATGACAACCATCCTGTTTGCAATAATTTAAATAAGCATGAATTATGTATAATTATGTACAATGACATGCAGTTGTATTGCATATACACAATTTAGTTATTTAGATTTATTTATTAATATTATTTATTGATAATGAATCATTATTTATACACTTTTAGTATGGTATATTATTTCAGGGATTTTTTACAAAACTTTTTTTTGTATACCTGGGCCTATAAATTGTATGCAAAATGTTTTTTTGAATGTTTTTCTTTTGATTTCTGCCTGAAATATGAGCTGAACATTTCCAGACATCTCTTGATAATTTATACGAGATTCACTCTGCAAGACTGCTACCACATCATTTGCAAGGTGAATTTGCAATTCGTGGAAAGATCAAGACAAATATAGTATCTCATCACTGTAACCTTACACGTTTGTTCATTAGGGACATTGTAATAGGTTTCTCTCATTCCTTGCCAATTCCATCCTCTGTTCTTACACTGATACCCACTCAAACCACTCTGCCTGGCAGGCATGACAGTAGTAGGGCCTATGTTTGCCCTGCCAGTGCCTATTCACAACAGGCATGACAGAAACAGACCGCTCTTCAATCACATTATATCCATCATGGCTGCCAAAGGACCAAATTACTTCAGATTAGACTGAAATGAGGTGGGATGGACCCAAAATATTGTCACATAAGCAGACCACCTTTGGGTTTGAGACAAAGATATCACAGTCCTGTAAATAAATATTGAGAGATACGTACTGAAGAGATATCTATGAACAAAAATGCTTGGCTTTTTTGTACGATTAGATATTTTCTATCAATAATAAACTGGAGTGGATTTCAACATCAGCTGCAGTGAAAAGTGCAAAATGTTATTTAAGCCATTGTTTTAATGAATTCCTTTATAATCACTCAGATTTTAGAGGCAGTATGATTATAAAAGAATTCATTAGAGCACACAGATGTCTCTGTTAAGTGCTTTAGGAGTGTATCTGTGTGATTTTTATGTGAAAGTACAAAAACATGTTGTGCCTGTGAGGACATAATAATCGGGTGTGCTGCTGGCAAACTAAAATCTTTCCCCTCTCTTTTTCTCATTCACTCATTTCATCATCACTGAAATTTAAACAGCTGGACTGCCTCTCACCTAAAAATCACACAGACAACAGTACAGCCTCTCTCTCCTTCTGGGTGCACACATAAAGCTCTTTAATCTGGTTACTATCAACCCTTAGCTTTAACCACAACACCACACCAACAAAAATCCAATCTCATGTTTCCAACTAAAAGCCATTGAACTTCAAAAATGATAACTATATTAGTGTCCACACACCAACAAAAGATAATGTTGCAGTTTTTTCATCTCCTGCTTTAAATGTGCCATAGAATGCATTGAGAGAATATTTTAAATTGTTCTCTGATATGTACATAGAAGGTATGTATCTTAGGTAAGG
>JAUCMU010000021.1:12288728-12336114 GCA_032275025.1 Enteromius treurensis | reverse complement strand
AGACTCCGTCTCATGCTACCACTAGAGTGAAAGCACCACCAGCATTCAAAAGTGACCAAAACATCAGCCAGAAAGCACAGGAACTGAGAAGTAGTCTGTGGTCACCATCTGCAGAACCACTCCTTTATTGGGGGTCTCTTGCTAATCGCCTATAATTTCCACCTGCTGTCTATTCCATTTGCACAACAGCATGTGACATTGATTGTCAATCAGTGTTGCTTCAAATGTGGGCGGTTTGATTTCACAAAAGTGTGATTGACTTGGAGTTGTGTTGAATAAGTGTTCCCTTTATTTTTTTGAGCAGTGTATATGTGTATCATTTTGTATTTTTGATCATTTAATTAGATGGATTAATTTGATGGATCTAAGTCCATTTGATGAAATGCATAATAACTTCCTGCAGTAAAGCAAACCATATGATTCAGCCAATCTGCCAGACTTCTATCAACACAGCTTGCATGACACTGCTGCCTAGTGGCCGCTACATGAACTCATTTTCTTGCAGGCACAACAGAGATGAAAAATTATTCCATGAAATTTATTGTTGAAGAACTACAAAATATCATAAGGAAGATAGATAAATAAATCAGTGCTTAAGTCACAAACTAAACTATGACAGAAAAACAATATTTAGAGTTCCAGTGTCATTAGTTTTGCTTGTATAGATTATGTCCTTGTCTCTCTTATGTATGCTTCATAAAATCAATAGCATAATGCATTAAAGACTTCCTCTCAGTAAGTGTATACACTAGTGGTTTTGAAAAGTTCCCTCAGTGATGTCTATTTATCTGTTTATAATCAGTTTTCACTACTAAAACCAGGCTTGTCATAGTTTTAAATGACATCTTTCAGCACATTGAAAAGTTTGTACAAGTTTATACTGGACTTCATAATTTGTCATAATATTGATTTAATTATTCAGTTTTGTGTTGTTTATGACAAAACATGGTGTATTTAAAAAAAAAAAAAAAAAACTAGTGTTTGGGAATGATTTTAAACAGAGATTGTTATAATAAATGTGATGCATGCATTAGAAATTTACAGGCAATGACATGACACGCCTTTGATATGTGATAGATCAGAAAAAAACGTAGGGTGATTAGAAAGACCAGGCACTGTTAAGAGTATTTCAGAATATTAATCTAAACTAAATGGTATACAATATGCAGTGTATATACAATTTTTTTTTAAATGGCATGGTTGTAGGTCTTTGATGTGTATAAGGGGGAGGACTGTCTGTCAGTCCCCAGAGTTTTGTTTGGGATGAGCCCTTGGGGTCTCCAGTGGGACGGCTCGAGAGCAGACATGAAGGTATGACAGATTTGTATTTACACTGCCAACATCTCTCGCTCTGACTTCTTTTTTACCTTCTCCTCCCGCACTGAAACATCACAAAAATGGTTTCTTAGTATTTGCACACTGTGAATATTACAGAAACAGAGAAGAATAAAACACAGACCTGGCTCTTGCTCTGGAACCTCTGGTAGTTCTTCTTCAGGTACCTCAGGAAGTTCAAGGTCAGCTTCTCCCTGAACACACACAAGACATGTACACGGTAGAAATCACAGCAGCCAACACATCGCTAACAAGGGCTGTCAGAGTGTTCATGTACACACCTGAGTGATGGCCTCCAGCTCTGCTAGCACAGCCTCCTCATCCTCCTGTGTCAGAGAACCTGCCAGCATCTCATCAATTTGCTACAAACACACAGACAACCAGGAATGAGAAGAAAAAAACACTACATAGTACACACTCCACTGAAAGGGCAAGAAGCACACAAGACAGACGCAGCATGTCTGTCACAGAGCTCCAGTTAGATCTCAGTTCCTCTAGATTTGAGGATGTAGTGCATGTGGTGCAGTGTGAAAAAGATTATTACAGCTTTTATGGCTGCCAATCTTTAAACTTTTTTTTTTTTTTAAATGATTAGACACTAACACTATGTTAAAATAGCAGGATTCTCTGCAAATAGTTGCAATTATATGCTCATATAAGTGTTGTAGTACATTATAAAACAGTAATAACTGCAATAATGCAATAACGTATTAATCGCCAATTTTAAATTTAATTCAAATTATAAAAATTGATGTCACCTTATTGGGACAATAAAGCTTTATTAATATTACTTTATTTTCCACTTTTTAAATTATTTCCTTCAATTGAATATGAAAATAAATGCTTTTCTAATGTGATTTTAAAAAAAAATATAAAAAATATTCAAACATGACACACATTTTATCATCCTTGGAACTCCTAGCCCAATCACACGTTGGTGGGCGGAGTTAGTGTAAATAGCCTCTGCCAACAAAGTGGGCTATTTGCACTTGTTATTTTAAAACATACTCCAATAATTTGTGTTTTAATTACAACTTGGAAGAGGTTTGTACAGTGTAGAAAACTTTTTTACTTGTATATGGGAACTGAAGAATTATTACTATTACTAAGGCAATGATGTAATGTAAAAAGTAATACATTTGCAATACTGATCATACCAACTCCAGGGACAGTGTCAGATGTTTTGGGACCATGTTGTACAGTAGTCAACATTCGAAGTGGATCAAAACCTTTCATCAAAGTTGTCCTAAGACAAGAATAGCTATTGTTTTTGATTTTAGGACAACTTTGATGAAAGGTTTTGATCCACTTCGAATGTTGACTACTGTATATCTGTAAAGCACTGCCATGAAGAGTCTTATAACTTCTACTGAACATGGAAAGTTACATTTACCTTCTGATACTCAATGGCATCTTGTGTTTCATCCATGATCTTTTCCACCTCTTCTATGGACATCAACTGGTAAAATGAAAAAAGGATAAAGATAAAATTGTTTACTTGTTAAATTCACCAGTAGATTGAATGAAGCATTAACAAGAATATAATACATTTCCCATTATTTACCTCATGCATTTTTTTCAGGCAATCATTGCCAACTTTCAGTCCTTCAATGACTTTCATCTCTATTTGTGCAAATTCAATATCTTGTACCTGTAAAAGAAGAATTGTTCTGGATGTGATAATCCTACATAATTTTAGCAGACAAGCCAAAAAAACAACAACAATATATATGTGTGTGTGTGTGTGTGTGTGTGTGTAACACATATCATATATAATATTCTCAAAGATCTGTTTTTTACCATTCGCTCCAGGTTGCTTATCTGATTTTCAGTTTTTTCCAGTAACTGATTCTGGTAACGTTTCTTCTTGAGGAGTAGGAGTGCTTTCCTGAACAAACACAAAATATTATGAAGGAGATTCTCCTTGTTTTGGAAACTAGACCTTCTAGTTCTACAGGGAACAAGAGGGCAGACAAGATCACACTCACTCTTTCTTTCCATCTTTTAATAACTGTTTGGCCAGTTGTCGCTCTTTGTCCATCTGAAACGTGATCTTCTTCTGATACTGCTTCAGTTTATCTCTCTGCTGCTTCAATTGCTGCTCACACAAAATAATACAGAAAAATTAAATGATAAAAAAGACAAAATGCACAGTAATGGTCCTATAGCTACAATATACGACACAAAACAGCATCATTTCCGGAGTCCATTCGTCTGGCAGCATCAATATGGTAGTACAGTAAAACCCACCATTATCAGACTAACAAGCGTGTGTGTGTGTGTGTGTTTATATATACAATAACTTCTCTCATTAGAATGATTAGCCAGTTAGCAGCTGTCTAACACACCAGCACAGCTCTGTCCTGCTCGGTCACCCGAGTCACTTTCTTTTTCCCGAAAAGATTTCCCATGTCGATGCCGCATCCCCGCCACTATCAGTCCAGACAAGGGTGGTGTTTCTTAGACTGAGAAAATGTTAATTCCACATTCCACGTATCTGTCAGTCCATAACAGCAACACTGAAGTCTGAGCTGTGTTGAAGAAAACAGCAACCCTGCTTGCCGGAAGTTATGTGTTTCAAAATAAAAGCCACTTTGAAACCACTTGTTTCCGCCACAACAATAATAAACAAATAACATTATTATAAATAATAATTATTATATCAATATTCTTAAAATATAGAAATTGTTAAATTATTTAAGGTGTTCTGGGTAAACAGCAAAGCATGTGTTTCAAATAGCTTTAATGGTTAGATTAAGTGCAAAATACAGACTTTTTACAGACTACCACTGAGCCGTTTATTCGGGTCAGATAGCAACAGAGCTACTGATAACTCTCTCTCTATCTCAAAACAAAAAACATATTTTCATATTTTCTTGTAGGCCACCGTTTTATTTTTCCAAAAAGTGAAAGTCTTCCAACGTCAACTACTACTTCATCATGACCGGATGTGGACGTGGCATACGTTCTCAGTTCTTCCGGTGCGCGTGAGGAAGGGATTAAACGTCCGTCTCTCTGCTCTCTTTCCGTGAAAGAACAGCAGCCTTATCGCGTTTACCGGCGTTTAGAACCGGAACGGCGTCCTGACGACTCGTTCGTTAACCCATCGAGCTGTTTATGAGGTGAGCTGTCAACTGGTGCTGGATATTTGGTCATTTATTTCCCTGTCACTGTTAGCTTAGCTTAGCATATTCAGCGCGAGCCGCAGCGTCGAGTCATTTAGGACTTTAATTCATATGTAATACATTAAAGTGACACGTTTAGCTGTAATTCAAGGTATATAATGTCTTGTTAAGGTTATATGCGTGTTGACAGACTCAGTAGATAATTTCCTGATTTTGTTTTGATAGCCAGCAACGATAAACATCCAAAATTAGCTTAGCAAGAGGTGAGAGAGTGAGTGGATTTAATGTCCTCTTACGCCACTCAGTGATCTTAAACGTCAAGTCAGTTATTAAAGCCTAATGTGTGTTGTATTTTACTGTCTCAGTAGTATATTATTTAGTTTTAATAGCACACACGTCGTTGCTGCAATGCATCTGCTTGACTATGTTATGATTTAGTTTTTCAACTTCTTGATTGACATTTCAACTTCGAGCGTCTTAGTGGCAGCATCTTAATTTATTTTTAGTTGTTTTAGTTGCTTTTTTTTATTGTTTTCCATTTTAATTTTCTTCTCAATCGTTTCTATTTTCTAACTTTGTATGTATGAAAGTGAAAGCATGACACTGGGGGTATAAAAATACTAATATTCTTTGAAGTTGGCTAAAAAAAGGACGTTCACCTAATAATCACACTGAACAACTTTAATGCAAGTTTCTGTAAATACCCATTAAAAAGACAATTTCTTATGTCCCCCCTTGTAAATTAATGGGTTGCTATGGTAACTGCCATGTTTTTTATTTCTCAAACACGCCCCTTACATATAACTGTTTTTCAAACGTATATGTATCTCCATTCAATTTTTTTTAAGAATGCTGATTTTCTAGCAGCTTTAGTGACACTTGCTTTTTTTGGTCATTGCTGTTTTTTAAGCCTTAGAGCATGAAACCATTTTATTAGTCAGGAGGCTTGTGACTCCAGTTTGAGTCTCTTTATGCATCTATCACTCATGTTTGACTTGTCTGAATTGCTCTGTGTATATTCTGGATCCAGCAGGCCTGTCATTTCATTTCAGACAGATAGATGAAAAATTAGCATGTTTATCTCTTGAAGTTCTCGCACATGTGATGCTGTATACTATTACGGTATCCATTGCCTTGAATTATTCAACATTATTCAAGGCTGCGTTCTGCTAATGCTCCTTAGCTATGCTACCTGCTCGAAAGGAGGAGGAGTAGTTTTAAAGCGGATTTACTTTAAGCATATGCAAACATCTAGATATTTTATAATTGCTGTTAAAACTACTTTTCTATCTGTATTTTGTGGGTTTTCTTAAATTGTATTAAGAAAGTAAATGTGCTGGCAGTAATTGTGTCATTTGAGTCCACTCCAGTCAACTTCTGTTTCATTGATGTTTGTGAAATTGATATGTGGGAGACACTATTAAACACCATTATATAAGCAGCTTCAGGAGTTACTCTAGTAAACTGTTGAACTAGTGAGTTGAAGAGTCTCGGATGTTTGGGCTGGGTGTGGAACACTGAGTACGTCAGAACGTCTATTATGTGCTGTGAATGTTATTCGGGCGTGCTTTCTTTAAATGTAGGTTTTGTTTTTGAATATCATCACAATTTACTATTATGTATTAAGCCTATACAGGCCTGAAATGTCAGTTTGGAAATGAAGGTCATACTTCAATATTTTACTTTAAAATTGACATGAAAAATGTATCTTTTTACTTTCTTAAACCATATTTCTAGCCATATAAACTGAATTTTGGATTTATAAAATGCATTTCTGAGGACTTCATTGGACAACTTTAAAGTCATATTTCTAAATATTTAGATTTTTTGTACCCCAACGTTCCAGATTTTCAAATAGTTGTTTCTCAGCCAAATATTGTCCTATCCTAGCAAACCACGCATCAATAGAAAGCTTATACAGTTCTTTTGACTGGTTTTGTGGTTAGGGTCACAAATATGTTTTGCCAAAACGAATGAATAATTTTTAATCTGATTCCTAAAAGTAATGTTATTTGTTTACTCATCAACTTCTGTATGTTGTTTGCATTTTAAAAACCCCAAAGCTTTTCCTGCTTGAAGGGTGAAACAGCTTTTCTAGCAAATTTCTCTTTTATGTCAACATTTGCTGCACTAGCCTGAGCTTAAATGATTAGTCGGGAGTTTTGCAGTGCCAGCAGTCCAGCGGCACATGTCTTTTAGACCCCTGAAAGCATCAGAAAGACTAACAAGATCTCTTAAGCTCTTCTCACAGCAGTACCTCATAAATATAGATTTACTCCCTCACTTTCTCTTTATCCTTTTCCCCTCTGCTTCTGCCCTGTCTTCAGAGTTAGGGATGAACTGAGAATGAATGTCAACCAGCAACCTCATATGGCCTCTCCTTATGGGCAGCCTCAGCCTGGGTATCAGGGCTACCCCGAGCCAGGATATGGGGGTGGCCATGTGCCATCGGGATATCCGGCTCAGTATGCACCTTATAATGGGCCGGGCTCTGCCTACCAACAAGGTCCACCGCAAGGTAAGGGGGTGAAAGTACAAAATGAATGTGACTGGTTAAGGAAATGTGTTTATGACAGGTTATTATCATTTAATATAAGCTTAAGTTCAGTCTGTAAAATCTTTTTCAGAATGCAAGCAAAGTCAGATTTCTCCCTCCCAACCTCCTCTCTTTACCTCTCATCTCCGCATTTCATTCCCATTTTTCACTGCTCTCTCTTTCTTGTATTGCAGGATATTCTCCTTATGCAAGCTTTCCCTCTAAGACTCTCACAACAAACTTAGTCTCTGACCTGTCCTCCTCTCCTCTTGACCTAGGTAACTGTTTTAATTCTGCTTGGCTGCCTGTCCTCTTCCGTATTCCCTGTGATTCATTAATGACTGCAGTGTGCCGGAGGGCTGGTTACTGTTGCACATGTAGCAGTCGAAACCACAGGATGCAGTCAACTCAGCTGTGGAAAGGCTCACAGGGAGAGACTCATTCTCTTTGGCTGATGATCTGTGCACAATTAAGACTATTTCCCCCATTTTCTCTTTCCTCAATACTCTTAGTAGATAATGGAACAATAGTATTTTAATCGTCCTTTCATGACCGATTAATCTTTATTTCCCTTACATGCTAATCAAGGGAGTTGTTTGACTTCTTTTGTGTATTTAAAATACTTGTATACAGGTCCAAATTTGACACTGGCTTATTGCCATATGTAAATAAAATAGCCTTTGAATCAATACACGCAGTTGAGTTATACACACAGTTTGCTAGCGACATAAGCAACTGCAACTTTATACATTGTTTATCTTGATCTAAAGGAATCTGTACAAACCATTCACTACAGAATATTTACTTTCAGAAATGTATTATAATTATAATAATCACTAATGCTGTTATGGGTTACTAAACTATTTTAACTTTTTATTGCTGGTCCTGCTAAAGGTATGAGAGGACCTCCCACCTCAGGGGCACCGCCTGTGTCAGGTGCCCAGAACTATTCACAGTATGGGCAAGGAGAAACTCAGAATGGACCACCACCAATGGGTGCTCCACCACAGAGGTCAGTGACGCATCCTATCAGCACACAATTGTGTGCTTTGTATCAATTTATTAGTAATTTAGCCTATGTGTTGCCTAAGTTTTGGGGCTGCTATTTGGGTTATAAATAATATTAATTTAATGATGGCAAATGAAGTGTTATTTTCATGGTTTTGCAGGGTTGTCATGTTTCTTATCTTATTTTTATTGCTTGTTTAGGCCTCCAGTGTCTCAAACTTACACTCCAGGTGCAGTGAATCTGCCTGGCCCTCAGCCCCCATACGGCCAGCAGTTTGGAGCTCCACCGGTCAGCATGCAGCAGATGACCAATCAGATGGCCATTATGCAGGTTGGCTCCACTGCACCTTCCCCTGCAGGCCCAGGATATGGTAAATAACACTTAGAAAATTTGAACATCAAAAAAAATATCTCGAGCATTGCTGTGATTGACAATTTGTTCTTTCGTTTTTATTCCAGCCCCTCCCTCTGTGACCCAGGCTGCTATGGCTACTCCCTACACACCTTCAGCTCCTCCTACTTTCCCACCCACTTCCACTGCTCCCTCACAGCCTCCACCTACTGAAGCTGTTGCTCAGGCTCCTCCTCAGTCATACTATGGAGCTCCGCCACCTGCCCAGCAGCCTTTTCCAAATGCTGCCCCACCTTTCTCCTCCACTGGCCCCACTCAGCCCCAAGCTCCACCACCAGTTTCCCCACAGTCCTTCCCTCAAGCTCCACCTGCCTCTCAGCCTCCTTTTTCCACAGCCCAGGTACCTCCAGGTCCCACCCAGTCATACGGAGGCCCTCTTCCTTCAACACAGCCCCCTTTCTCAAGACCACCGCTTCCCACCTCCCAGCCCTCCACATTCCCTGCAGGTCCACCACCCACCTCAAATCCCTCTCAGCTTCAAGGGGTCATGCAGCCCCAACCGCCAGTTTCCCAACCCTCACCTTACCACTCAGGTCCCCCTCCAACCTCCATTGGGTTTCCACCACAAGTTGGTGCTCCACTAAGGCCTCCCCTTGCTGGAATGCAGGGCCCTACCATGGCATCACAAGGGCCCCATATGGTATCACAGGGGCCTCCAATGGCACAGGCTAATCATATACCCCCTACACAACCTGGCATGCCACCTGGTCCTATCAATGCTTCTCTGTCAGGGCCACCACCACAGCCAGGAATGCAGGGATATCCTCCTCAGCAAAATGGTAAACATCCCCATGCTATTACTGGTAGTTATAGTTAATACTATTAAAATAGTTTCCAGTTATTTCAGTGTTAACTGAAACCATAACAAACCATATCACAGGGCTAATTCATTCACAAGCCTTTGTAAATTGATTTCCCTACCAGGTGCTTTCGGGCAGGTCAGAGGTCCTCAGCCTGGTTACACAGGACCATATCCTGGGCAGCCAAACTATGGAGCGCCACCTGCTGCACCTGCTCCAGCACCAGCTGCCCCAAAAAGGCTTGATCCTGATTCTATCCCAAGCCCGGTATGAACACTCCACATCTGACATGCACATGAACACAAGGTCACTGTCCACCATACCTTCTCCCACACATCTTTTGTGTTGATTTTTCAAGTGTGTCTGTTTTAAAATAAATATCCATCATTTTCAGTACTAATGCACTTGCATACACACTCACACACACACACAGACATACACTATCAATTTGTAAAATAAATATCTATGTTAGTAGGTGTGTGATGTGCTTGTGTTAGGAAAGGCTTCGCTCTGGAGTCTCCTGTGTCTGATGTGCATGCATTACAGCGGCTATTAGTAACAATAAAATTTAGATACATAGATTTTTCAAGGCTTGGAAGCTCTGCACGTGCCGCCTCACAATAACTGCACACACGTCTCTTACACTGTCTGCTAAACAGTGTGATTATTAATCATCCATAATTCTAGGCTTGGAAAAAACAAACAGAGGAACTGTAACGGTGGTTACACTTCTGTTTATCTTCTCTGCTCTTTCTCTCTTTTTTCTTTTGTTTTGGCTATCTCTCTCCTCTCTTATAATTTGCTGGCTAAATTGTTAAAATGTAAAGCAAGCCTCTGACATGCCGCCTGTGCAGAAAACAAGACATAGAATAGACCCAGACGCAATCCCAAGTCCAGTAAGTGCCTCGTGTCTCTCTGCCTTTCTGTGTTGTTGTACTGTATCCCAATTTCTCTGTTTTTTACTCACGGGGATGCCAATGACTCTGTCTAGATGAACAATACTGTATTTCTTATTCTTATAGAGCTGATATAATAGCATCATGTAGCAGACAGCTTCCTTAATGAAATGGACACATCTGTATAACATGAATTATGCCCACCCAGTGAAATGAAATGAAATAAATTCTATTCTTTATGTATATATATTGTTCCAAAACTATGACTGTCTATCTTCTGTGGAACATAAAAGGTCTTTTTTGACTATTGGAAGTCAGTGGTTTGACTCCCAACTTTCTTTAAAACATTTTTTGTTTTCCACTGAGAAGAAAAGTCATTCACAATCGTAACGGCATGAGTGGAGTCCGTGATGACAATTATTTTGGGGGATGGGCTGTCCATTTAATTCATACTTTCTTTGATTCTAGATGAATTACTCACATTTGACTTTATTTATTTTTTTTGAAGACTGGTCATTGGTGCCCACCAAAACAGTTCATATCTACACTCCTGCATGCAATATAGTAACAGTGTGTGCATGACTGATGTGTTCTTATCTTTAATATAAGCATTGTGGCCCATCATTTAAAGGTATATTCTGGGTTAGATGCTACTCAAGCTTTATCAATGGCCTTTTTGGGATGACAAGAGGGCGGTTAATAGAGCTGCGCAGTCGACATAACTTTGATTGCTATCCTGGATTTTAGCATTACCATGAACTTTCATTGATGTTTTTTTGCTATTGCTGAAACAAAGCTATGTGAACACCAAAAATCTCTACATGTTTTGTTCATCAAGTGTGGGGTATGGCTCGTATATGGTGTAAAATAAAATGTGAAAATGTATTACGCTTGTGTTAACCTAAGACCTTATTTATGGCATGAAACCAAAAATCCATTAAAAAAGATTGATTGTGTAGTTTAAATGTTAAATAGTTTCCTTGGTTTAGGGCTCATACCTGCAGCAATTTGTTCTTGTTGTGAAAGTCTGTGGGACTGTTCAGTTAGAAAGTGTTTGGTGTTAGAGCTAAACCTAATGGGACAACAGGTGTTGTCGATGAAGCTTAATTTATTCAACCCTGAATATTCCTTTAATCTGGTTTAGATTATCAGATGTGGCGCTAAACTTATAAACTTACTGATTCTGTTTGGATTTGTTCTATACGAGCACAAAGAGGTTTATCCGGTGAAAGGGCAGGGTGTGTTGTGTTACTCTTTCATAGGCCGGTGTTTGTTCTCTCAGATTCAGGTTATCGAGGATGACAAGGCAAACAAGGGAAGTGAACCTTTCACTACAGGGGTCAGAGGTCAAGCCCCACCTCTTGTCACCACCAAATTCCAAGTTAAGGATCAAGGTAAGAATGGAGATCAGATACTTTCACGCATTGTTTGGAATGGAAAATTGAATATGTATAGTGCATGCTGTTTTATTTATTGTATGTAAAACAGTAGGCTTTGTTTCATGATGTTACAGGTCTTAATAAAACGTGCATTATATTAATCTCTCCAAAGGGAATGCGAGTCCACGTTACATCCGTTGTACATCCTACAACATACCCTGCAACGCTGACTTGGCCAAACAGTCCCAGGTTCCCCTGGCTGCTGTTATTAAACCCCTGGCCCAACTGCCTCCAGATGAGGTAAAAGGCCACATTATATGTGTGTGTGTAATACTGCATGTTGTCATTTTTCCTGAATTCAGTATGAATACAAAAGGGTATGTGGGTAATGGCATGTCATTACGTTTACTGGCAGACACCGCCATATCTCGTGGATCACGGAGAAAGTGGTCCCATCCGCTGTAATCGCTGTAAGGCCTACATGTGCCCGTACATGCAGTTTATCGAAGGTGGCCGTCGTTTCCAGTGTGGCTTCTGCAGCTGTGTCACCGAGGGTTAGTAATGCTCATAACACACTTATCATGTTCAGTGCATTCCAATCAACATCTACTGTTATGCTTTCTCTAGTGCCTCCCAATTACTTCCAGCATCTGGATCACACAGGGAAGAGGGTGGACTGCTACGACCGACCAGAGCTCTCGATGGGCAGTTACGAGTTTACGGCTACTGTGGACTACTGTAAGGTACAGTATATGTTCCCATCATGCCACTACAATTTTAAGAATATTCTGTGCTTATAAGTAAAGGCTTGCTAATATTCAATTTGATTTATTGACAGAACAACAAGTTTCCTCAGCCACCAGCCTTCATCTTCCTGATTGATGTGTCCTACAATGCTGTGAAGAATGGCATGGTGGGAATTGTATGTCAGGAGCTGAAAACACTGTTGGATTACTTGCCAAGGTGAGAGTTTAAACAAGAAGCAGTTCAGTCATTATAACACAGAACATTCACTCAAATCTGCAGAGAGTATTTTTTTATTATTACATTTTTTTGCATGTACAATTAAACATTACATATGTAATTGTGACATTGGCTGTTTATTGTTCCTGCAGAGAGAACCCTGATGTGGAATCAAACGTTCGAGTTGGCTTCGTCACCTACAATAAAGTGCTTCATTTCTATAATGTGAAGGGCTCCCTTGCTCAACCACAGATGATGGTAGTGTCAGATGTGGCTGACATGTTTGTGCCCCTACTGGATGGATTTCTTGTGAATGTCTCAGAGTCCAGAGTGGTTATTGAGAGGCAGGTTTCAGTTTTTGTTTACTACTGTTCAAAAGATTAGGGTTGGGAAGATATAAATATATATTTTTTAAAATATATTTGCTCTCCAGGACTCCATTTATTTAATGAAAAAAGTAACAACATTAATTTAGTGAAATCGTATTGCAATCTAAAATAACTTTTTTGTGTCACCATAATGCATCCTTACAGAGTAAAATTATCAGTCCTTTAGGCATTGTATCTGTGGTAAAGTGGTGGGGGACGTTGAGCCTGGAGGGCCAGTGTCCCTGCAGAGTTTTGCTCCAACCCTAGTCAAACACAAGTAAACCAGCTAATAAAGGTCTTTAGGATGCACTTTTCAGGGTTCCAGGATTTTTCAGGTTTGGAGCTGAACTGTGCAGGAGAGTGGCCATCCAGGCTCAATGTCCCCCACCCCTGGTGTAGTGCGAACACTGTAACATCCACAGTTTAGTAAAAAATGTTCATGTAAGCTAGGGTGAATGATAGAATACCTGTGTTTTTGAGCTTCAAAGCATATTGATTATGAAAATGCTTTTGCCACCAGTTTGTTGGATCAGATCCCCGAGATGTTTGCAGACACGCGGGAAACCGAAACGGTGTTTGGGCCTGTTATTCAGGCCGGGCTGGAAGCGCTCAAGGTATTTGATCTTACTGCAGCAGTGCACATTTCGTAGTGAGTGTACATCATATGAATGTTAATGATTCCCTCAGTGCATTGTGATTGAAAATGATGTGGCCTTGTAGTAGTTAAATGGAGCATTTCTGTATACAGTGTTAATGGAAGGAACTTGGATTTACTTTTTATTTTGGTGTTTCGTGTCCACTCAAAAGGGAAACATTCAGATAAACTGGCATTTCTTCCTTTTCACCTAGGCTGCAGACTGTGCTGGAAAGCTCTTTGTTTTCCACTCCTCTCTTCCCATTGCTGAGGCTCCAGGCAAACTGAAGAACAGGGAGGATAAGAAACTAGTGGGCACTGATAAAGAAAAGGTACCATGACCTCTTTCTCTCAAATCTGTACTGCTCATTGCATTGAGTGTGTGTCTAAAAACACAATGTTTTAAAGCAAAGCAGCAGCTGAAAATGTTTTGTTGACTTTGAGAGCTATGGGAGAATTATTACAGAAGGCTTTTAAACGTGGTATTTATTAGGTAGTTTTACAGGACCTGCTCCATACAGCACATTGTGAAGTTTCCATTTCTTTTGCAGTCATTATTCCAGCCGCAAGTTAGTTTTTACAACACTCTGGCCAAGGATTGTGTTGCACAGGGTTGCTGTGTGGACCTCTTCCTTTTTCCCAACCAGTATGTTGATGTAGCAACATTAGGGGTGGTCCCCACTTCAACGGGCGGCTCCATCTACAAATACACTTACTTCCAGGTAGGAGAGAATTATACCACCTTTGACAAAAGAAAAATTCGTAACTAAAAACATGCACTGTGATTATAGACACTATGGTATGTTTCAGGCTCCATCTGACCAGGAGCGTTTCCTCAATGACCTGAGGAGAGATGTGCAGAAGCAGGTGGGCTTTGATGCAGTGATGAGGGTCCGCACCAGCACAGGTGAATACACACCTCTGTACATCAGATTATGAATTATTGCTGGAATTGTATTTATCCTGTCATTTAGTTACCACATATATATTTATGTATTTATCCACTACTATTTAAAGGTTTAGAGTTGTTTTTGATTTTTTTTTGTTTTCTTATGCTGAAGGTGACATTGATTTAATAATAAAAAATACAGTTAACTGTATTTTCAGTCTACATTACTTCAGTATGCATTGTCACATGATCCATCAGAAATCTGGTGCTTAAGAAGCATTTTTTACTAACATTTGCATTAACTTTAAATGCCAAAAGAGTGCCTTATTCAATCCCCAGCAGATCAGCACAAATTTCAAACTACGTTTTATTACACATTTTCAAAGACATATCAGCCATGTTTTTTTTGTTTTTTTTTGACCTTTTCATCACCAGTTTTTAATTCATTAATGTACATATGTAAAGGAGTTTAATTTGTGTGTGGTGCGGTGCTGTGGCAGGTATCCGTGCGACCGACTTCTTTGGTTCCTTCTACATGAGCAACACCACCGATGTTGAGCTGGCAGGACTAGACTGTGACAAGACTGTTACAGTGGAGTTCAGACATGATGACAAGCTCAGCGAGGAGACTGGAGCTCTAATGCAGGTGTGTGTCTGTGTGCAGTTTTGCACACACATGTGAAGCGTCAGCTACACTGAGTTCAGTCTCATTTAATGACTTCGGCTGTGCTGACCTTTTTCCCTGGACTCTTGCTCTCTCTCTCTTTTAGTGTGCGGTTCTGTACACCAGCTGCAGTGGTCAGAGACGACTTCGGATCCATAACATGGCAGTGAACTGCTGCTCTCAGCTGGCAGACCTGTATAGGAACTGTGAGACTGACACCATCATCAACTTCTTTGCCAAATATGGTGAGTCAAACCACATGCATCCTCTCACACTGGTCTGATAAACACCAGCTCACTGCTTCCTGCGCTAGCACTCTGTTACACCAATTTATTTAATGCATTTAATTATGCATTGTTTTGCTTTTTTTAAAAAAACAGTAGAGCTCCCCAGTCTTCTTACAAAATTTAAAAACAAGCCAACAAAGGCAAGGCAGTAATAAATTGTCATAACCATAAATAAATTGATTGACATGTCCATCAGCACCTACCTGCTCAGCATCTATGTGAAAGCTCATTTAATATGCCAGTTTCATGCAAACATTTTGAAGTTCGAGTTTACTTTTTAATGATGTGTTTCTGGGACCTGATTTGAGTTTAAGGATTATGTTGTTATATGTGTTTACAGCATATCGGAGTGTACTCAGCGGTCCTACCAAGAACGTCCGTGATAGTCTGGTGAATCAGTGTGCACAGATCTTAGCCTGTTACCGCAAGAACTGTGCCAGTCCATCTTCAGCAGGGCAGGTAAATATAGAATGCCATAACCCCACAAAAAAAACACAATTTATTTTTATTAATGATTAAATGCCTTCAATATTTGTCACATCTTACATTGTGCTGATTATTTTTTTTATTCTATTTGTTTGCGTATAGTTGATTTTACCAGAATGTATGAAGCTGCTGCCTGTGTATCTGAACTGCATGTTAAAGAGTGACGTTCTTCAGCCTGGGGCGGATGTCTCTCTGGATGACCGTGCCTACCTGAGACAGCTGATCAGCACTATGGATGTGGCCGAGAGCCATGTGTTCTTCTACCCTCGTCTGCTTCCGCTGGTCAGAGACAAACTGTAATATCGGCCCATTTGATTTTGTAATTGAGCTGTGATGGTTACTGTACTTTCTTGGTTTCTCTAAAGCAAAAGCTGGATGTTGAGAGCATGGCTCTGCCTGTGGCAGTGAGAGACTCAGAGGAGAGATTGTCTAGAGGAGGAGTGTACCTGTTAGAGAATGGACTGAACATTTTCCTTTGGGTGGGGGTCAATGCCCAGCAGGAGCTGCTTCAGAAAATCTTTGGCACGCCAGCCTTTAGCCAGATAGACCCCAACACGGTACGGCATTACGCCTAATAAATATACATATATAATGTAAACAAAAGATTAGATTTTTCTCTCCTACAGAAGCAATTATTACTTGTGAATCTTACCTTTACCTTGGATATTCTACATGCATTTTGTATTTAAAAGTATAATGTGAACATTTGCAATTTTTATTGTGTGTTTTGCTGATTTAGACCACTCTGCCGGCTTTGGATAATCCGTTTTCAAAGAGACTAAGGGAGATTATCGAGTCCGTCAGGGCACAGCGCTCACGATACATGAAGGTACGTCACAGGGCTTGATATTATTATGCTTTTGCAGATATTTGTGATTCGGGGACTGAAAAGATTGTTTGCTTTTTAAAAACGTTTAGGTAACTTGTGTTGAACATGTTTTTTCAAATCTCAGTACAATACAATTAGCAAATGAGACGAGCATCAGGCAGTCAAGATAATCTAGGAATTAATAATGACCTTGACTGGGGGGGAGGGAGTAGTTTTTTTAAGTACCTTTAAATGAATATACTTGTAAATAATCATTGTCTTTCAGCTCATGGTGGTGAAACAGGAAGACAAGCTGGAGCTGATCTTCAAGCACTTCCTGGTGGAGGATAAGAGCAACAATGGAGGGGCCTCTTACGTGGACTTCCTGTGTCATATGCACAAGGAGATTCGTCAGCTCCTGAGTTAGGAGCATCAGGGCCCCCCCACCCCCCCTTCTCCCTTGGCTCTGTACTCAGAAGCTCTTTAACTTTTTATTTAACATAATAAACAAAATCCCCTTTCCCATCATCTTCTCTCCCTCAAGTATAATCTCATCCACGTGACTCTTGAGGAAGAAGCCACCTTGTAAAGGAAATGTTGCTCCGTCAGATTACGGTGTTCTTTTGGTTTTAGTGGTTGGAGTTTTGACCCGAATTTCTCCTCCTCCTCCTCCTCTTTCGAAGACAGGCTCGTGAGACTATGTGTGTTTGATAGAGAAGGAGATATGCTGTTGTCACCGCTCCACAACTGATCTGGGATCAGGTTGTGAAGCCTCAAAGAGAGCTTAAACCGCTTTTTCAGAACAAAACAGCTACCGGGTTTTAGAGTGTGTTTGATTGTGAACGTCGATGTTGATTGTACTGGGTGTTCTGTGAGAAACACTAGCACTGATTAATGGTCTCTAGGTACAGAAGGACAGAAAAATAACCGCATTAGAAATGAATCTAGACCTTCTCGGAATACAGTGAAATTAAATCTCTCATCTTATTCCGATATGAATCGAAAGACGTTTTAGAACAAGTTAGATTCATGTCTATTCAATTATTTGTAATGTTTTTCTTTTTCCCGTTGGATTATGTCTCTCAACCTTGGCCTTACTGATCCTGTCTCTACTTTTTCATTCGTTATTCTGTTTATATTGTCTAAGTTTTGTCATTTTCACCTTTTTAAAGTGTGCAAAAAACCTAATAGACTCTATGGGAGTTTGAAGTGTGCTGTTAATCATTCAAAATGTCTTTTACTCTGAGAGAACATTCGAAATAAAAGTCTATGCATCAACTTATCTATAAAAGAAAGAGGGAAAGCTGTTCAAGAGCCTGAGCTGAAGGTTGCTTTTCTTTGTTTCATTGCTTCCACCTTTTATAAGAAGCAGATATGCCTAAAATGGATAGAATATGGATCCCTATGGATGCCCGGACAGGGATGAGCCTCCTGGGAGGATGGGAGTTGTCAAAACCCTATAGATGGTCCAGTAAGTGGGAAGCTTTCTGGCATTCATTCAGTTCCCTATTAGACTCTCTCTTTTTTTTCTCTCTCTCTCTCTTCTCTGTATGGTCTGTTAAAAACCTGTATACTACATGTGCTTGTTCATGTATCAGCTATGATTTAATATAATGGTCTAAATCTGTTAAAGGAGCAGGTGGCGCCTCTCTGCTCTAGGGTATTAATCTTTGTGCAATGGAAGCCTGTGCTAAGAGTGGAGTGTGGGACTCATTTAGAAACTGACCATTTCTAACTGGTTTTCCAAACCAGCGAAGTCAAGCACATGCAAAATTGTGACCTTAAAAGCAATCAACACTGAATACTTTGTCATCACATTTATTACATGTACAGAATTAAAAATCACATTTTAAAAATGATGTCAAGCTAGTGTGCTTTGTTGAATCTGCCTATGTTGTTTGGGTGAGTTGGAGAATTTTTATTTATTTTTTCCTTCCCCTCTCAGTGCTTCAAAATCTTTTACAAGCTCATCTTGGTCCTTTCAAAGACATTCTGAAGTATATCTATCTCTATGTAATATAACAGAGCTCTTTTATATAGAAGGGTGAGCTGGTGTGTTTATCTGAGGTGTATCCTAGTGAGGTTCTCTATTAGAACGGAGGGATCAGCCTTTGAGTTTACTCATTTGTGTGTGTGTGTGTGTGTTTGTGTGTGTGTTTGTTTCTAACCTACATATGTTTTGTTGGTCATAGACTCCTCTGTGTCTTTTAGAGTTCTTCTTGTTTCAACTATGCCTCCTGACTGCAAATAAATACCTATATCAGTTGATTGATTGACTCCTGCACTCTTACGAATCCATTTATACAGTGCCATTTATTCCATTCATCTATATTTAATCAGCAGACACTTTTACCCAAAGTGATAAAATTATAATAAGTGCTGTAACTATATATATTTATATATTGCTAAAATGAAAAGTAGATGGAAATAGTGTATTGTTTTTAGAGGTTCAGTATTAAAACTAAGTGCTGCAGAAATGTGAGGTAAAGATCAAGAAAAATGCACAGAGGTTTTTACCAGTTTAACATCCTGGCCTAATTTTGGTGTATTTGTTTCAGATGAAGTGGATCTTGTGTCGTGATCTCTGATTTTAATCTCGGCTCAAAGCACATTCTGTGTCCAGAGCATCAGACTCGCTTAAAATAAACCTTAAGCTGGGTTATGTAACCGAATGAGCCCGACTTTATGGGGAGTGATGGGGATTCATTAACTCTATCTCAGTAAGTCATAAGAATCATGGCGGCACATTTTACTTAGTCTACTGTTCAAAAAAAAGTATTTTATTAATTAAGGATGCAGTAAGTTGGTAAAAAGAGATTAAAATTTTGTTACAAAACAATTCTTTTAATTAGGTATATAGGCTACTGTACATCTTTTAATTCATTGCTTTCTTCTTTCTAGTAATTTTGATTGCAATACTTTGGTTTGCCACTTTGATAAAGCTTGCACATAATGTCAGAATTTAATGCATGTGAGTAGCATTAAATCTTAATTACTTTTTAATAACTAGTAATCTACCAAAGCCGTTTTAAGAGCCAGTAAATGAAACTGTAGCAGCTGCATTATCTCTCGCTCTCTCTTTCTCTCTCAGACTTGATTAAAAAGGATCTGCTGAGGCACATCAGCTTTTATTTAGTATTTAGTTGTCATGTCTCTATCGCTCTGTACTGTGTTTCTCTGCCAGAGTTACATATCAAGGCCATCTAAATGCTTCTGCACTTCTATAAAGTGACGAAAGTAACTTTTTGCGCACAAACGCACATCATGCTGAGCATGTAAATGACCTATACAGTATATTACACTGAAGTTGACTACATGAAGGACTTAAATGAGATAAAATAAGAGGCTTACATTATTATTCATGTTATTACAATTTCTTGGAATACAACTCTTATAATATCCCTACTGCCTAACAGATGTTTCAGAAATTTGTCCTGGAAAATCACTTTGGATTTGGAAATAATAAACACGTATTTTAAAAAGACTGTGTATATATATATATATATATATATATATATATACACACACACACAAAATGTATACTTAATTATTTTAATGTTTTTTTTTATTTATGTATTTAAAAATAAAATAAATATAAAACAGTTATACATTATACATAAAGTGTCTATATTATATTTTTAATACATTTATATATAAATTTATTTTACACACTTTGTTTACTTTGCAATACAGGGACATAAGACTAGATTCAATATTGAAAAGCATTGCTTGGAATACGACCACTTTTTTCAGTGTTTAGCAACACATGACATGCACAGCTTATGGGTTGGCTCTTGTATGTTCTGTCCAGTGATGTGCTGTAGGCTCCGTGACGTAATGGAGAGTGAATCTTTAGAGACTGGGGCTCATGGAGACTTCCCTGTTTGTGTGCAGCAAATCATGCCTTTGACACCTGCTGTGAGATCAGTTGCAACCCACACCAGACATTTAGCATTAACAAGACCCCTGCCACCCTCATCTCTCTCTCACACACACAAACACACCTCACGTTCTGCTCTGAAGCCTGCTTCTCTCAGTCCGAAGCAGAAGTGATTAGCCTCTGTCCCGGGGGACTGATGTTTAGCTGGCCTGCTGACGGGACTGGGTGTGAGTGTTGTATTATCTCAGCTATCTGCTTACTGATCCTGCTGCCAATCACTAAACATTACTTCCTCGATTGTAATACATATGAACCCTATTTACAATCCTAAATGATCTCAATCTTAAATCATATGGCTTGTTAGGGAGAGATTTGCTTTTACTTATTTATTTTTTTTAAATGTATGACAGAATCCAATTATATATTATTTACACGATCTTAACTAAACAGTTGTGATTTTTTTCACTTTTTTGCTACATTATACATACATACATAAATATATTTAAATGTATATTTATATATTTTATAATATTTCACATATTTTCCTGAAATATATCCATGCATGTGTATTTATATTTGCTTTTACAGTAAATGTGATCTTTATAACAAGAATACAATTATATTTACATTTATATTTTTTATATGAACATTTATTTATTTAATATTAATGTGAGTCATCCTTTGGATAAAAATGCTACAGATCAAAATGTAAAGACTGGCAATAAAAAATGCAATATGAAAATGAAAAATTTCCTGTAAGAAATAATTTCCACAGTTTGTCCAGCAGGTGTTGCTGCTGGAGTCGGGGTGATGAAAGATAGTAAACACACACACAAGCTCTTGTTCTGTCCTCGCGTAGCCCCTTTCTGTCATAATACATTCAAATAACCGAGCGTTCACACAGACGCGTCAGATCTGCGTGTCCTCGATTAAGACCTGCAGATGAACTTTACGTTTGTTCTTAAGGAGACAGAATGAAGGCAGGGTTGCTGCGCCATCTGCGCGTGTCGGTGTGTCTGTGTGTCAGGACAGCTCTCTCCACCCACCAGGATGACCACCTGCCCATCCGAGCATCATCACCTGTCAGCTATATGGGTCACAGCTGTGCATATGCACGCGCGCGAGCCCTTGCTTTTCCAAATCTGAATCCAAACTAAGACAGAATATATAGTTCTGCGTCTATTTTCATTTCCAATCAGAGAAAGCGAGAAAGCGAAGCTCCATTTCTGTGATTCTCAACCATTTTGACTCGGAAGACCACCCACTGTCCAACATAATATTATATAGATATTAATCTAATATTAAACCAATATTATATAATATTAGATTAATTTCTATATAATATATTTCTACCTAATATGTCAAAATTAATAAACTATAAGCATAACATTTTATAAAATATAAGCACTGTGGTCAAATATTTGCTTGGTTATGAATTCACCTAATTTGCATTTTTATTAATTTTATTAATCTTCATGATGTTAAGTTTACCTGATACCAGCTTCCTAGAACGTACCTGCATACGCAACACGCATGAATACAGCCATTGGCTCGTCGGTACTGTGGGGGCGGGGCTGTCTGTTTGTTGGCCAATGAAATTCGTTCGTGAAATAAATCCGCGATAGTACTATTTACAATTGTTGATGCTGATGGAGCAGAATAACAAACTTACCCTTCTTATTTTAGCTCGGGCAAGAAGGGAAACAGACGAAGGAGCAAGTGTGTGATCCTGCAAAAACAATTCAGACACGCAGTTTGTTGCTGAGGCATTGCAGGTGTGTGCAATTTAATCCGGTAAGGCCAAAGAGCTGCGATATAGATAGCAGGCGTTTTTGCTAATAACAGAGGAGGAAAGAAAGGAATAAACGAAGGAGCGAGAAAAGAAGGCAGGGATGCTGCACTCCTCTGCACTCCCTCGGTCCCTTGGCTCGTCTATCACTGCGTTCAGCCCCCGCCGTGGACTTGCTAAGGAGAGCCCTGGAGCGCGCCTCCAAGCGACTGACCTCAGATCAGTCCTGATGCGCTGGGTGCAATAAGCCACAATGTGGAAGCGAAATGAGAGAGCTAAACCGGAGTCAGCTATTAAAGGGACGTCTCTATCCTCGAGCAGACGTGCTCGGGCTTGACCCACATTGTCATCCCGATGCTCGCTTTGCTCTCAGCCGCTCCCTATGAAGGGCACAAAACAGCTCGTGCCTCACATTTTCATACTTTACTGTGAAACCTGCCTGCACTTCTAAAAATAAAAGACCGCGATTCACATGTAATATGAGAAAGCAATGAATATATAAATCCTCTGGGCCATGAATCCTTATAGTAGCCTATATGATTTATTTTCACGCATTTTTAAAAACTATGTCAGGTTTAAGCATAGACTGTGGTAATTGTAACATTAAAAAAAATCAAATAACTTAAAATAAATTTAAATCATAAAAACTGCGTATTATATGCACGCCAAACTCTTGCGTGTCTTATATACGCCAAAGCCCATTTATGCGTATCAATACCACGAGTTTTGGTTTTTATTTGGCGTACTTTTATATGCATTTTCATGAGATCTCTACTACAGTTTAAAGGTTTAGGGTCAGTAAGGTTTGTCATTAAAGTATTCAGAAAAACATTTATCACAATTTATGTACACAAATATATTAAGCAGCACAATTGTTTTCAACATTGATAATAATATCAAATGTTTCTTGAGCACAAAATCAGTATATTGAAATGATTTCTGAAGGATCATGCATCACGGGTAATTATTGCATTTTTAGATATTTTATTCTTAATATTACAGTTTTTTTTGTGTATTTTTGACCAAATAAAAGCAGCCTTATTCATTACACCGGACAGATACAATGCCCTTTATTCTTTTAGCTCACTTCTTTCTTTGCAATAATGTAATGCATTTTCATATTCATCTCCCATCACATCATTCAAAACAGAAACCAATATTTCAGTTAATGAAGTTATACATTTTGAAAGACAAGCAAGCTGAAGACGGAGGTTGCTGCTTGGTGAGTCAGATTTTTCACCCACAGTTGTTTTTACTTTGAAAGTGAATCACTATAAAATTAGTAACTTTTTGGTTAGTAATTATAGTGCTAAATGATATAGTTTAGTATAATACGAGCAGTGAGTCAATGAAGGGGTGTGACTCTTAAGTCTTACTGTGAAAAAATGGCAGTGATTTCAACAGTAAAAATTTGTTAAATAATGGCAAATTCCTGTAAAACTTACATTTTTTTAATTTTCTTTGAACTTGATGATTTTTCTTTTTTAATAACTATATTTCTTCTTTTTTACATTGGGTTGGTATAATAACATACCAGTTAAGGAAATTACGGTATTTAACTGTAAATTTAACTTAACCTTATATGTTGTTACCATATTTTTTCCTTCTTTTTTTTTTTACTGTAAATTCTATGAATTTCTTTATTATAGTGTGGGGGTGATTATGGGATACAAAAAAATATTTTTATATTCCATACTTCACTTGATTGTATCATGTGTTGTGTCCTTGATCCAGATGGTTATTCCCGAGATGTCATCATCAGCCACCTTCCCCCAGAACAAACATAAGCCCCACCTGAGTCATCCATCTATTGACGTTTGCTGGTGTATGCCACAGAGGACAGCTGTAGGATAACTTCATGTTGGGTCTGTATGTCCCTCTCAGCATGGGTGCACATTTTTTTCAAAAAAGTGTCCTCTGTGGTTTTGTTCTACGTGTTGATCGGTCCAATGTGTCTTTCTGTCAGTCTGCTAAAGCCTGTCATGTCAAAGCGGATGAGGAGTCAACTTCACACTGTTACTCAAGGTGACTTTCCTTTTTTTTTTTTCTCAGGTTGTTTTTTATGTGGTATAATCACAAAACCGAGGGCTAAATAAAGAGTCTGCTATTCACTGTAAGACTCTCTCCTCTTAGTTCCATTATGATTATGAAAGCATTCTGAATATAAATGCATCGACTCATCAGAACGTACAATAGAGGATCCACAAATATAGATCCGTCGTAAGAAATTGCCTACGAGGATGGTAATTTCATGGAAACGGAATAGCTTGTGGCCTTTTTCCTCAGTTAGAAATCCTATGTAGCCTAATTTGAATGTAAGATGCAGGATGTTCGTTTTCCTGTGGCTACACAGCAATTAGTCACATGGAATTTACAGCTCAGGTGCCCATTAGAAATATTGACAGTATGCAGGTCGCATACTTGAACCAGCCGAGATCTTGCAATTAAGATGAATTTGATTAGTTATTTATATTGATATTATTGGCATGTCCTTGGTTACAGTATATAAGCAGAACATTGGTGTCAGAGATAGAGAAAGTTATTACATTTTATTAAAAGACCATGTATCCAAACATTTTAGATTTCTTCAGAAAAACTGATGGATTGTGCTCCATGAGACTATGGATATTTATTAAGAAAGGTAATGAGGTTTATTTTTGATGTTGTGTTTACTTTAAAACAAGTTGAATTCCATTGATAGTGATACAGTGCTTGATATTTCAAGGTGAAGTAAAAGGGTTGTCACTTCAGTGAAATCAGTATTGTTAAAAATTATTAGAATGTTTGATCTATTTTGAAATGTAACGTGTTCTTGTGACAAGTTGTAATTTCTAACATCATCAGTCATCAATAGTCATTCAGTCTACAGTGTCTCATGATTCTTCATAAATTCACACATTCTTTATTTTTAGAAATGTTATTCTATTTTTATTTATTTTTTGCTTCTTTCTATGGAAACTGGCACTTTTTAAAGAATTCTGTAGCATTTAAAAAACTAATGAACAAAATAAAGGCCCAAAGATACGTCAGGTTACAGAATTAAATGTGAATGTCATGTTGAATGAAACACAGCCTGTTTAATTCTAAGCCAGAAATAGGTCGTTTAACATTCACAGAAAAACGAAATTATGACTGTTGTTAACATTATAAATGGGTCCCAGGTGATAAAATGATAAAAGGTTATGCTGTGACCTGTTTAATATCTCAATTTAGCAGTGGAGCCCTGATCCAAAGGTAGATAGGAGTATTAACATGATGCTCAGTTGTTAAAGGCACTGGATTTTCCTCCGTGAAGCGGCGAGAGGAGGGATGTGCTGACAGGGTCTGATATCCAGAGCACCTCAGAGTCTGATTAGACCACAGGATTACAATGTGGAAGAGCTGATGTGAGTTATAGTGAGCGTTTCATTTGGGGAGTATGTACAGTGGCGTCCGGGAATTATTGATTTTGAGTGAAAACGGTAGCATTTCTTTAAATGATTAATACAAATTTTTGAATAAGGTAATGTATTGTAAACTCGTTTGCTCTAAAAGATTTTAAACACATGTGCAGGCTGAATGACCAATCCGCCAAAGATGTTTTAGCACTATTGACATTTCCATGACCCATTCTAACACTGATAATAACGAGAGTATTTATCAAGCACTAAACCAGTATCAGAATGATCATGTGTAATGGCTGCTAAAAATTCAGCTTGGCATCACAGGAATAAATTATGTTTTGAAATGTATTCAAATAGAATATAGTTGTTTCAAGTTGTAATAATGTTGCATTATTTTAATCAAATAAATGCAGCCTTGGTGAACATAAAGAACGCCTTTCAAAACACTTCTTACCAACCCCAGATATTTGTTAGGATGCAAAAATATGAAATTTAAATAAAAATGTATTTACTGTAAAGTATATTGACTATATATTGGCAGCCTGGTCAATTGACATGTGATTAATTTTGCGATGGAAAAGTGTTGGAACTCATTTGTGTAATACTGTGTATTTATGCATGTTTATATATTATAATTTGTTATGGATGTGCAGAGAGATGGGGAATGTCGCTTTGGTTTCTCTGTGGGTGTATGGAAGAAATTTGAACTGTCATGTACCATCAACACTGCAGCCTATCTCAGAGCAATGCAGCGACCCACGCAGCTCACACACACACTCACAGATAACACAACCGACTCTTTCTTTGTGCTGCTAATGACCTCTCTCTATCTGCATTCATGCAAAAAGCACAAACGCGCACACAGTGAGTAACGAGCTGCAGTTAAGTGTGCATCACTGTTTATGTCTTCATGCATTATTCACATGTACAGTCAAAACGTCTGTCAACTTGACTGTTCCACTCAATCTACTAACATGCTGTTAGCCTTTTACATTTCCATTCATTTGCACACACACACACACGTACTGTACATCCGCACACACAGGTTGCTTCAAAAGCTACCTCAACTGACAGGAAGACGAGTCATATTGACTTTAAAGAGGCCCTTGAAATCATCATATCTATGCATATTCCTGCTCTGTATTAAGACAGATAGTAATCTTTTTGTATATATATCCATATTTGTAATTTACTATACATTATATTTCTCTATATTTACAATTTAGTTGGTGTAACAAAGGCTGCGTAGGAAAAATAATGGTAATGGTAACGAAAAATGAAATATCTGTTTCTGCATTATTGGGTTATCAAGGTGATACAACATCATGTTGAATACTACTTTGAATATTATGTTTATGTAATGCAGTCCTAAAAGTTGTACTTTTTCCATCTTTGCAACTTTTTTTTTTAAAAACCTTCTTTTGTTTTGCACAGAGGAAAGAAAATGCATGTAGGTTTGGAACGACATGAAGGTACGTAAATGTTAACAGAGTTTTCCGTTTTGGATAAAACTATGCCTCTGAGATTCGCATTACCAAATGAAGATGCGCTGTCTGTGGCAGAGAGGCACTGTACACTCACATCGCATCACAAAAACCAAAACAGTAGAAAAATAAAAAAACAGGAATCGCAGCACAATGTGCAGTGTGACGCAGGGAAAGCTCTCCAGAGGGAACATAACAAATTGCGTTCATTTTGTTTTTCTGCATCTGTCCACTTATATCTGGTTTCATCCCAGCATGTCTTTCTCCTTCCATCTCATACAATCTCTCCACACATTTCTTTCTTCCATTTCTCTTTAATAATTCAGAGCAGCAGAGGTGTGCGTGGAAAAGCTACAGTGGCCAGTTCTTCATTTGAGAGGACAATCCCACCCGCTCACTCCTCCAGACACTGAGATGTTCTCCAGCACACAAAACGTGGTCAGAATAGCACACTGCCACACTACTCACACTAGTTCTACCATTTGCAATATTTATACTCTGTATCTATCTATCTATCTATCTATCTATCTATCTATCTATCTATCTATCTATCTATCTATCTATCATTTATCTATCTATTTATTATTGGCAGTTTGATCAGGTAATGAATGAAGACAAATTAAGTCAAGTGCATTGCATTATGGGATACAGCATTGGATATAGTGGCTGAATTTGGAATAGCACACTTTCATAATACACTATTTTGTTTTCATATGGTCTATCTGCTATGTACACTGTTCGCTGCAGGGAAAAAAAAGCACAGTATGCAAATTATTTACTATATATATATATTGAGTCCGTTACTAAATTTCTAAATAGAAAAACATTTTAAATATTATATTATTAGGGTGAATATTTAGTTAAATTGGAATACTTTTTTTTCTACTGAGATGAAAAAATGTCCCAACAATCCTATACTACTAACCCTAATAGAATCCTATAGAACTAATACAGTTTTATTCACAGTATTAATTTTTTTACTGTAGCTTTTTAATAATTAGTAAAAACAATTTGAAACCTGTGATGTAATGTCACATGTTCTCATAATTTTCTTACATTTCTACAATTTACTGTTGTGTAAAAATGTTCTTTTTTTGTTGTCCAATGAAATTATTAGCCAAAAGAATTTGTTTCATATATTATGGTATATATTTTTAATACAATTTAGTGTAAAATGTCTTGTTTCTTGGCAGTCCAGTCAAGTAAGAAGTCAATAACGACTTTATTTACAGCCATTTATCAAACTGGAAATAAGTTTGGATGCAATGCATTATGGGATGCAACATTCTGTGCTGCTTGCTTTATTTTACCAGATTCGTCATGCAGGCATTCAGTCTATATTGACTTAAATATTCCAAACATTTCATGAAAACATGAAGCATGTGCAATATGCATAAACACAACAAATAACCCTGTATCCCAAGATGCAATGTGCTTGACTTCACCTTGCATTTGAAGATTGACGAATGAATCAGAAGTGATATCGTTCATAGATTTTAACATTTTTCTTGACTCATCATTCAATTAAACGTTTACAGTATTTTAAGAGTCAATAAATACAGCACACGGTTTGGAATATTAGCCTCTTTCATACATTTCAATTAATGCTAGTAGTCATCTGATCAGCATTTATAGGATCCCTATTCTTCCCTTCTCACTCTCTCGTTCTCTCGGTTTGTAGCCAGTCTTATCTCTGCTGAGTTCAGGCTCAGTATAAAGCGTAATCTTCCTCGCTCGCTGTATTTCACCTCTCTCCTCGTCTCTCGGCGGTTTGCTGTGTAAAGCAGGTCAGTTGAGAATGGGCGTTGAGGGGGAAGATGCTAACACAAGCTGAAGTGTGCTGCACTCCGTTACATAAACACTGTGGGAGAACCTCCGGACACCTTCCCACAGGCCTCTGCTCACTAACGCTAAAGCTAACATTATCATGTAGCGTTCTGTCCTCATACACCCCCCTCCACGGCCCGCCGGCCCGCTGAATTCAACTGATACACACAAGCCCAGTCACTCAAGGACTCCGCTCAATAATATGTGAAAGAACACCACTTACAGCACATTGAATCACTTTAAGTCACTTCTGGGGCATGTCTGAACTATAAAGAAAGCTTAAGAAATGATAGCGGAGAATAAAATGCATTCATGCGAGCGAATCCATACACAAACCCCTCCAAGGGGCTGTTTGGGGGTGACACATGAATTATGCTGAGAGAATTTAGGATGCAGCAAAAGAAAATCATAAACTGAAACATAATTTAATAGATGTTTCCACACACACACACACACACAAAATATTTACTGGAGATCAAATATAGATTTCTCAATGTCTGAAACTTTTTTCTCTTGGAAAAAAAAAACTGTGTTAATGAATAGAAAATATATTACTCATCATTATTGATTATGTTATATTAGAATTAATTTAGATCAATTGGGTTGGGATACATTCCATCCCAGTTATCCTGAAAAGCCATGCATTATAATATATTATACTATATGGAAAATACAGCTTAAACAGTATACATATAGGAAAACAGTATTATAATATACAATTATAAAATATTATCAAATTTAAAATTTATACATACACACATTTAAATATTAATAAGAAGATTATTTTATTACTTTATATATATATAGAAACACTAAGCACACACACACAAAATAACTTATTAAATTTCCACAAAGATATTCAATTTAGGGACAGTTTAGGGACCACTTCTCACTATTAACTAGTTGCTTATTATCATGCATATTGCAATCATTTTGACTGTTTATTATTGCTTAGGTTGTTTAAAATACATATTAATGCAATATTAATCCCACCTCATGCATATACATAACCGGCTACCTGTTAATAAGCAGCAAATCAGTAGTTTGTTTGTGCAAAACTTGTAGTTCCCGTTTTTTACGATTGCTTACACACTTAAAATTAAACTTTTCCCACAATTAGCCAACCCTTACACTAAAAGAGCAAAACACAAGGCTAGATTTGCACAAAATGTAAGCACATTGTCGGCTTCACACTATTTGAAAAACTTCACACACAGTGATTTGCCACACCTATGAGCCAATCTGTTCAAACACATGATTGCTAAATTGTAGACACATCAATCAGTTTTAAGCACAATGCAATATTGTCAGTGTTTTTACATTATTTTTTATGCTTGTTGTTGTTATTTACTGTAGTTGTAACCTGTACTGGATACAGCATTTTACGTTTGTCTGTCGTTTGCTGAGCTAACAGTGTTATGCACACTACTGTAGTTGCATGCCGGATGGGAGGTGTTTTGTTGTGATTCTCCATGTTGACTGATTTGGGTAAATGGCAGCATTGGTCTTGTGTAGTGTTTATATAGTTGCACTTTTTCTGTGTACTTCATGTACAGTACTCTAATCACTGAGAATTAGACTCGCTAAAAGTGTTTTAGGTTAGCCACAGCAGTGTGTAACTGGTTCCAAAAGATTAAATGTGTGTGTTTCATACGGTAACAAAATATTGTTTTTATGAAGTTGTGTATAGTTTCGACAAAAGTGTTCTATTTTGCAAATGATCTGAAGTGTTGTGCTACTTTGTGGTTTGGTGTGTTGTGTTAATTGTGCGTAGTTTTTTTGACAATCTGGGCCCTGTTTTCAAAATTGTGCTTAAGCAATCGTAAAAAACTGTAAAAGCCTTGCCTTCTAGTTGATGGCTACAGATACAGATCAGTCACAACAGTTGGCACTTGTGACACATGAGCATATGATATAGACCAGCACTTTATGCTACATGTGATAATGTGCTGCACTTGTGAGTGGAGGTGCAGGAGTGACAGTGATTCTGCAGGGAGAATGACTGATGAGTTCAGCATCTTCCTCAGTGACATGTCAGAAAATTAGAGCCAGTGACAGTAACAGCTGAGAAAAGCTCACTCTTCTGTTGTTGCAAGCTGTTAGCATCTCTTTCTCTCTCACTGTCACTTTCAATCACTTTCACACTCTTTCTCTCTCATTCACTCTCTCACGTTGGCTACATGTAGAAGTCACATACTAAGTATCCTTGACATTTAGGTTAAGAAGGAACTACATGTGCCAACATGTTTGCAACACTACCTGATGCAGTGTTAAAACAGTTAGGCCTGGGTGACTGCTCTTTAACGTGAGCCACGTGACCTTCTTTCAGGAATTCTAGTGTGAACTACATTCACACAAGTACTGTGCCTTCTCAACTGTACAAATATGCTATACAGTATATACATATTTACACACACACACTGTAAAAAGCAATCAGTTCAAAAAGTGAGGTGACCCGTTGCCATTTAAATTATTTTAAGAGACTTACATACATACACAAGTTAAGTAAAGGAAATAGGTTAAGTTACAAAGACAAATAACAGTTTAGAAATGTGTTGTGTGCACTTTTTTGTTTTAAGTTGGACTAACCTAAATGTGAAAAACTGCCACTTTACTACTTGATTTAAAACGAACAATTTAATCTGCGTTCTGTCTATTGACAAAATGAGATTCTGAGAAAATAATATATATATATGTATATATATATATATATATATATATATATATATACAACACACACACACACATAGATACACACATATGTGTGTGTGTGTGTGTGTGTGTGTGCATGTGCATGTGAAAAATGCAAAATTGTTCCAAAACAAACTGTACAAAGATGTTTCCATGAAGTCAATGCACTCTTATTTATATATAGTGCTTCATATAAAGAATTTAAAAAAATGAATTCCTTAATTCATTACTCTTCAAATTTAAAAAAGGAAAATACATATTTACAATTGTTTATTTCATTTGAAATAATTACAATTTAGTTTAAAGTGTAGTTTAATATAAACAGATGTTGTTTATATAATATTAACAGATGTTTTTGAAAATCTAATATTCAGTGCCTGGGTTTTTAACGTCATCACAAGTAAACCATTCAGCCCATACATTAGAAATGTTGAATATTTCATAGAGTATATGAATTCATGTATGGAGTTCCAGTGAATGGCATGTGTCCATGTGTTTGAAGCTTCCTCTCTCGAAGACGAGAGCTGAACTCTGTGCTCCTAATTTCAGCCTGGTGAAAATGAGCCCATTGATCTCTATTGATTGATGACTTATTTATGTTCCTCCATCCAGAGTGTTATGTCTTGCAGCATGAGTTGCCCTATGGGGAGTTTACTTCATTTGGCGGCCGTTGTAGAGACTTTGCACACAAGTCAACTGATTCAGATCAACATCAGAACTGCAAATACTGCTGACGATCTCTCTGAACACAGACTTTGGTCATTTCATCGAGATGGCATAATGGGTGTTTTGGATGGTGGTTAATTCTTGATAAATCCTTGTCTCATGTGTTTATTTATCTGATTTGCTGTTGAATTCTGCATCTGATATCATTGGCTAAATGTCCTGATTGATGTTGTGTACATACCTGAAAATTCTGATGTGCACAAATGTTTTTTGATACAGGATAATTAAATGATTTGCATGTTTAGCATGTTCAGGTGAAGCTTGTAATATAATTGGTTGGATGTTTTCTGTGTGTGATATCTCTGCATATATTCAAATAAGGCAATGTGGGCAGGTGTCAACAGAGAAAATGGACATCACAATTTAACCACATAACATAAACCCCTAATTTTTGTATTTGTGTGTGTGTGTTTGTAGCTCAGTAGGGTTTTTATGCCTATATAGATTTTATTATTGTTTTAGTATTTGTTGTTTTGCATCAAGTTGAATTAAAGATTTTAAAGCTAAAAGATTTTACTTTTATTATTTATTTTTTTTTAATTCCAGTTAACATTTATTTCAAGTAATGAAACTGCTTTGTCTTTTTAAAATGGTTTTAATTTTCCTTTCAGTTTTTATTTCAATGAATCAAGCGCAAGGTTTTGCTGATTTGATAAAGATCATTGAAACAAAACCTCAACAGTTTTGGAATTTAAATGAACCAAAGGTATTCTCATGGACCACACTAGATTTATGTGTATGACGCACTAATGGATGAAAGTGCTGAATATTTCAGATGAACAGTAAAACTGCATCAATTATGAATGCTGCTTGTATTTAGTGATTACACAGGCCAATAACCGAGTGCTCACCAAGGAACATCGACACATAACAGCATCCTATAGAACTGTTTTTGCAAAATAAGCTGTTTTTACTAATGATTTTACTATGACTTCATCAGGCTGGGAGTCAATCTCAAAAACGGATCTTCGGTAGAAATAACAAACTTTATTACTCAGATGTAGCCTAATGGTCCTCTCTCATTTGCTTTCATGATAAAACTCTTTGCCTGACGCTTTAAATGGAGAGCGAACTTTCATCTTTGCAATCTGGCGTGAGAGCGAGAGAACACACTGTCCCTTGAGTGAAGGAATAGAAGCACTTATAAGGTGAGATAACCTGACAAGCAAAGACTTTTTGAAAGTGCGTTTGGAGCATGCAGAGGCTTTATAAGAGCATTATGAACAGACAATGATATAAAGTATTCTGATATTTAAACGGAAGAAAAAGTAATGTATATTGAGTCACCTGTCATCTGACCAACTATTATTCATCAAAAACTATTTAAACTAAATCTTTATTATTATACTATGCTGTAGTTACGACTAAATACAGACTATAAATGACAGACAAAAAAAACAAAAAAAAACAAATAAGTCACCAACTACAAGACTTTGTGTGTGTGTGTGTGTGTGTGTATATATATATATGCACAAACAACCTTTCATCAAAGTACTCCTAAAACAATACCTGTTCTTGTCCTAGGAGAGCTTTAATGAATGAACATTTCAAATGTTTACTACTATATTATCCATGTTCTTACTGTCCAAAACAAAACAAAACAAAAAACTAACATGACAGAAAGAAGTGAAAGAAAAGTAATTTTTTTTATGATATCCCGAGGACACACCTCACTTTAAAACATATTAAAGCTGGAACTTTTTCAGATTGTTCATAAAAAAACATAAACACAACAAAGTACCTATAAATAGTATAATAAATATTAAGATGCAGAAATCAGTATTTTGTAATGTTTTCTGAATGACCACGTGACATCAAAAACTGTCGCTTTTCCATCTGGAATAAATTAATTTTATTTATTTATTTGTAACAGTATTACTGTTTTTTACTGAATTTACTAAATGGAGTTTTGATATAGATAAAAGACTTAATAAGAGAAATAAATAAAAACACTTCTTGATACCAAATCTTCAGTATCCCAAACGTTTGAATAGTAATATGGACCGATTACATTAGATAACAGATAGATGCTGCTTTGTTATACTCTAACGTGTATTCTATTCTGACTCCTTTTTATTTATTTATTTTATTTAACCAGTGAAATATTTTTCGTTGCATATTATGAAAGAGAATGACTCTGGCCATCGTTGATATGCATATATTAATGAAAAAGATCTGTCAGTCAGTCTGTCACCCCACCCGTGACTTTGCTGACTGCAGGGAAGTCTCGCGATGTCCCGCGTGATCTTCTCTCCACCCAACATCCAGCCCCTCCCCTCCGCTCTTTCCGTCTGTATCTCCCTTCTTTCTCTCTCTGGAACACATGAGATTCTCCTCCCGAAACCTGAACCGCAGCAGCAGAGGCATCGACCCCCCTCCCCGCACGCACACACAACATGGCTACAATTGTAACCTCGACCAGGTTTACGGACGAGTATCAGCTTTACGAAGAGCTGGGAAAGTAAGTGCGCGCAACATTGTAGCGGTGTGACGTCATCGGCGCAAGTTACTCTTGTTTGTTTCGTTCCATTCTTTTATTTGGATGTTGACAGCGGGGGTAAATGACTTGCAAAGAGACTCGTAAACCTCTCCGAGAGCCACGCACGGGGGGCTTGATCGGATCAAGACCAGAACTGAGTCCTGGACTTGATCCGATCAAGCCCCCTGTGTGCGGATCTAAGCTCGAAACGTTGTTAATGTCAGGTTTAAAGGGCTATGGTGGTTTCGAGTAACGTGTCTGTGGTGTAGAGTGTTGAATACAGTACTCGCTGTGTTTTGTGCTCACGCCTTGTTTTATTTTAAGGGCTTGCTGATGGGCAGGAAGGTTTTCTCGCTTACTTTGGGTAGAATATTTGGCTGCCACTTTTCCTGACATTAACAACGTGGATTGTTTTATGCTCGTAAATCGCATTGTTCTGCAGCTGCTTACAATGATTGCAGCCTAGTGCACTATGTAGTGCACTAAAGAATATGTAGCCGCGTACTTGATTTTATAATGAAATATCGAGTGTGTCCCGCACACAGTTAATCACACTTTAATATCTTAGGAGGGGAGCGATAAAGAGGGATTATAAAATCAATAAACGAGCAGTGACGCCTTTCTGAGAATTCAATCTCACTTTTGGGAAGAGCATTACTGACATGCAGATGCGGAGTGCTGTGCACGCCGCCCATTTCTAGAGGCTAATGTCAAAATTGTAGTAGATAGTGTTGTGTTAAGTCTAATTATGTGCAGACATGAGAGCGTTTTCTAATTTATACTTCTTTTTGTCATACTTAAAGGTCTCGCGATGTTCGATTTGTGAACGAATCGTTTTATTGTGTCGAATCTTGTGTCAATGAATCGGAAAGATTCGTTCACTTATCGGTCCAAGGATTCTTTACTCACTTAATTATTGTTATAGTAGAATCATGTAAGTGCAACTTATAATTTGAGTTGTAAGCTATAAACACATTAAATTGGTTACATAAAATTGCAGTAAACGCATTAAATTGTATCTCTAAATAAGCAGCTTTTAAGAACATAAAATGAATCATTTTTTCAAGCAAGCTGTTGGTCTACTCATCATTAATTTATAATGGAATCGCTGCGACGTCATCGATGACTGACAGCTCTTCCGAGTTTGCAAGAGTCAGGTGCGTCTTTTATTTTCGAGGGAAACTAAGCTTTGTGTGTTCTTCCTTCGCAGGGGTGCCTTCTCCGTCGTGCGGAGATGTGTGAAAAAATCCACTGGCCAGGAATATGCTGCTAAAATTATTAACACAAAGAAACTGTCAGCGAGAGGTAAGGCACTCTTTCAGTGTACGCGTGCAGAAGGATGAAGTGGTTTGTGTTTTATTTCACTGAAAACAAATCGTCTGAATGTGAACAGCCTGAAGCTGTTAAAGTTGATATGATCCAAAAATTTGAGTCCTTGTTTGTTCGTTTGAGGCCATCTGTATGGTTGCTTACTTGTAAAAGTCGAGTGATTATCTTGCACCGTTCACACTACATGCGACACGCAGCGACAAAGCGTCGCGATCCCATTTATTTCAATGGAGAGCTGGCGATTCCCGGCGACAAGGGCGACAGCGGCCGTTGCCGACCGAATGTGGGCGTGTCCAGCCGCGCAACAAATTTTAGAATCTCTCAACTTTATGCAAATGAAGAACGACTTTCGGGAGCGACAGCCAATAGGAAAGAAGACGATAGCGCTCACGTGCTCATTCTCCTTTCAGCTCCAGCTGTGATGACGGGGTTGGGTTTTTTGCCATAGGTAAATGGACGCAATGGAAAAAAGTACACTTTGTTTGTCATTCATTTTTGTTTGTTTGTATTTGGGGGCAAGAAACCTATTCGCTTAGAAACCAGTAAAGGGAACGCCCACTAGCGACCTCATCGCCAGCCTCTAGCGACACGCTAGTGTGAACAAGGCATAAGTCATCTGTGAAAACAGACCAAATATATTGATGATTCGGTTTGCACTCGCAGGCGGATTCATTTAATTCTTCAATAAAAGGCTCTCCCCCTAATACAACCTACTTGTGACTATCACTAGACGAATACAGTGATCAGGCCAATTTATCCGTTTGTATTTGTCCATTTTTACAGTAGTACTATCCAATGGTTAAGTAGTTATGGTCAGTTTTAATAAAATTTGAGTAAATAAACATGTAGTTGGTTTTCAGGTATCTGCATCGTCTTTTAACAACCCAGTCGACCACTACGTCTGACTTGCAACACAGTATATATCACTTTTATTACTGTATGTTTATTCATATTACTCTTTATTATAGTTTTAGTAATATTATGCGCTTATATATATTTTTTGTCAATTATTTAGCAAGGCAGCAAGCTATGCTATTGCATGGCTGTGATTTGAACTAAAGGCTGTTGGCTATTTAAAAAAGTCTTAATAGGAAATACGTCAACATGGGAAATGAAACCGAACTCCCCTTGATGGCCGCTCTATACAGACCTGTTTAGCTCAGTAGCTGTGTTTTTAAAACCTTGCCTGCCGGGATGTTCGTGGGCCTTCAGATAGAGCCCAGTGTGTTCATGTTTGAAAGCATGCAAAAGTGTTTGCCTCTGCCTCGGTCCAGCCCTCAGAACTTGAAGAGACTCATGAGAATACGTGCTGTGCCCTGCAGCGCAAATCTGGCAAATAGTCCCACCTGCAGTTTTGCAATAATTTTGCGAACCTTTGTGCGCAAGCATGTGTTTATCAGGACCATGTGGTGTCGCAGAAGTTAGCTGCATGCTTTGTTGTGCAGCTCCTGAAGACGAAAGCTGCTTTTGATTAGAGAAAAAAAAAGAGATCTTTTTTTTTTTTTTTTTATCATTTCAGTTGAAGAATGAAAAATGGATTTTTCCTGGAGCAGACAGATTTAAGGTGTGTTTAGAGGCCCCAGGCGCTTGCTGTAGGTTGGATATATTCAATGGCTTTTGTTCATTTCTCTCATTTGAATGTTTAGTTGTTGCCTTGATAATCGGGAAAACTTGCGGTACTGTGAGCATGTCTGAAAGACCTATGAGCTGAGTCATATGCCGAGAAGGATTCTGGGTCAATTCAGCTGATAGTAAACTTTTTTTATTTTTTTATTGCTGTGTGAAATTCTGATAGCGTTGCATCCAGGGTGAAGCTGCTTTGAGCCACTGATGATCGGTTGGCTTGGTTGTGAATCGTGTTCAATGATTTGCATTTTCTTAAAGGAAATAAGAATCTTTCTGCTTTAGCTTGTTGTAGTTTTGGTCTGCTGCGTTATGTCTAATTGTACCTGCCTCAGCAGGTTGGAGAAGCTTGTTTGTCGTAACGGCAGAAGGTTAGTAAGTGAAGTGTCTGGTGCAGTACGTCTTTCTGCCTTCCTCGATTTGCTGATTTGCAGTTTTCCATGCAGCTAATGTGAAAATAAGTGGGGCGCATGGACAGTGAGGGTCTTGTTTATGGCACAGCCATTTTCTTTGTTAAGTGCCCGTCTCCAGCAGGCCGGCCAATTAAGAGACCGGACTGTGCTTCAGCTGTCCTGTTAGCAGAGCTAGAGGGGCGTGACGGAATCCGCTAATACAGAGATTCTGGAAGGAAAGGTGTGTTTCTTGTCATCCTGGTGTAACTCTATATTCAATTCATCCATGTCTTGTTTGAGATGGATGCTCGGTTTAATGTTCCCTCAAGTTTTGCTGATGTGTGGCCATTTAATTCCAGTTCAACTAAATTGATAAATTCGCAGGGGATGAGAATCTAATGATTTGATTTAATGCAATGATTCAGTTTCCTCTTAATGAATTTTCTTCCTTAGTGATTCTGTTAATGGTTCTTAGTGGTGCTAAGGAAGTAGCAAATAATTGATCCTAAATATATCATAATATATATTTATGTTAATATATTTATGAACAGTTAATATATTTATGAACAGAAATAAGTATGTTGTACTCTTTCTGCATTCACTTTACTTAAAATTTTTTCCTGAAGGACTTTCTAAAAGAGTTGAGTAATGGCTTTTTTGCCATAGCAGTAATAAGACATTTTAAAATGTATTAAAACAGCACATTTTGAATTGTAATATTATGATATTACTGTATTGATGATCAAATAAATCTAGCCTTGGTCAGAGACTAATATTAAAATATATGAGTATATTAATATTAAAATTAAATGAATATTATTAATATAAATGAATATTAAATATATTAATATTAAAACATATTATTATATTATGAAATATACAATAATAATAATAATACATCTTTTTATGTCATGATATATACAATCATGGAGAATATAATTCATTTCTTATATTTACATTTTTCTGAATCAAATGGCCAATTGTTTTATAAAATTATAAAAATACAAAAATGCATAGCATTTATAAAATTATACATTTAATAAAAAAAAAACCCCAAAAAAACATGTCCATAGGTGGGGGTAATTACTATAAGATTATAAAGCAGTATTTTATATTTATTTGCACCCAGCTTGTTTTTGTCAAGACATTTAATTCAGGCTAAGCTTACAAATATGTGAAAGTTGTTTCATTCACATTGAAAGAAGAATGCAGTCATTTAAAAATGCTAATAGTACAAACATCATCTATTAATTAAAAAAAGCAGCAAATTTGACCTGCAACACATTTTTGAGGCCAAAAAAAAAAAGGTAGATTGAGGTGGTGTTGCTGAAATGCTCACTCATTGTGGGTTTTGATCGAGAGCTTGATGCAGTAGCTAGGCAACCGTTTACTTGGACTGTATGTGATTGGTTGCCACAAACGAGGAGACTTGAGTTGTTAGACTGAGTTGTGGATGAGAACGGACAAAAATCTCCCATAATCCGTTACTGCCTGGTGCCCTGACGCGCAACACGTGAGCCTGACAGGGGCTTAGAGTGCATGAGCCTCACTTCGTCCACACACCTACTGCCCAGATCTCTCAAACAACACCACTGCTTTTCAGAAACCGAGGTCTGTTTCGATTCATTCGTTTATGACACAGACCCTGTGCCATATGCAGAAATCTCTTTACTTATTTGCCCAAATAAACATTTGTGGTATTAGTGCTCTGGCCAGGTCATATGACGGCCTTATCAGCAGGTGGGGGAGGGGTTTTCTGAGCCAAGGAAACGTATGGCGTAATGACAGCAGCTGTGTGCGTAACGCTTGCAGCTTGGCTTATATTCTGTCGTTTGGAAACATGTAGGTTGAATGGCTGTAGAAATAGCCGCAGAGGTCTGGTAGACACGTGCCCCCCCCCACCCCCACTGGGGTGCAGACGCTTTCCAAAGGGTCCTTGCTGACTCATGTTCTATAAGGAGGCATCACAGGGCACAATTAATACAGGCATATTATATCCATTCATTTGAGAAGTGGCAAAAAATGAGGAATTTTCTGCTCTGTTTTTAAATGGTTTAGTTTATATGCATTTTAAAGTAAATTATCATTATTATTATTATTATTATTTTTGAAACATACAAAAAAATATTTATTGGGGGAAAATAAATGGATATTTTTAGATATTTAATCAAAAACTTCATATATTATGATAAATACAGTTTACAGGTTTATTTAATCAAAAACACAGAAAAAAGTAAAAAAATAATAAATGTCATTTATTCATGTGACATCAACAGGATTCTCCAGGAATCGTTCTAATGTACTGATTTGGTGGCCTAGAAACAGTTCAGATTATGAACTTTTAAAATAGTTGATGCTGAGTAATATTTTTGTGGAAACTCTGGAAATGTTTTATTGCACATCTATAATACATAAATGAACAATTAGCCTGAAAGCATCTGCAGTCCCTGGACTGATGGTAAAATTGTCACTCTAAAAATATAAAAGAAACAATCTTCACATAATACATACATGCTCCAAGATATATGCAACATGTATGCTATTTCTAATACAGGGCTGTCTCAATACAAAATAAATAAATAAATAAATTCAATGTTTATAAATAAATAGAATATCATGTACATAGCATAAAAAAACAAGAAGAATTTAATATGTAAAATTAATCTTGACAATGCTGACCATTTCATCAGGTTGAAGCTTAAATAAATACTTCTTAAAATAATGTTTGCTGACACCAAACTTTCGAATGGTGTTTGATATTGTTTATAAGAATTATGGGAATAGAATTAATTGACCATAACCAGTAACCATAGATCAGTTCAATATTATTGCACTTCCCTAGCATTTATGAAATTACACAAGGATTTATATAAGTGTTTTAGAGATTTTCAGATTGCAGTGTAACACTATATAATAATTTATGAATATATTCAAATAAATAAATAAATATTTCTAATATATAATATAAATGTATATAAAAATTGTTTAATCAAAGATAATTAGTCTTGTTCCAACGTCTGGCTTTCACATCTATGGATCTGTCCTCTTCTCTCTTACCTTGTGAGCGGGATTGTTTTTGTATTGAGGTTAATCCACTTATTTAATTGTATTTCACAGGCTCAGACCAGAGGGGGATGCCATAACAATCTCTTACACCGCACTTGTTTTTTCTGGCCGTGTGGTCATGCTTTCTCTGTCTTCGCAGACACATGTTGTTTAAAATTCACCTTAAACGGTTACGAAAGTCGCACAGAAGATTCAACTGGCTCCTCGGATCGAGTGGATTCAGTTTAAGCCGCTATTACTTAACCTCCCTGAGGCCGACTTGAGCTCCAGTCCCCTGAATGACTAGATGTTTGTTTTGTCTGACAAAAAACCGGCACAGAGTCTGAATTACCTCCGAATTTTGTTGTGATACTGTGGGAGCGTAATGGCACAGTTCAGTTGGCAGATGTCTAAAGAGCTTTACGATTCTTCGCCTGGTGTTTGCGCACAAAGACATACACCCACAACGCATATATGTTGTGTGTACACTTGCATTATTCCGTTGAAATGGCTTAAAAGGGTGTGACCCCTGCAGTAAAATGATCAAACAGTGCTGTCTGAAGACTTGTCCTCTGCTATGTGAATTGCTTTGCCTGCCCTACAACATCATGCTCTCCCTCTGACTGATCTGACCAGAAGCGTTATAACGCATTTTCATGTCGCGGGTCATTAAGATCACTGTCAGTTATCCTGCATGCATCTTCCCGACTGCTCGCTCCCCAGTGCTTCATCATTGGCGTAGTCGTTTCCAGCTGCCCTGTTCACATTTTTGCCGTGCCACTAGTTCCCCTGGATGAGATTGCAAAAAAAAAAAACCACAAAGGAGGCTTGTGAAGTAGCACATGTGCATTGCAGATAAAGTCTCTCTTTGGACAATGTATTTCTTTCAAGCAGTTTTGGTATAAAGTTGTGAAATTATAGAAATAAATTGGTTTATGAGATTTTAGGCAATTTTTAAAAAATGTGAAAAAAGTTGATTTCTGTAGTTTTGTTATTGTGGTGTTTATTGGATTCGGAACCAAGAACCTTCTCTTTTTCCACAAAAGATTGCAATACTGTTTAAAACTGAATCAGTGAATCTTGAAAATTGATAAAAAGGCATTTACAGGCATTTAGATTTTACATTTTAAAAATAAACGCTGCTTTTTAGAACTTTCAATTCATGAAATAATCCTTAAAATAATTATTTTAACAATTCTTTTAAATTATAGTATAATATAGTATAATGCAGCCTTGCTGAGTTTTTTTTTTTAAATTTATTAATTCTTTTTTCATTTAAAATTTAATAAAAAAAAAAAAACTTGAACATTTTGATTTGTTAAAGATCAGTTTACTGTTATAGTTTAATAGGCCATTTATTAGATTGCATTTATGTTGTGTTTAAAAAATGCCTTAAGAATTTTAAGTGAAAGACTGTCCACAACATTTAAGTTTCATTTTTTTTCTCCAGATATTTAGTCCTTCGCTGTAAGAATCTTTAATGGAAATAGATTTGGAACGAGACCCAGAAATAAATTCTTTACGATTCTCATCCCTAATTGTGAATAGCAGCATTATATCAGCCATCTGCTTCTGCTCTCAAGATATCACAGAAAAAGCCTTGTTGGTCTACCACTAGTGCAAACACACAAAGCATATTCAACAATTGGTTGTTATCAGGCAGTGTACTACATGATAGAAATGAATCAGAGGAACGAACGCTGCTTGAATTCAATTTTCCTAGTGTGTCGCACATGTATAGGACAGCCCAAATCTTAATCCCCCTTCCTCTGGGATCATCGGCCCCTTTGTTCTGCCTTGTTCTAAACTCCATTGTGTGAAAGTAGAGGTGCTACAAGGACTGATAGAAAGACGTCCTCGCTTCATTGTTCAACTCTTCTCCTCCATCCCTCTCTCTCTGTAATGGGAGCTGCGAGTCTTCCGGCCACACTCATTTTGCACTCTTTGTTCTGAGCTGCTGCGTTCTGTGCCTTTAGTAGAACTTCCATCGATTGCTCTCCCTCCCGTTCCTTCCTGCTTTCTTTCCCATTTTGTTTCGCTCCGCATCCCTTCTGTTCCTCATTTCTTCGGCTGCGCCAGCCTCATTAAAATCTGGTTATTGCGCAACCGCTTTGCTGTTTTCCCGACAAAATGAGGTCTGCTCAATTTTCACAGACTTTGTTTATGAAAAAGAGGGGCAGTAAAATGAATCAGATGTCAGACCTGTTGGATGTGGGAGTAGCTCTTCATGGCGTCAGAAATGAACTTTATTAAGGAGCACTTCCTGAAATTGATTTCCAGAGTAATTTTTTTTTAAGAGTACTTTTAATTTGATAACCATATTATGTGTAAATGTGTAAATCATTTATATCAGTGTTTCTCAACCTTTTTGAATAGAAAGCCCCTCTTTGTACAAGAAAATGGGCCTTTTTTAAAGATGATATGCATTACTGGTACTTTTATTTATTTATATATATATATATATAACAAATAATAATATTATTATATATAAAAACAAATAATAATATTATTATATATAAAACAAATAATAATATTATTATATATAAAAACAAATAATAATAATAATATATATAAAACAAATAATAATAATAATAATAATAATAATAATATATAAAAACAAATAATAATAATATATATAAAAACAAATAATAATAATATATATAAAAACAAATAATAATAATATTATATACATATAAAAACAAATAATAATAATAATAAGAAGAATAAACTCAAAAATCTAATGTCAGTTTAATGCTGAAAATCTTTGTTGTTTTAGGTCTTTTATTATTATTATTTATTTTTAAATATTATGTTAAATTAATTAAATATTTATTATTTTAGAACCTAATGGGACCCTTGAACTGCTGTTTGATAGCCACTGAGTTAAATCTGTTTAATTGAATTCAATTAATAAATAAATAAATTAAATAAATATAAGTGAATGTTTATGGTTTCTACCTGCTAATTATTTAAATTAAATGAATAATAATCACAATATTTAGCATTTAACATTGTTTTTATCATAGAAATAAATACAATGTTAAATAATAGGTGTGACGATTAAGCTGCAGAGACCCTAACTGAACCCTAGTTTTGATATCCTGTGCATTATCATCTCTAATTATACTGAATTAGATTTTGATTAAATTATTTGACTGAAATATTTAATGTCAGTGGACAATTTAACTTTAGTTTAACTAAATGTATGTGCTTGTGCTATTGTGAATGTAGCACTTTTTTTTGCGCTATGTTTGTTTGAGTTTGATACAGCAGCGTGTTTTTTGACCAACAGAAGTGTTTAGTGAACAGTCATTGTTTTTTTGCACATTGCGTTTTTAAGCACTGAACAAAATGGCAGGGTTGTTTTTTGGCCTTCCCAGTGCAAATATTTAGGACATTTTTGTCATTTTTGGTAGTGTTTGCGCCCCGGGCACTGGTTAATTTCTGACCCTTGTCTGGTACCTACTGCATAAATCCTTCTAGGGAGAGAGACAGGAAAGAGGGAACGAGACTGGAAAGAGCAAGAGAGCGATTAAAGGCAGAAACCTTTGCCAAGATATACTGAAAGTGAATAGAACCTGCTAGAATGACTCAGTAAACTTAAAGCGAATCAATTTATCTTTTGAAATGTTGACTGCCATGCAAATGGTCCTTTCTAATCAGGTGAAGACGTGGGCTGTAATAAAATGTTAATGGACGGTGTAGCTGCCAAGCTGATTGCGTGAGATTGTTGCTAAGTGTGATATGATTCCGCTCTAATGAGAAGTGTTCAATCCACAATAAATGCATGACGTGCTCTGTCCCACAGCCATGAGGAACCAAAACCCAGAAGGTTACTTCCTGTCCAGATAGTGGTCGGAATAGTGAAATGACCTAAAGATGGTCACGTACACACTAGCGTATTATGTGTTAAACTTTTGTTTCTTACACTTTTGGAAATGTGAGAGTGCCTTCATTTAGAGGTGAGGCTGGGATAGGAGTGGGCGGTATGACAAAATATTACATCACCGGATGAGTAATTTTATATTCCAGTAATGGTATTTAGCATGAAATAGTTGTTTTTGTTACACAACTGTGTCTGTTTTTCAGTAATCAAATGAAAACGTTTTAATGTAAGGCCAGTGTAAGATTCTTTATAGGAAATGGATGTTTCAAAAATATGTAAAATAGCCACTGGATGCACTGTAAACATATCAATATTCACATGAATAACTTTACATTTTGATGTTCTTTAGCATGATATAGATATTTTTGCTGAAAGGTCAATGCAGTTATGTTTTTTTATGCTATTTCTGTTTTGCATGTGTGCTGCAGTGACCGCATGTCAGTTAAATTATCATATCAGTAATTTTACATTTTAGTGTTATTTATCAGGATATAGTTACTTTTACTGGAAAGTCAACACCGTTACGTTTTTATACCATTTCTTTTTTTTTTTAAATAACTTTTTGTAACTTTGCAACCCAAATGTATATTGTTTATCAGTAATAAACTATAAACGACCTGATATTTTTCTGGCATTTATCTTTATCTGTTTTTAAACAATTGAAATAAAATACTTTAAAAAATGCTTTATTTTTGTGTTACGTTTTGGAAGCAAAATGTATGACTGTTTATAGGTAACGAAAAATACTGCATAATTATATTATTCAAAGATGCCATTAAAATCTGTTTGTTTTATGTATCTTTTGCAACCAATATTCAACCCCCTAGATATTTCATGCTACATAACTGTCTATTTTCTATTAATAATATAATTTTGGCTTTTGGAAGCAGCATAACAAATGAACAACGTGTCTATAGAACATGACAAATTTATCTGTAAAATCTTCATTCTATAAGCAGTCTTTTTAAATTCTATTTATTTATTTATTTATTTATTTGCTGACAGTTGCGTTCAGGACCTTGGCTGCGTTTCATGTTATCTGGCTAAAACTGTAGCTAGTGAGTTGGCGCTCTGGGTGGCATTGAGTCATTGATCTTTTCTTACAGCGTGGTTGAGTTAAGCCAGGGTCCTCGGAGATCTGCACAGGCCCTGGCACGCCGCATCGGAGAGCTCTGCCTACCCACACACTCAGGCGCAGTGGAAATGCTAAATTAGTCAGCTTGCTAGTTCAGCAGAGAGTGAGGGACCCAGTAGAGAATGGCTTGTGACACTTTTTAGCTGTTTGAAACCAGCTTGGAAAAACAGAAATGACACAGCCGCGGAGGGAATTTGTGAATCCATCTTGTAAAGTTGATTTTGGAGTGTGATCCAGTGCCTCTAATCTTTTGAGACTGCGAAGAGCGCTATTGCTCTGCCCCAGACTAGTGTTAGGTTTATTTCTCTCTCTCAAGTGTTTGTAAAGTAATCCTTACATACTCCTCTGACACTCCAACCTCCTGTGGATAAATATTTGCCTTCTGCTCTGTTGTATTTACTTGTAATGGGCCCTTACTTTTTACTGTGTGTGTACTGAAGAAGTGTGTGTCATGTGAGCTAAGGTACTGTTCGTCACGGTTGCCTCTCTTGTTGCTTTTTGTCTTTCTGTCTTTTATCTTGCAGATTTTTTAAACTGCTGGTATGGGTGGTGTTGTGATGTATATCATTTGATGGATGCAAACCAAATGGTACAGCTTCTACCATCACGATTCAAAAACGTTTTTTTTGTTTTTTGTTTTTTTTTAATACAATTTAAAATATCTCTCTTCTATTTAATTATAATTTAAAGGAAAAGACAATTTTTCCACAGCCATTATTTCAGTCTTCAGTGTCAAATAATTCTTCAGAAGTCATTCTAACATTCTGATTTTGTGCCAAGGAAACAATTGTTACTGTCAACATTGAAATCAGTTGTTCTGCTTAATATTTGGGAAAACCATGATACATAAAAAAAATATATATATGAAAATCAGCATTTAATTTTTAGAGTTTTTTCCCCCTTTTTTGTAGCATAGTTAATGTATTTACTGTCACTTTTGAGAACTTATCATTTTGCCAGAAAAAGTTTATTTTTAAGTTGTTAATGTAAAAAAAATCTAATATAGTGTATTTGTTATACTTGTATTTATTTATTGTATTTATTTTGACATTTTAGGCATGAAAATAGCCCAAGATGCTGAAAAGGCATGCATATATATATATAAATAAAAATAAATATGCATGCTT
>JAUCMU010000021.1:12274896-12286386 GCA_032275025.1 Enteromius treurensis | reverse complement strand
TGGCTGAAATGCGTGTGTCTCACGGTGAATGCATGAGACTTGAGAGCCCTGCTTAAAACGCTAGTTGGTGCTCCAGTGTAATCAGTCCGCCGAAACTCATCCAGTGAGAAACGTTCCGTGATTTTAAAATGCATTAAAAAACTTAACGCATTATTTTTTGTGTATACACATACACACACTAAATAACACTGAAATGTTAACACATCCTAGATCTGACTGAATGAAATATTCTTATTAAATATTTGTTCTTCACATAGTTGAATGTCCTGACCTCAAAATCACAGAGAAATTATCAATGGAAATCAAATTTGGAGTCACACTCAAAATTGAAGTGGACAAACACACTACAGGCTGAGCCAACTTCGATGTAATGTCCTTTAAACAAGTCAAAATGAGGCTTAGTAGTGTGTGTGGCCTCCACGTGCCTGTATGACCTCCTTACAACGCCTGGGCATGCTCCTGATGAGGTGGAGGGTGGTCTCCTGAGGGATCTCCTCCCAGACCTGGATTAAAGCATCCGTAAACTCCTAGACAGTCTGTGGTGCAACATGGGGTTGGTAGATGGAGCGAGACATGATGTCCCAGATGTTCTCAATTGGATTCAGTTCTGGCGAACGGGCGGCCAGTCCACAGCATCAATGCCTTCGTCTTGCAGGAACTGCTGACACACTCCAGCCACATGAGATCTAGCATTGTCTTGCATTAGGAGGAACTCAAGGCCAACCGCATTTTCTAATCTTGGGGTTCTCTGCCAGGGCTCTGGCAGAGCTCCTCCTGTTCCTCCTTGCACAAAGGTGGAGGTAGCGGTCCTGCTGCTGGGTCATTGCCCTCCTACGGCCACGTCTCCTGATGTACTGGCCTGTCTCCTGGTAGTGCCTCCATGCTCTGGACAATACGCTGACAGACACAGCAAACCTTCTTGGCACAGCTTGCATTGATGTACCATCCTGGATGAGCTCCTCTATCCGAGCCACTTGTGTGGGCTGTAGACTCTGTCTCATGCTACCACTAGAGTGAAAGCACCGCCAGCATTAAAAGTGACCCAAACATCAGCCTTAGAAAGCACAGGAACTGAGAAGTGGCCTGTCTTGATATGTGCTAGTTGTTATTTTCTTTTAAATATTCACATGTTAAGAAAAATTAACTGAAAATATAATTTCTCTGAAAATATATCAATCAAATTAAACAATACTTAGAAAAACTGTTTGTCTTGCATATCGCGCATAGAATTCTCAGGGCTGGGGTGGATTAATATTATCATCAGGAGTAAAACAAAGGACTTTGTCTTTAACAAACAAGATAAGGTATGCTCTTGTGAAGACTTTCACATTTTTGCTGTAACACCTGATAGGACTCGGTATGTGTTTGCGTTCTGTCTGGCCTATTAGCGGTGATCTTATCTCATATGTAGTTATTTGTCAGAAGAAAGTGTGTGTGAAGTATGGCAGAGAAGCTCTCAGCAGGGGAGAGTGTTCACAGACTCTTTGAAATTTGTTTTGAAATGAACATTCTGCCTTGAGATATGAAGAGCAGCCGAACGTGTTGCAGATCTCTTTAAGATATAGTAAAGGAAAATTGACAGCATGCGTATATACAGAGCAAAATGTGCAGCTCTGCCAAGTTACATCATTTTTTAAATGTGTATAGCAAAAGGCAGAATTGTTGATGCGCTATTTAGTAAAAAAGTCATCTTTGTAGTTTCATAAATTGCCCAAGACAAAACATCGTGGGATTCAAATGTGAATCTTTTTGTAGTGTACAATGAGTATTTTCTTCTGGTGTTTACATTATATAATCCCTCTGCTTTAATGAACGCGTCTTACAGCGTTACACGCGGGTAGCTGGTCTTTGGCGTGGGGCGTTCGCCTTGCTTTTGTTGCGCTGCCTCATTAAACACGGAGTGATCTTTTCCTCTACGGTTCTCCTGCACAGTCATGATTCAAATATGGCTCTGCTGGTTACTGCAAACAGCTGTTCACCGGTTCCTGATGGAACATCTAATTTGCTAGAGATCAGAAAGCCCATATGCCGCACTCCAGCAGACTTGTGTTGTTGGCCTGTCTGGATTTATTCAAAAAGCAATTTCTCCCCCCATAGGAACGCTTGCTGCAGGTATGAATGGCCACGTCGGAGGGAAAAAAAGGTGGACTAAACAGTTTATCTGGGTTTCTGCTTGTCTGTGTTTGTGCTTTAGGTCACTCCCAGAGGCCTCATCTCTCCAAATATATCTACGCCCACGTCTGAGGGGACGCACACCTTCTCCCCGGGCTATTCTTAGGCCCTCTTTCTCTCTCTTTCTCAGGTCCTGTCATTGGTTCATTCCATCGTGGAAATGTCAGACACACAAAAGGCTCCAAAAATTATGATGCAGGCTACTGGTCAATTTTTAGTCAAAAATGGCACAATAATCGCTCAAAAATGTATAAAAATGGTAATTTATTTTTAAAAGAATTATTTTTTTAATTAATTAAATATATATACACTATATAATATATATATGTATGTATATAATGTATATGTATATATATGTATGTATATGTATATATATGTATATGTGTATATATGTGTGTGTTTGTGTGTGTGTGTGTGTATATATATATATAATGTATATTTATATATGTATATATATGTGTATATATAGAAATGTATATGTATATATATAAATGTATATGTACATTTACATATACATTTATTTATATATATATATGTATGTATATATACACAAATATAAATATGTATATGTATGTATATATACACAAATATATGTATGTATATATACACAAATATATAAATATATATATATATATATCACAAAAAAGTGAGAACAGTTGTCAGATGACAAGCATGTTTTTAACCTACTGTTCTATAGGTTTGTCTCACCTTGAGAGTTCCTCACAGCCCTGAAGCCGAGACATCTCTTCCTGTTCTTTGAGCTTGACACTCCCATTCTTCTTCCTGCATGTCCCACTTTCCCTCTGTCCTGCGTCTTACTCCTTTCTCCTCTTTCTTCCTCCAGAGGGCTACACGTGAATAATTCAGTCTCGTTACATTACAGAGCGGGCCGGCGTTTTCTCAGTCTTCTCGGAGTCGCTCCGTCTCTTTTATTACAGCGTGAGCAAACAAACGCTGTGCCTCATTCACAGGCGCGCTGCTGGAGCCAGCCGTTTAGGTGTAATCAGATGCTACGGGACGCGTCTCCGCACGCCTCCCTGATGCAGTTAAAATGCAGATGAAATGAGCTGAATTGGATTAAGCGGGTTTGAAACATGATACAAGTTATGTTTGGAGATGTGTTCAACAGCTCGGTGCGCCTTTCAGATTGTTTGAGGAAAGATACTGCACTCTGGTTATAAAAAGACGATATATCATGCAGATTTGCATGCGCCTCTGTGAAGACATTGAAGTTGTGGGCTCAAGTCATCGGATTGCTTGGAATGCAGTTTGTACTGATATTCCTCACACTTTCTGAATTACACTTCAGTATTAAACTGGTTATAATTTATCTCCTGCAAACTGTTTAGAGATATTAATATGAATAATTTCACATGGATATGAATAATTTCACCTTTTACATATTTTAATATGTAAAAGGTCAGAATAAGCATGTTGTTTGAATTTACTTATTTTTTTGAACATTATTTATTTCAACCACATTTTGACATTTTATTCTCCAAACGGTGGACCCTTGACTTAAATTTAATGTGCTTTATATGAACTCAAAATACTTCTGTGAATTTCTTTTGGACATACATTGGCATACATTTATAACCAGCTCTACGTCACACGGGCCATCCCATGCTTAAGAAAATGTGCACTTTTTTTATTAAATAGTATGGAAGAAGCTCTACTACAGCATGCAAGTAGGATGTCCAAATATTTAGTATTCATGATAAAATAGGCAGATACTGATTCTGAAGTGGACACTTCACTATCCCATGAGAAAGATGAGAATACACACATAGCCTTTATATTGTGTGCTGGCAGGTCTGTATGTACCAAAAAGTATCTCCTTGGGGTTGAATCGTGCATTTGCCAGTGTATACGTTTTCGTGGTTGTTGATGTCAGTAGGTCAAAGGTCAAATGGGTCCAGCTATGCAAAAATAGAAGATGTAGTACGTATGTATTTACGATATTTTGTAATATACTTTTAATAGTCATAATCTTAAACCTATTCCTGTGCTGCCATACTGGTAAACCCTTTAGGAACTGCAGATCTACTCATCTGTGTGGTTTGTTCTTTATGACTGCTGGGTGTTCCTGAGGACAAATTATTATAAAAAAAAAAAAATCTAATTGGCTTATGTATTGTAATGACATGTTAAGATTAATTTTGTAATAGGTCAGGGGCTAGGTTGACTCCATTAGCTGTAGCTTTGCCAAGTTTGTTGTCGAAGCTCTCGCTCTGTCCTTTTCAGATCTCGTGTTGTTGTGTGTTAGCACGATGTTCTTTGGATCCCTCTCTCCTTGACCCATTTAACGCCTGTGGTCTTTCTGCCTCTGGGCTCCAGTCTTTTCTTTGGTTTCCTCTCTCTATCACTCACTCCTGCATGTGGAAATAAGTGGCGTTTTGTCTTTTTTCTGACACAGTGCGCATTCACCCATTTTTACTGCTTGGAAGTGTGTGTGACGTGTGTCCCTCGGCTTCACAGTCACAAGTTTATCTCTATGCCTAAAGTTATATTTTGTGTGGTGACACATGCAAATTATCCACCAAAAATGCAATGCGATGATCAACGTTTTCCCCCCAGTTTTTTTCTGTTTTTTTGTAGGTACAATTTATACATTATATATTATACATTATACATTAAATATATTATACATTATATATATATATATATATATATATATGTGTGTGTGTGTGTGTGTGTGTATATATAAATAATAAATAAATAAAAAAATATATATGTGTGTGTATATAAATAAATATGTATATATATGTAAATATATAATGTCTCATGGCTATTAAGAAATATACATTATATATTATTTAAAAATAATATAGTATATATTATTAAAATTATATATTATTTAATATTTCTGTTCAACAACCACTTAAATTGATGAAAAGCGACAAAATAATTGCAGAAGATTCTATTTCTAATAAATTCTGTTCTTTTACATTTTTTATTCATCAAAACATCCTAAAAATATTTGCCACAAAAATATGAAGCAGCATGTATTTTAAAATATTTTAGAGTGTTATAAAACATCACAGATTTATTGTTTTTATGGTATTTGAATTAAAAAGTGCGTACTGTGCAGTGGTACTCTTCCGTATAGTGTACTAGTGCTGCACGCACAATTAAACATTTAGATGCATACACATATCTGGTTTTCTGATGAAGTGGATGCACATTTACTGTAACTCTGAAAATGGAAGCACTAAGTGGTTTTGTTGCATCAATGACCTTTATCACATTAAAAGAGCTCGACCAAATACATCTTTTCATTCAGTCATTGGTTTGTTAATCAGAGTTGTGGTGAGCGTTTGGTTTGGGAAATGTGTGTAAGTATGTGTGAAAGGCCGTCCAGCGTGGCCCAGCCTGTTTTACTGAGACTAATAACAGCAGCATTCGGAAAAAAGAAGATCTGTCGTAAACGTCAGCGAGAACGGCTTAAATGGCCTGTGAGAGATGACCGGGGTTATGGAACGTCACGCGAAGGGGAGGGTGATGCGCAGCTAAAAGCTATTATGTGACGCATGCCACCTTTGCCCACTGCTCTCAAATATTCGTCGAGAGGCTCTTTCTGATGAGCCGTAGCTTTCGCTTTCTATCTGAAGGCAATAATGTGCTCTAATTTGCCCCCTCAGGCCTCGGTGGGGGCTGAAGTGTATGATGGGAATGTATTGTTTGCATCCGTACCTCCTGCGGCTTGGTTACCGTTGTTCTGCACCACAGGTGCAGTGAGCATTGGGCTCAGTGTTGCATTACCCAGAATCCCCTTCTCTGATGATTTTGCTGGGCCCTGTGGAAATTATGAATGCAGTGCTGCTGTCTGGAGATTTAGATTCCTGTTGTGGATGGCCTAATTGTCCAAAGCTGTTTCTAGGGAAACACTTCCGAACCATTTCCACTAACTGCTGAATCACTTAAACTGGTGATGTAATAAAAACCTTTTTCGTATTTCAGCTTAATTTTTTAAAACTAGTTCTGTCAAATGATTAATCGCATTCAAAATAAAAGTTCTTCTTTACCTACATGTGTGTGCACTGTGTATATTTATTATGTATATATAAATATAACCACATGCATGTAATATATTTAGTAGAAATATGTTATGTTTATACGTGGAATATATTTAGATAGATATAATATAAAATATAAGAATATAAATGCATATACACAGAGCCGTAGATCACTGGCGAGCTACGCAATACTGGGAGTGATTCGTTCAGTCGTGCATGCGCAATGCGAAAAGTTCTTACTGGAATTAGTTCACCTGTATCGAGTTCTTTGGATTTGAGTCGTTCTTTCATAATGTGATAGCCAAAAAATGAAAGACTCGATAGATGACCTAATCAATTCTCTTTCAGGCTTATGATGTTATATTATGATATTATGAACGAACGACCCAAAAAGACTTTTCAGAGAAGAGATGAGGTGAGCTAATCATAGACTGAAGACCTAGTTAAATGTATTAATCTTTTTTTTAAATTTCTTATAGCATTACAGTGTTGTATTGTTTGTGATCAGCGTGAGCGTACGTAGTAGATGTGTTAGGGGGAAAAAAATAACATTTTATTTATACTTTTTTTTTTAAAATGACTCGAAAAGATTAGTTCATTTTGCTGAACGAGTCTGTAAGATGATCTGAACTTCGCATCACTAGTTTTCGTCTGTTTGGGGGTGGGAGGGGCAGTCAGCACGTCGTTTGGGCTGCTTTGTTGAGCGTAGCACTGAAAAACATTATTTTACACACTTTATTCTCTCTTTTTTTTCACGGATATAAAGGTGTTAGTCTGAATCGTTCGGTTTGTAATGCGTACTGAACTTAAAACCTCGTACCGAATGGTTCAATACGAATACGCATATCGTTTCACCCCTAGTGAACATGTAAACAAACATGCTTTTTCTGACTTAAACATATTAAAATACATAAAAGAGTGAGGAAGCAAATAAAATATTTTGGGCCTTTTAAATGAGTAAAAAAAAGATATTACTGACAAATGGGCAAAACCTAGGAAATTGGAAAAAAATAAATAAAAAATGAAAATTATTTGTGGTGAAAGTAATTAATATTTTAATTAATGTTTTATAAAGTGATTTTGTTGTATATATGCCTGACAAGATTGTTACACTAAATGACATTTTAGTGGGTAAATTTAGTAAATTCAGAGATGTGTATTTATTTTTGGCTCAGAAAAATCAAAATCAAACTGCAATTACTTCAAACAAAAAAAGGTTCTAATTTTTGTTGAGGGAAAACAACAACAACTTAAAGGAGTAGCATGCTTTTATATTAGCTTTTATTAAATATGTATAAATTTATTTATAGTAATAAAAAAATAAAAAAATAAAATATATATATATATATAAATTGTTTTTATTTTTTTATTATTTTATGTTATTTTGGCTTTTGTATTAGTATTGACATATTTGCATTCTTCAGCTTTGTTTATTTTAGTTTGTATTTCATCTTAATTTTTTTCCAGCTAGTTGCCAAGACAATAAAATATATTTTTTAATGTAATATATTTTAGTTTAGTTTATTTCAGCTTTAATTAACAATACCCTAAAGCGTAGCATTAGATTTCATGTTTGACAGAAATGAAAGAGGGGCTGTGAGTGACGGGTATACAGTAAAACAGTTTTGAACGTTGTGAGGTTTGAAATTGTGGTAAAGGACATTTACACAGTGTATGCCATTGTTAAAAGTCTAGTCTATTTCTCACAGCCTTATTTCCATCTTTGTAAAATTTAATATGACTTCTGCCCTAAGGTCTTTAACAAATCTGACCATTAATAAAGGTGGATTCAGTGTATTTATATTCATCCAGTGTGCATCTTTGTCTGTCCCCTGAGGAGGCATCTGTTGCTTCCAATGCAAATTTGGCTGAATCAAGCATATTTACAAGCCTTGCCGTGACGCCGACTGTAACGTATTTCAGGCTCGCAGACCTGAACCAGATCAAAACATTGTCAGTAGTCTTGGCCTAGCGCATCGGGGCTAATTCAACACAACTGCAGCGAATCGTATTCCCACAGCAATTACACCAGGAGTCTAATACAGTTAGAGTAATGGGAAGAGATCAGCAAAGTCTTTGTAATCAGCCATTTTTGTTATTGTGGTACCAGTGCTGGATTTCTAGGTAGTAGCAGTCTTGAACTTGAATCCCAGTTTTCCAGTCAAATGTCTTGCTTGAAGACACATTTTGTGCTCCAGGTTAATTTTGTTTAATTTACTTGTTTAATTGCAGATTCATTTTAATGTATGTGATCTATCATTATGGGTTATGAAAGGTTCATATGTAGTTTTTTTGAGTCCTTCATAGGGCTGTAGCTATCGAATATTTTAGTAATCGAGTATTCTACAGATAATGTCATTGATTAATCGGGTAAAACATTTTTGGGCAGGCAAAATAATGACTTCTCTCAATGATTCAGAGTCGACTCGACTTTTGAGAGACAATAAGTTTATACATGGTGCACTTTCAGATTTAAAGCTTTGCAGGATATTTTCATTCAGCTGTGTTATAGACTGCATAAAAGGTCATTTTCAAAAATCAAGGGGCACTTTAACTAACATGTTAAAAGTGTTGCTGTTCTTTTTACCTTAGGTTCAATATTATTTTCCATGTTTGTCTGTATAATCATATATTAATATAAAAGTTTATCAGTCTTTGATTTGATGGTTTTCAGTATGTATTCATGCTTCACTGACATTCTTCCACTGAAGACTTTTTTTTTTTTTTTTTTTTTGAACGAAATACCATTTTGAGTTTTATATTTCCCTCAGGACAGCAGCATTGTGGTGTTATCATGGACCGAACAGAGGAACTGTGCTGTGGGGGCATCTGTTGAAAATATCAGTTCAGAATAGTCAAAGAGGGGCATTTTGAAAATGAAAACATAATAGATGGGGACGTAGCAGTGGAGATTTGAGATGCAGACACCGTGGCCTTGCCGGCCAGTGCCTAGGGACAGCTCTGTCTAGGTCAGATACATTCTGATAGCCTGCTGCTCAGGGCTCATGACGTTTTTTGTGGCGTCGCATCACACAGAAGATAGATTTCCTTATGAATGTTAATTAGGGAATGCTGATATTGCTACTGTAGTTATCATTCAGCCTATGGGTGCGGTTTTCTTTTAAAGGTGTACTCAAATTACTTAAAATTTAATCCAATCTATTGTATTGATGCAAAGTGTATATAGTACCAGATGATGATGAAGGGCATCAAGGGGGGGGGGGTTCTTGCTTGCGTTGTTGTTGGCATTGTTTAGCATTTGACTTTGTATGCTTTTCCTTTTTTTTGCTCATGCTATTTATACATAATAAATTCATTTGATAAACACATACATCGTATCATGTTGTGTGGCACTTACTCACTCTCTCAGTCAGTCTTGGGACTTGGCATATGTGTCTGTGTGGTTGTGGTTGGTATGGTGAGTGTTGTGAAGACTGGCAGTTTGCCCAGCATGGATTTGGCCTGGATTTTTTTTTTGTTTTTTAAGTAAACCCATCTGACCTCAGCTTCACCCTCTGCCAGTGAAGAAAGTCTTTCCCAGGGCATTTAATTGACTGGAGTTGGTTGACACATCCCTCTTTGCTCTAACTTTCAGGTGTGGCATATATACACACCAGACATCATATAGACCCTATTAGATATTTTTACAAGTTTAATGGAAGACATATTTAAACAATTGGTTGACTACTATTGGTTTTATCTAATTACATTTAAGAGCTGAATACATTTTGGTTGATTGTAATCCATCACATACCTTTCTATCAAAGTTATTATAATGCACATAATTCAGTTTTACCTGTAATTCTAAACTCTAAGTCTGCATGATGTTATTTGCTTGGGACTGCTCCTTTAACAATAATGGCCTCTTGTCATATTTAACATTAGTCATCGTTTGGAAAATGGAAGAGCCTCTGTGACCAGCTGCTTCTAGCAGATATTGACAGGCTATTAATTGTCCAGGCTCATACTGATTCGCGCTCTGGGTCCAGACCCATGTCCCTGTGGGTCTGCGCTCCTCTGCGTCTGCTCTTTTCTGTTGGCCACTGCAGTTTTGTTGATTGCGACAAACACAGGAGTGCCTGTGGGCCAGTAATTGAGCCCACGGAACTCTGAGCTTCAGCACAATAAAGCAAAACACTGACACCGACTATAAAACACACACACACAAGCACACACTCTCTCTAAATGGCATGGGTGATGAAGCAATTAAACATTGCAGCATCCGTATCCATATTAGGAATGAGCATTTTCTTTTGGGGATGGGTTACCTGTGTGTGTGTGTTACGGTCTCTCTAGTCGACTACCTCTCAGCTCCTCCTCCTTCCCTCTGGCATCCTAATGAAGGCATTACCTCGACAAGTCACGGAACATGAAACTGCTGTAATTTAGCTTTTATCAATGTGTTTGCTGCTTGGGAACCAGCTTAAATGAAAGCAGAACGTTTTTTTTAGATGATTCTTTTTCTGAGATTGATTGGATAGGGCATTATGACATTAGGGCTTGATTTGTCTCGCATAATTAGACCTTTTACTAGACTGCACAAGATGTAGTCCACACTGCAGTTAAAGGGGTAGTTTACACAAATTTACTCAACCACCTAAACCTGTATGAGTTTATTTCTTCTGTTGAACACAAAATAAGGTATTTTGAAGAATGACAGTTGGTGGTAGCCAATGACTTCCGTAGCATGGAAAAAAAAAATATTGTGGAAGTCAAAGGCTACCATCAATAAGTGTTTGCAGTTAATGATTTGATTTTAAAGCATATAAATGTTAATGCAGTTTTTTTGTATCAGTCTTTTAATACTTTCACCACAAGACTGTAATGAAGAATTTATATATTGTGATTTAAAAATATGAAAATTGTATATGGCATTTACATGTTTGTTTGTTTTTTTTTGTTGCAATTTTTGCTTAATTTTGACAGAATGCTAATAGAGAAGAAATGGGAAGTTTTTTGCCCTCCTTATAATTTAAATAATTATTTGTGGCATGATTTTGCGTCATGAAGACTTAGCGTATACCAATTAAATGTTTCTGGAGCAAAAAAATGTAATTTGAATGTGCTTAGAAAAAATATAAGATTACGAGATTAAATGTAATATTTAAAAAATAAACTCGAAATTATGAGAATAAAGTATAAATCTTGCGAGAATAGTGTCTAAATCTTGCGTCTTTGAAGTGTCCATTTTCTGTTCCTGGGTCGGCACGCAGTCGCTCGAGACAACCCCCTATGCGAGAGTAAAGTCTAATTCTTACGAGAATAATGTCTAAATCTTACGAGAATAAAGTCTAAATCGTAT
>JAUCMU010000021.1:12252307-12274796 GCA_032275025.1 Enteromius treurensis | reverse complement strand
GTAAAGTCTAATTCTTGCGAGAGTAAAGTCTAATTCTTGCGAGAGTAAAGTCTAATTCTTGCGAGAGTAAAGTCTAAATCTTGCGAGAGTAAAGTCTAAATCTTATGAGAATAATGTCTAAATCTTGCGAGAATAAAATTTCAATATTTCGAGAAAAATCACAGAATTGTGAGAAACAATGGATATGGAGGATCCTACTTTATGTTAGGATTTAGCAATCAGCACTGCCTTATAATTAGTAAAAGGACACTGCAGCGGTTGTGTAGGAAACTGAATTTATTCAGAAGAAAAAATCAGACAGACATTGAGGAAATTGCCTCTTTTGTTCAGTCTAAAATGGCGAACAGTGGTCGACTCCAGGGATATCAATGGTTGCATCTGCATGCTTTTTAAAGAGGATATGTTGTTTCTCAAGAGACTGTGAGGATGATGATCAAAGAAATCGACCCTGAAGGAGTTGAACATCAGCGCCCCGACCTCGCCAGTACTTCAACTGGGGTCCCAACGCATTGTGGCATATGGATTCATATGATAAATTCAAGCCGTACGGCCTTGCAAATAATGGTTGCATTGACGACTTCAGTCGGTTTGTGTTGTGGATGGAAGCGTACAATACAAACACTGATCCCAAAGTTATTGCCGACTAGTACATTTCCACTGTAACCCGCGTAGGGGGTTGTCCCAAGCGACTGCGCGCCGACCCAGGAACAGAAAATGGACACTTCAAAGACACTCCCTGCGCAGAAACCACACACAGACAGTTATGCAGGACAGAAAAAATTGTATGTATGGATGCTGCATGAGTTACAGAAATCTATGAGTTGTGTGAGCGTAATGCATCAGGGCGGTTAGTAAATAGGAATGATGTCTTGAGGTTTATCCTAGGGATTTTTGGATGAGAGAGAGAGTGTGTGTGTGTGTAAGATCCAAAGTCATGACAGCGGCTCATTTATTTCTCAGGATGAGAGGACCCGGAGATTGTTGCTATCCACACAGAGTCCTCACAGGATGTACAAATCAATGTATTTCACAGGAAAGCTCTCCATTGTAATGGAGCAGGTGTGCACGTCTGTGCCAGGACTCTGATCGTGTGTGTGCATAAGTGGTTCTCAGATGAACCGGAGAGGATGCATTCCCTACGTAAGAAACAATTCAGCAAGTTTTACTTTTTGCATTTACGGTTCAATTAAATGAATCACATTGTGGAAGTAAAACAGGTTTTTATGTTGATGGATGATGTCAACAGGAAGTGTCATTGGAAAGAGGAGATTTCTGCTCTGCTCAGGATTATTCATATTCGTAGAGTAAATGAATGAGTGAAGGAACAAAGGAAGAAAGGCATCCTGCCATCTGAGCTGATGAGCTGACACACACGCACATGCACAGGCTTACAGTGCAGATGCTCACGCAAGGGAGTTGTGATTTTGCTTCAAGTACATGTCCCATGTAATCCTTTCTCTTGCGCGCACACACACACAGCTTCTGGTGATTAGTGGAGCTTTTGCGTCACCGTACTAATTCAGTCTTTCTTTCCCATTCCATGCAATTCATTTCCAATTTCAGTTCCAATTAATTCACTTCCAATCCAGTTTCCAATTTACATTTTTCTAATTCAGTTCACTTTCAACTATTTGTTTTACCTCGTCTTTTTGTCATTTTATTCATATTAAATTCTTGTTCCAGTTAATTCACTTTCAGTTGTTTCAATATCTGTTTCACCTATTTCCCACTTCTCTTTTTCTGAACGTATATCGAATGTCTCTCTATGGACTATCTATTCAGTTCACATTCCAGTTCCAGCTGATTCTGAGTTGATTCAGTTTCAATTCATATTTACTTTTTCGTTGTAGTTTTTAAACTATAGGCCTAATCAAGTTTACATTTTCCGTGGCTTTCTTTCCTAAACATCCCCCCCCCCCATGCAAGTTTTTATTCAGTATTCATTCAAATTAAATCCAATATTAATGAAAACAATTCAAATAATAATACATTTCTGATTCCAGTAAATTCAATACATTTGGTTTCGAGGGTTTACATTTCCATTATTAGAGCTGATTGAAATATATCTATGTGCACGTTATCTGTGAAGATGTGTTTCACATTCAGTGTTCTTGCTCCAGTGTTTGGCCTCCTCTGTGTAACCTTTCATTGGCTCCCTTTCCCCCCCTCCATTGTGTTCCTGCCTGTCCTGCTCTTATTCACCCTTTACACAGAACTTCAGGACAGAGGGCCCTTCCTATCTCTACCCTGCATTTAATTATGCATCAGATTAGAAGGCTGTGTGTGTCTGTAACACAATTACTGCAGCATGAGAGTGTGCTATCTTCCGTAGTGAAACTGAAGTAGTTTTGATAGCACCCCACTGATGGGTCTCTGTGTAATATAGAAGGGAGTTTCCTCTCCAGTTACTTTTGGGACCGCCAAACTTCGGAGATACAGTAAGAATGTATTCAGCTTCTATCTTAGTGGACCTTAATCTGACGGCATGTAAATGAGGCTGTGAGGAATAGATCAGTCCATTCAGTGGATTGCACTTTTAGTCACCTTTTGCAGTTTCTTTATTTACATTTTTAGCAGGCACTTTTGTCCAAAGGTGTAGTTTATCAGTTCATGCATTCCCAAAAAATCAACTTATTATACTTTACAAAACTGGCTTTCTTTTTACTCCGATATGAAAATGATTGCAATTGAAGTTAATGCTGTATTAGCGCTTTGGAGTCCTGGTGCACATCTTTTTCTGCTACTTGAAGTAGTTTTTTTTTTCGATGCAGCATATCTTCTGGTATATTTTATGTATGGAGCATAAATTTAGTAAACATAGATAAAGATCTAGAGTTTAAAGCTTGCTTTTTCATCCTAAACCGGCTCGTACAGACAGTAGTCATAAATTTAGCTAGTGTGGGTGTCACATAGATATTCTGAAATCCTGAAATATCCTCACTTTATGGCTGTTTTTCGAGATTCAGCAGAAATGGAGAACTGAAAGGAGGAACATCAGCATGTGTCTATTATATATTTTTTGCTAAATATAACATAACTATATTGTTCTGGCATACTCTCTACCATGTGCTCTCTCCATTTACATCTTTGTTTTCTTAGTTTTCTCTTGCTGCTAGTTCGTAGGATCACATGGGTTCATTGTGCCTCTGCGCTGATCTGGTAACAGGGATTTGGTGCCATCTTGGCACTCTTCCGTTTCTGCGGTTGGAGTGTGTGTGGTCAGCGTCGGCCAGCAGTGAAAGGGCTGTGGAGGAAAACAGTATTTGTGCCAACGGCATGCTAAGGGTTAATCTTCCACTGGGTCACAGGGCTAGATGGGAGAGGATGTAATCCTGTTAGCTTGGAGCATGTCGGCTGTGTGTGTGTGTGTGTGTGTGTGTGTTTGCATGTGTGAAAGGCTAACACAATATCTAGCTCAGAGAGAAAGAAAGTCAACAAGACAGAACGAGGTAGTGCTACAAAAGCAGTAGTTCTGGACCATAGATGGCACAATATGAGGACAATTTATAATGGATGCATGCGTGCACAATCAAATAACACATTCAATCAAGCCAACGGCCGAATCAAAAAGGGCACTTAGCTTCCAGTAGATGTGCTTGTTAAGTTGATTAGAAGGGGTGTTTTGTGTTACATGTCCTTCCAAAAGTGCCATTTTATAAAATGCAATAATCAGACAGAATCGTGGTTTCATTGTGTTTTTACAACAGCACAGTATTTACATTAGAAACATTCTATATGTGTTCATATAGTTCAGTTGCCAAAACCTTATCTGCCTTCTAAGGGAGCATTTGAACTGAAATGGAACCTCAAAAGTGAGCGATTTGGAACTCTCTATGTAGGTTGTATAATTAATTGCAACATAACTGGATGTTATCATTCTCCTAAATAACAGTATGATATCTCTATGCACAGCCTTCACTTTTTTGTATTTATACATTTTCTTCATCCACCATTTTTATTAACTGAGCTTAGCTTGTCATTGTTTTTAACTATACACTGCATGCTGGTATTGAGCTCTCTGTGAAACATACATGCATAAAAGGTGTCTTTTATGCTGCCTACATTGTCTTCATGTCAAGAGCACACCTTAAAATGCTGCCTACGTAGGCAGCCCACTAGGTTTTGGCCCAGAGCCAGTTAGGAGGTCAGCTAGACTCTTGCTTAAGCACGTCAGATTAGATGGCATTAATATTTGTAGGCTGACTGAAGCTGATGTGTTTATTGCAGAGATCTGGGTGGATGAAAGCTGTCAGTATTACATTGTCCTTGCAGATTGCACAACATGCATGATGTGGTAATGTTCGTCTCCCCTATCTTTTCATGTTGGCAGTAGTCACTACACTACTGATTGCATACGTAAGTAATGACACCGATTCTATGGAAAAAGTTCAGAAGTGGCAGGATTTGATGTGGTGATGTTTCGGGAAAGCAAGATGACACAATAGTTTCAGCCAATGCAATTTAACTTAAGGACATGACTTACCTGATATTTACTTGATATCTGTTTAAAGCAGATTAATACATATATTTTGTATTGCCATCTTTAGTATGCAGCTTTAGTATGTTTCTACATTATTTTTTACCATTGATTTATTGAACGTTTAAAACATTTATGTAAGAAAAAAGCAGTACTTTTAAATGTAAAAGTACATTTAGAGGATCTTTTACTGCTGGAAATGCAGATACAATAAAAAAAAAAAATTCATGCAGTTAAGTTTAAAGCAGGTTTAATATATTATATGCAAGATCTCGTAAGCTAGCATAGCCGGTTTGAATATAATCTATCAAAATATTGTTTATTTGACATTAAAGCCTATTATTTTCTTCTAAAATATGACTCACATCCAATTTCACTGGCCTCCAGCAGTGCATAGTGGGTGATTTTAACATTGAGAAGATGAATAAACCCCAGTCAAGACATTGAACTCCTGCGCTTGTGGTGTGTGTGTGTGAGGAAATGAGCCCTTGGGCTTGTTTGTTTAATTTTACACAACATTCATCCTTCGAGCTCACACAACCGTATTACATGTTTCAGTAAAAAGCCCTAGATTAGCTTGAACCTCACCCCCACTCTTACAAACACAGACACACACATATTTTACAGTATCTTTGATAACTTGGGATATATTACTTTAGATTGTTTTATTTTATTATTTATTTATTTTCCATCTCCCTGAATTGTTTATTCTCTCTTAACTCGTCAGCATTGCGGGGTCACGTCTCTTGACACCTATGGAAAAATGTTCTCTCTTCTCGGAGGAGAGGACAGAGCTGCTCGCACCTCAGCTGAGGTGTCCTTTTTATTTTCTAGCCATCAGCCACCTCAGATAGCTAACCTTCTTTTTTCTCTCTCTCTCTCTCTCTGTTCTTTGCAGATCATCAGAAACTGGAACGCGAGGCCCGAATCTGTCGTCTACTCAAACACCCCAATATTGGTGAGTTTGATCTTCATTATGATCTCTTAGTAGTTTCAGAGGAACACTAAAGCCATCAAAATGAGAACAAATGAGAATATTTGAAGCATGGGATCATTTATGAGTTACACAAATGTTTTGTCTTTGAGCTCCAAGATCATGACCCTTTGTCAAGTTTGCAGCTCTGCTCATTCTCTTCATTCTCTATACAAACTTTATAAGGTGCATAATTTTAGCTGTTTTTCTAGTCCATATTAGTCTTAGAGTATATTTAAAAAGAAATGTATGCAGTGCATGTTTGCAAACCTTTATATCATTTTCAATGATACAAACGTTATATCATTAATTGGAACACTTCATACAGTCGCATTCAAATGTTTGGTATTAATTTGAAAGAAATTAATTTTATTCATCAAGGATGCATTCAATTTATCAAAAGTAACAGCAAAGATGTTCATGTTGATTCTTATTTTGAATAAATTCAGTTCTTTTGATTATGTTCATCACAGTATTCTAAAAAGTCCCCATTTCCACAAAAATATTAAGAATCATGATCTCCTCAACATTAATAATCAGAAGTTTTTTGGAGCGGCGAATTAGCATGTTAGAATGATTTCTAAAGGATCATGTGTTCAGGAGTTATGGCTCCTGAAAATTCAGCTTTGCCATTGCAGGGATAAATTACTTTTTAAAAATATATTAAGGTAGAAAATGGCTCAACAGCTATGGTGTTTATAAAAGACATATTTTTTTAAATTTAGTCCAACTTTCCAATGGTGGTGTACATGCGAGTTTGTCGCAGTGAGCATCTGCAGCTTTGTGAGTGTGTGTGTGTGTGTAAGCTGGTGCCTGTGATGACTGGGACTGAGTTAGGGTAAAGTATTTTACTTTATACCATGTCCTGCAGAACAGCCTCATTGTCTTGCAGAACGAAACAAACACAATAAGGACTTTGAGGGGGAAAATGAGCTAATAAAGAGCAGAATTTAGTAGGCAGCAGTAGGAGAATGAATAAGAATGCAAAGAGGGAATTAAGAGGAGGAGAGGAGACAGAAAGTGGGAGAGACTGATCGATAGAATGAGGAGAAGGCCTAAGAGGGCAGAACAACTGAAGGAAAAAAAATAAATAAACACACAGCGGAGCCATCGAGATGGGGCGAAGACGACAAAGAAAGAGGTGAAGGTAGAGAGGGATAGTGAGAGCGGCGGAGAGAGAGATGGAGAGGAATAGAAGAGGAGTGGAGCTCTATAAATAACTGTGCTGAGGTGGGAGATGCTGGTGGGCAGCAGTTCAGCCCATATACCGTCATTATCACCAATGAGCTCAGGAGCACTGCAAGAGAAGAGGCGAGAGAGCGCAAGAAAACCACTAAGAAGATGAAGGAAGACGGGATTAGAGTGTATTAGATGTTTGTTAATTATTAGTCTAAATTATTATTTATCTTATCTTTCGGTTTGTGTTCATCAAGTATCAAATAAGAAGAGAGATTAATTAAATGGAAGGGTCTCACTGGAACATTTACTTGGATTATGGTTATTAAAATATAAGACATTTTCTTTATTAAGTTTTCAACAAAAATAACTAGATTGTGTTATATTCTGTGTTATATTACTGTGATTATTACTCGAAGCGCGTTCTATATTTATACCCCTGGGGCCGTATTACAGAAACTTTCAACTCTAGAATCCGGTCTTATCTGTTTGGTAACCATGGTGACTGCAGTAAGAATCTCATGTAGGATAGAAGACATGAGACGGGGAGTTTCTATAACGTTATCCCCCCTAATATACATTTGGAGATGATTGCTTCTGCTTGGCTGTTTGAGTTTAAAATTGCACATTTCACAATCTGTATAATGTATGTTTGATGTTATTTGTGTAAATAAGTGTCAATTTGTGTCAAATTATTTGGCAGCGTAAGTTGCAAGTATGCAAATTTACTTCTCAAACTCTGTTCAAAAGTTACCAGCTTATAGACTCAAATATTAAACTAAACCTCAAAGATGTTTAATGTTCGCCAACATTGCGTATATTTGATTTATTGTGAGAATGTGTAGTGCAAAAACAACTGTTGATCAGCCCTTATTGCGGTTTCTTCTTCGTCGGGTTGAAAATAGTTGTTATTTTTGGGTAAACAAAGAATGCTTTCAGGGTTCTTCGTGGAATGGAAAGTTCAAACGAATAGTATTTAAACTTTTAACTATGTTCGTTGAATAGCACTGTTGTTTACTTACCTGTAACTCTATTGTCTGGCATCTTCCACATCCTTCGGAGTTGCATCCCACAGTTGACCTCAACTTCACACTCTATTCAGGGTCTTTCTCCTCCAATCTCTGTCTCTGACTCCTTACTATTTTTTTTCCCACTATCTCACCATCTCTCCATCGGATGCGTTTTCTTATTCTCATCTCTGTTCCCCCTCAGGCGATGCCGTTTCCTTTCTGCTGCTCCATCACCTGTATCACTCTTTCCCTGCTTCATTTTCCTTTCTGTCGTCTCTCCTCAAGTGGACAGCTTGTCATGTTTTCTGCTTGGGCTGCACATAAGTGCTGAACAATAGAGCCAATGAAGGAAGAGAGATGGAGAGAGAGAGAGACAGTCTGTAAGGTTAAAGAGGAGAGAGGACTGAGTGCTCATAGTTACTGGCGCAGTTGGCACTAATGTGTATCTCTCTTTCATTCAACTAGTCATGTGTGTGTATATATATATATATATATATATATATATATATATATATATATGGTATTATTTGTTTGTTTATTGTTTATATACAATATATTTATACTAAGTATTATTACTGCTAATTTCTAATCAATATTAAATAATTTTTTCTTAAGAAGGTGATAATTATGCATTGATAAATATAACAACAATAATAGTTATACACTGTATTTACCTCTCTCTGAATGTTTAGGACTTTATTAGAGTGGAGCTTCTGTAATTACTGGCGTGATGGCGGCTCGTGTTTGCAGTCCCAGTGTCAACACGCTAGGGCCTTGCTTGTCAAACATGTAATTCTGAGGACTATTGACTCGCTGCATTACTCTAATAATGTAGAAGTGCTATGTATTTTCCAGCATCAGATTTGCCTCAATCCCTTTGTTATTTACCCTCTTCCCTCCCTCCTCCAACTAGTTGCTATGTTGCTCTTTCTCTCAGCGCTCTCATAAGGCTCCTGCTATTCTGGGCAGAGTTTACTCAACTCTCTCTCCTTCTTTCTCTCTTTTACTCTCTCTTTCTCCATCCAACCCCAACCCAATACACTCTGTGTGTGTGTGTCACTGTCTACGTGACACACTGCTTGTGTGCATTAGTGAGACACTCTCTCTCTCTTTTCGATGGATCCTCTTTTTGTAATTTCATTTGGCCATGTGCTCATTACGGTTAACTTAAGTCTGTCAACATGCTTCGTAATTGTAAGCGCCACTATAATAGCGTGTAATTGGACGTATGCCGCATGTTCTCATCAGATGTTGTTATGAACGCTGTGTGATGGAGCGAAGAATGCTCAAGATTTCCCTCTCATTAAAAACATTTGCTTTCATAATGCATTATCTCTGTGTTGACGTTGTTTAATGCAGATTCTCCTGTTTTGTCTTTTCAACCCCAGTTCGGCTCCATGACAGTATCTCAGAAGAAGGTTTCCACTACCTGGTCTTTGACCTGTGAGTAAGACCGAAACTCACACACACACACAAACACACACATCTGTGCCGTGTGACTCAGCACTATATGCTGTACTGTAACTTGAGACATGATCATCATATAGGCAGTTTCAAAACCCGGTGAGCTACTGCACTACCTACACAGGTAACTGTCTTTTCAAACAGGATTCTAACTGAAATTAAATGTCACAAATAAACACTTTTTAAAATATAGTACATAGGCAGCAACACAAAGTGCGTGGGTAAAGTGTATACTCAAGTTAAGCTCAGTGTGTATTTATTTATATATATATATATATATATATATACACACACACACACACACATTTTTTTTATTTAAATATTTATAAATAAATATGTATATATATATAATTTAATTTAATTTATTTTTTCTTTCCTATACTGAATGATTTAAACCGATTTTTTTTTAATCACGATCGACTAGTTTTCAAGCCCAAGATATTTTGTTCTAGTGATTCATGTCAGAAGTGCCGTTCCTGCAGGCAGATAAATGCAGCTGAAATATGTTCGACAGAAATGCCTTGTACGCACCTTCCCGGGTGTCAAAAATATATCCTTCAATTTTGATGGGATCTGTCAGCCAAATTCATGGGTAGACATTTCTGGGTGGACCTATAAATGCGATTTAGTGCTGTCAAGATTGTTGGTTTCTTTGATTGTGTCCTGGTTTTAACCTGTCCAGTGCACTTTGATTTTTCCAGGCGTCACTATGGAACTCAATTTATGTGGAACAAAGGCTGAGCTACTAATGTTTCTGTCATGTGTCTCGTGCACACCTCAGTGCCAACTGCACTCCACCCTCACAATAGATTGTGCAATATCACTATGGTTTAAATGAGTGGTTTCCTCTCTTAATATATTTTAAAATGCAACTTTTTCCTGTGATGCAAAGGGAAAAAAAAATATATTTTTTAAAATTTGTTTTAAAAAAATATTTTTTTAATACATATATTTTATACTAATTGTATACATATATTTATGCAGTTATATCTTCAGTATTTGTTGTCACATGATCATTAAACTTACCACTTGTAAGAATAGTTGTGCCACTTAATATATATATATATATGTATATATATTTGGAAAATACATTTATGTATTCATATTTGTATATTTTATATATTATATACTGTACATATATTTAACATATACATAATGTTTTTCTTAAATATATACATGCATGTGTTTGTGTTTATACATTCATAATGAATATACACAGTATACACACATTATGTGAACAAAAACTTTTATTTAGGATACGATTAATCCCTTGACAGCACTATTTCTTGTAATATTCTTTATCATTTTCTTTAAGATTTAATTTCTTATTTTTTATTCATTGTAAAACATTATTGACTTTTTTGAAATTGTTTTTATTGTAATGTAAAAAAGTATTAAAGTTATATAAAGAAAATCAAATGATTTTTTAAAATATATATTACTAATAAATTTGTTGTACATGCAATTGTTATTACTATATAATTATTACTGTAATTTTTGTAGTTTTTCTTTTCATAATGTATCTTTATTTGTTATTTTTTTTGTCTGACATGCTTTTTTTTTGTTTTTCTGTGTTTTGCACAACCAAAATTGCTAGTTTTGGCTAAAATGACACAGGTTACTACAGTAGAACTCTTGTAAGAGCCACCACTGTCTTGCATCGCCACTTGCGTTTTGTTTCACACAATGGTTACTGTGTTAAAAATTCTAACTGCATCCTTGCATCCGATAATAAACACAGTATGTAGTACAATCAGGCCACACTTGTTTTACTGCAGCAGCACATACATTTAAATCATGTTTATGTAAGTGTAAAATGTCGGCTATGCCTATTGCTACCGGCCAAATTAGCCCAAAACCCCAGCACACTCTCCACTTTCTCTCATCCCTTGTTTCACAGTTTTTCTCCCCCTCTCTTTCCGCAGTGTGACTGGGGGGGAGTTGTTTGAGGACATCGTCGCCAGAGAGTATTACAGTGAAGCTGACGCAAGGTGGGCTCTCCAATTTACTGTTGCTGTGGTTACTGTGCTGCAGCCTGCAGTGAGCAGGTCACACTTACACACGCACACACACTTACATCTGATTCAGAAGCACAGAGAGAGGACGATCCCTTTTTTGCAGAAAAACTGAAAGCCTTTAATGATGGTGGAGTTGCAGAACTGGCAATCAACAGGTGCCAAACAAAAGCGCATCCATTTGGCCTCTGTTGGCCCCTCCTTTCGAGTGCATCACTTCTGCAGCACTGACAGCACCGCCGCTGAACGGCAAACATGTAGAGTCTTTCTAAACGGCTTTTTCAAAGTGGAAAATCTGGTAACATAGAAATGACAGGCTCTTTCTGAACCAGCAGCGAGTGTGTGCGAGTCTCCGAGGGACTCTGATTCCAAGTTAAAGCCCCAGGCATTCAACACAAACACCCTGCAGCAGTTAGCCGTGTTTTAATGCGCTCATACGGGAGTTCATGGTAAATTTGGTTTACAGGAGTTGCGTGATGCCTGTTTAGCGTCTGTGCTTTGATATCACATAGGTAAAGACAGCTAAAGAGAGGGTGAGTGGGGAAAAGAGCTGTTTTATAAAGAGATCAACTGTGTGCACGTACTTCATGTGTGTGAGATGGAGAGAGACAGGTCTTTTGTGTCCAGTGGGATTTGTGCTGTCCTGAAAATAGAATGCTGGGCCTAAAATGTAACCAAATTTGGGCAAATAGCTTCTGCACTAATATACTCAACAGTCTTTGTCAGTCTACAGTACTTTCTTATCTCAAATACTCCATTTTCACTCACTTTAGGCATGTCCTAACAAGGCATCGTAAAAAGACAAGTTGCTTGTCACTGGAATTAGTATAATTCTAATTATTGTAATTAATGCAATATAATATAATATAATATAATTTAATAAAATATATCTTTTTATATATATTTGGTCTGTTTTAAAACAATAATTTATATATTATATTATAGGAAAAATATGGATAGCTTAGTATAATAATTTAAATAGCAAATCTGTGGAAATTTGATTTTGTATGAGCCTGCATGTGCCAAGTTTGTAATATAATATATAAAATAATATAATATATAATAATTTAATGTAATGTAATAGAAAATAATATAATTAATTTTATAATATAACTTATTTGACAGCAATACTTATTTTATATTATATTATAGCAAAACAAATGGAATTTATATTATATTATATTATATTATATTTTATTATATTTTACTATATTTTATTATATTATATTAATTATATTATATTATATTAATTATAGTATATTATAATATAGCAAAACAAATGGAATTTATTGTATAAAAAATATGGATTTTATATTATTATATTGTTATATATTAGTCATGGTATGAGTCTGCATGGGCCAAGCTTATACTATAATATATAATAATGTAATGTAAGGTAATATAACACAACATAATTTAATTAATTTATAATATAACATATTTTACAACAGTATTATATTATTAACATTATATTATTAAACAAATTTCTTATAGAAAAATATTATAGAAATAATATGGATAGCTTAATATAATAATTTGAATAGCAAATCTGTGGAAATGTTATATATTATACATGGTATAAGTCTGCATGTGCCTGTAATATAATTTATATTACATTACATTATATTGCGAAACAAATGGATAGCTTAGTAGAATAATGTAAATAATAAATTCAACATCTGATAATGTATAATACCATGGTACATGATATAATATGATAATTACCACAGTAAAATAATTTGTACTATATTACAGCAAAACAGATGGATAGCTTAGTAGTATAATAATTCACATAAAAATGTATTTCTCAGCAATTGCCAAGTTAATAAAATGATATAGTTTATAAATTATTATTTATAAATCTATCTGTTTTGCTTACAAGTGACCTATGTCGAGACGTCTGGTGTACACATTAATGTCTCATTTACTCAGAACAAATTCAATAAGGATCTAAAGAAAGTCATGCATAATTTCACATTAGTACTACTGTAAGTGTCTATAAAGTAGCATGACACCCCAGCAACACTCAAACACACACACATTCATTCTGGTATCATCTGTCCCCGTTAGGCCTCTATAACATTCTGTTATAGGATTACAGCTTTAAGAGGGATGAGATAACGCATGTGCATGTGTGTGTACCTGTCTGAGGGTGAGTAACGCCCACCCCAGCTATCCCACAATCCCCTGGTCAGCTCACCTCATGTTCCTCAGTCACATTAAACTACTTGACCCGAGCTCAGTCTGTTAAAGCAGCAGTGGTACATTCATATGTAGCATCAATTATCCAGTCACGGTGTTTAATTGAATTGTCCAGCTGGCACTGTTCATTAACTTCACTATAATTGATTCATTTTAATTAAGCCTTTATTTTAATTAAGGAATTACAATTACAGACTTATTATTTCTTTACATAATGACTGTATAAAAACACTATATAACTGATATACTGATATGTGATTTATTTTTGTCGGAAGCATTTCTTGTTCGGTGGTTTTATGAATGGCTGTTTTAATATGCACTATATCAGCTGCACAATACTCTTCATAATAGCCTATTATCAAAGGTTTCGCTTCCTAAAGCCACCCATGAGATACCCATTTTTTCCACAAAAAAGCGGTAATTTTGAAGAATCAACTGAAAAGGGCATTAACCAGGGGCTGTCAGGTTATCAAAACACCTTTCAGAAATGGCAAAATGAGGTAAAAATTGGGTAAATATAAGGAAGCTGACTTTTGTATAAAGGAACAATAAAAGGTTAAAGTCGATGTTCAGCCTCATCTCACCCCTTACTTATCCTTATGATCTTTCTCTGCCACTGATTGATTTATTATTCTGTTTTTCAGCCAGTGCATCAATCAGATCCTGGAGAGTGTCAATCATATTCACCAGCATGACATCGTGCACAGAGACCTTAAGGTGAGCCAGCACAACGACACACATGGCAACCGGCCTGCCAGGTTTCCAAGCCGATGCCTTGCCCCGAACAAACACACAGATATACACATACAACAATATACTTTTTTTTTTTTTTTTTCTTTTGAAGAAAGACAAAAATAAATGGTGATGAAAGTCAAAATATTAAATGTCGTGAATCTATATTTACGAATATACGAATATATCCACTTTTTTTATGCACACTCACAGACATAAAGGAAGAAAACCTGTCACTGGGCTGTACCTTTTCCAAAGGTACAAAAGGGACCCTTTAAGTACCTTAAAGGTACAGTGTACTTAACCTATTATGTACAAAAGTGTAGATTTTGAAAAGGTACTTTCCCAGTGACAGCTTCCATACCTTTATTTCTGAGAGTGTAGGGGGTCCAATTTATGTTTTATGTTTGCAAAGACTGCAAAAGACCCTGTAATTAAATCATTTTGCCCCCTCTGCAAAATAATTAATTAATTACTCAGTAAGTATATATCCATGATATATATTTCAATTTTTTGGTTATCTTCTATATATTTTTAGTTGATAAAGAATCACCCTGTTTGTCAAAAAGATTGTGAAGTAATCCTTTTTTTTAAACTAGTACTAGCAATGTTACCATTTGAATCAAGTACATGCATAAACATCACGCTTTCGCCTTTGTGTGTGCATGTGAATGCATGAAATGAATGTACTTGTTGTCTCGACGTTGGCATGTCTTTGATAACGCATACAGACACAGTTTTATCATGTCCTCCTATTGTGCATTAGTCACATCCACTGCCCTCCCCCATGTGTATGTGAGCCCAATGCTGAGCAGTAGAGATGTGCCCAGGCTAGTTGCCATAGCGAGGAACGTGATACGACAACTGTTGCTGGTATTGCCTGAGAGAGGGAGGGATGTGGGAGGGGTCACGGCGAGTCTCACCATTCCTCATTTGTAGTCTGTCCGTTTAATGAGGGAGAGTGAGAGATTCGCACCTATGGGCATAAATTTCCCAGCATCCTCATAACGGATGCTTTCAGATTCTGTGCTTGAATGTAGAACTCTGCGCACTGAGAAGATATATATGCGGCAGCTAATAAATCAAGCCTATTGAGTTGTATATTCGTAAAAGGAAGGGGAAATCGACTTTTCCGGCATATATTTTAGTGTGAGAGTCCTCTATTGTGGATACTTTGTCTTTCTGGGCCTCTTCACCTGGTTTTGTACTTGAAGCTCTTGGATATTAATGCATGTTTGTGTTTGATTTCAAATTTTTGGAGCTCTGACAAAACCACAGGAAATCCACCCTAATATTTGCTCAGCGTCAACATGGTAGTAAAGCAAACACTATTCAGTCGTGCTTAACCTTTAAGCCATGTATAAACTCAATTACCTGTGGAGAGACCTTTGACCCCCATGCCCCCCCCCCATATCCTGTTAAGCAGGTTTGACTAGTATTGATGCATTCATCTGCTTGTTATGTATTTTTTCAAACAGTGGCTTTATTGTTAGTGCTAATGTTACTGGAGAACTTCAAATCACGTCTCAGTCATATTTCAAATAAAAACAGAAAAGAAAAAAAAAAGTATCAATATGTTTAGTACAATTAATTAAACAGATTTTTTTATATTAAGTTGGCTTGAAAAAGTTGCTAATCATGCTAGCAACATGCTAATAACATGCTAATCATGCTAGCAACATGCTAGTAACTTGCTAATCATGCTAGAAACATGCTAGTAACATGTTAGTCATGCTAGCAACATGCTAGTAACTTGCTAATCATGCTAGAAATGCTAGCAACATGCTAATCATGTTAGAAACATGCTTGTAACTTGCTAATCATGCTAGAAACATGCTAGCAACATGCTAGTAACATGTTAGTTATGCTAGCAATATGTTAGTAACATGCGAATCATGCTTGTAACTTGCTAATCATGCTAGAAACATGGTAGCAACATGTTAGTAACTTGCTAATCATGCTAGCAACATGCTAATAAACTTGTTAATCATGTTAAAAACATGCTAGTAAAATGCTGATCATGTTAGCAACGTGCTAATAACTTGCTAATCATGCTAGCGACATGCTAGTAACTTGTTAATCATGCTAGCTAAATGTAAGTAACATGTTAATCATGTTAGCAACATGGTAATAAACTTGTTATTCATGTTAAAAACATGCTAGTAACATGCTAACCATGTTAGCAACATGATAGTAACTTACCAATCATGCTAGTAAAAATATTTTAATGCTAGCAACATGCTAGTAACTTGTTAATCATGCTAGTTAAATGTAAGTAACATGCTAATCATGCTAGTGAAGTGCTAATAATGCGAGAAACATGTTAGCAACATGCTACACACTTGCTAATCATGGTAACAACGTGCTTATCTGTCTATATATGATCTGACTGTAATGTTACTATTTCTAACTATTTCAGACTGAAAACTTAAAGTTAAACTTTAAACTCATAGCATGTTACTAGCATGATTTCTATAAACTACTTTAAACTTTCTAGCTAGGCTTTTTCAAGCCAAACATTTACAAACTTTATTATCTAGTAACATTATTATCATATTCTCTGTCTGGCTTCAGGACATTTATTTTTTCATTATTATTTTTTAATGCATTATTTTAATACTGCAAGGATGTATTTACTGTAATTGAAGGAGACCGTAAATATATTTATAATTATATTTAATAATAATAAATATGATTATATTTTAAATAAATTCAGCAATGTGTTTAAACTGTTTTTAGGAAATTAAAAAAAAGCAATCTTGAGCATATTGTAGTGATTTCTAAAGGGTCATGTGACACTGAAAACTAGAGTAGCAATGCTGAAAATTTGATTTAATTTTTTTGAATTCTAATAAAATATTTGAATTATTTGCGAAAATGTTTTTACGGTAGTACCATTATTTTAACTAACAAAATATTTTTGTTTTGTTTTTTACTGTAATTTTTACCTGTATACATTTATAGCAGACGCTTTTATCCAAAGCAACTTACAATTGAGGAATATACTAAGTAATGCATATAGACACAGGAAGTGCTAGCAATACACAGTTAAGTCATTGTTCAGAGTAAATCCTAGCTAGACAGGGAGAGGTTAAGGAAAGAAAGCTTTTTTATTTTTTTTAAGGAAAGAAATTTTTTTTGTGTGCGTGTTTTGTTTTTTAAAACAAGTAAATTAGTAGTCGCCACACCACATAACTGCACATTGCATAAACCAAAATTTCTCCGCTTCTTTGGGATATAGTTAGACTGTATTTGTAGAAATTGCTTAAACCCTAATGCAGTAAAGTGGAATTCAGTTGCTTTGATGCTACAAATTGCTGTCAGTGTAAGCGTTCCATTAGATTTAACATTCATCACCGGTAAAATGCCCAGCTTTGCACCACACGCTGGGCGTTGTCAATCCTAAAGGATCTTTTAACCTCTCTCTTCAGTCCATTTGAAATGTTTGTGAGTGTTAAAGTGCTTCCTCTGCTTTCCTCCTCAGCCCGAGAACTTGCTGTTGGCCAGTAAGATGAAAGGAGCAGCAGTGAAGCTGGCTGATTTTGGGCTGGCCATCGAGGTGCAGGGAGATCAGCAGGCCTGGTTTGGTAAAGAACAACACGCTTCCTACTCTCATTTATTATTCCCCAACATGCTAAAATACATGCTTGTATGTCATTCTGGTGTTTCCTTTCTCTTGATATGCTCAGATACTTGTTACAAAGACTTTTTCTAGAAAATATCCCCAGCTCAAATTTATGATTGTGTTAATATTTCTCCTTAAAGACATAAATAGTAGTGAAACCACATATAAAATGTCATGTTTAGTAACGAAAACACTATCTTAGCCACATTTAAATCCAGAATGATAACAATTCAGACGACCTTATATTATAGAGCTGTTGTTAATTTAGCTATTTGTAATTACAACGTCTATTTAAATCTTTTTCCTACTACTTACAATCACTTTTGAGGATTTTTAGATTTAAATTTTGTGCTTGTCCCCATAATGCTTGGATATTGTGGGTGGTTTGGACCATTTGTGAATACTTCTTATGCTTTGCGCACATTTTTACTACTGATGCTTTAGATTTGACAGGATTTTCCCCCTCAAAACTGTGCCGATTCCCTCTTGTAATGTTCTTTTAGTTTATCTTAAAAGGATGTTCCCGCTCCATTACCTCTGGTCTGAAACGGATTGGGATGGCCATGAAGGCTTATTTTCAGGCTGTGCCGAATGCCAGTCTTAGCCCATTTCATGTTTAGCTTTCACAATCATTCCTGTTGGTGTGTGAAAGACCCTTCAGCTTTGAAAATGTCCTCCTTGAGCTCTCTTTCCTGGATTAAACCATCAGGCAGTGTTCTCTCGGGCCTTGTGGCCCCCTACTGGCCACTGCTTGTTTCTGCTGCCGTGAGATAGCTGTTGCTTTAGTGATAATCAAGTATCAGTACAGCTTTCTTCAGTTGTAAATAGGTAATCATCTTGTTTTTGACTGTGCTTGTGACTGACCGTGTTGTAGGCAAGCTACATGATTGGACGGGACATAATTATGTTACCATTGTTGTTTAAAATCCACCCATTTCTAGCCCGCTTCATTCTCGCCAGTGCTTGAGGGAGGCAGCCATCTTGGCACGTCACCATTTTGGCTCTAAATGGTTCTGGCGTATGGAGAAATGAATCTATCAAACTATCCACACACACCTGCTTGGAATTATTAGCATTTTAGTGAATATTAATTGGCTGAGCTACTTTGCCTCCAGGCGGCTGTAGTTTGAATTCACTTAATCTTATTCTCCTACTGCAGAATGGTCACTTCAACCTGTTTTTGTCACAGGTTTTGCTGGCACACCTGGCTACCTGTCTCCAGAGGTGTTGAGGAAGGATCCCTACGGCAAACCTGTGGACATCTGGGCCTGTGGTGAGTTTTCAACAGGGTCTTTAATCATTAGACCTCTTGCATATTCATTCCGCTCGCTGCGTTAACAGGTTGCAGTATTCATTCTGCTTCGCAGTGCAGTGCTCGGTAGAGTTTCGGCACCAAGCCTGTTTTTGCTGCTGAACTCAGCAGAAAGTACGGTGCAAATGTATGACAGACCTTCTTGTCAATACATGCTTTTTGTAGCAACTTTGAATGAAACACTTAACCATCGTTTGAAACAAGGACATCAGACTGCAAGTTTTACATGAAATAAGAAGACAATGATTAGATGCTAGTTAATAGGGTTGGGGTATTATGTAGAACATTATTAAAAAACTAATTTACCATTTGGTCTTAAATATGCGATTGTTTATTACGCATACCTTATTTTAATTATAAACACACGACTAGACATGTGACAGTATTCAGTAATGGTATATAACACGATAATGAATATGCACAATATTGTATGCACTTCAAAACACCATGAATAATTATTTACTATGAAAGCTTCTGTAGCAAATGTAGTTGTTGCTCGTTGTTAATGTTGGTGCATTAAGGTTAACTTACAAGATTGTATTGTAAAATGTTACCTTTTGGTCTTTATAATTGGACTTTTGTCTGTGTGAAATGTTTGTGCGTTGCTTTATTGCTTTTAAATGTTCAGTTCTTTTTGTTGAATAAAAAAAGTGATTAATAAAAAGTGGTTTAAACAACTAAATTTCAATGTTTTGATAAAACAATGTCGTGATTAAACCCTTAACAATATTTTACTGTAATGCTATCAACATAGAACTCTCTTTCTTTACTTTACAGGTGTAATCTTGTACATTCTGTTAGTGGGCTATCCTCCATTTTGGGATGAAGATCAACACAAGTTATACCAGCAGATCAAGGCTGGAGCCTATGATGTAAGTACAGCTGTCCTCGGATGGAGCCAGTCTTCATCTGATTGGTCTTTGAATGCGCTATCAAGTCTTTCAACTGAGGCATTTACTGGGAGTGTCAAAATTCTTTGCTTTCTACATTTCCTCTGGCCACATTTCTGTCAAATTTGCATGGATGTTTGAAGCGGCGTTTTACTTTAAAATCGTATTTTTGGGTGTTTCTAATTAGTCCAGTCCTGTGAACTCATCAAGCCGTTTCATAAATGAGTCTAGTGAGGCTTGTTTAATTTTAGACTGCACATCACAAGGCCTTTCAGAAAATCACTGGAAGATCCCAGCAGGATACCATTAACATTTCTTATGAATGTTGGGGAAATCTTTTGGAATAAAATTCAAGGCAGAGCTATTTTAAAAAAAATGTTTAAACCATTGGCAGTAATAGGGAAAGAGGGGTAGAAGATGCAAATAAAGAATAAAAGCAAATTAGAAAATTAAATAAAATTAAAACTATTTTTTGTTTTTTTTACATAACGTAACATGAATTTAATATTAAATAAAAAACTTAACATATCATACATTTAAAATAAAATACACCATGTAATCAAATGCTGAAACAATTAATAAATGAGCTGGAATTTTATATTATTTTGTAAATAATAAAACTTTTTCATTTGAACTTGATCATATTTTCCTATTTATTTTATTTAGTAAAATCAAATAAAATAGGATTCCAGCTTATTGCTTAATTGTTGCTGCATGATTTGATTACAGCAGATGTCGCAAGGTCTCTGCAACACACACTTGTGATCCAACTGCCTGTTTAATTTCTGATTGGGTGTGATTTAGAGCTACTGGTTCTGTTATTGATTATGTCAGGCCCTCCCTGACGCATTGCAGAGAGATGAGCTTTGCTTGGAAACCACTGCCTCTTGTCTCAGAGTGTGTATGCTTGTTTGCTTTTGTACGTGTGTGTGTATTTTTCAACGGTCCCATCTCTTGCATCACAGTCTCACACCCTCAGACGTATGTGGCAGGACATGTGAGTGAGCGACTGCCCCAGAGAGGCGTTCGTTCCATTTAAAATTTATGTGACTAATAAAAGGGAGGAGGTGATGGAACTGCGACCTTATTGTGAAAATGGAGTGCATGCGTGTTACACTGTCACAGTGTTGGGCAGGCCAGGTCAGTTCAGCTCAGGGATGGACAATATGACAAATCCTTTATCAGAGTGTTGTTATTTTTGCTGAAAATATAAGCACAAAATGGTTTTTAGGTCAAGCACCCTTAGGAGGATGGAGTGTCATAATGGGGACCAGATAAAACGTGTAGAGTTCCATATTAATGTATTTTAATATTTTTTTAGGATGCAAAGGCATTAAAATGACCAATACTCATGCTCAGAGTCATATAACTGGACGTTATAAAAATAAAGCTGCAGTGGTAGGTAAGCAGAACTGCGTGCATCTTGCAGAAGAACATTTTAGCCAGAGCTGCTGCTACTTGTTTATATCTTACACCAATCACACAGGTACTGTGAATTTTATTTATTTATATATATATATATATATATATATAAAAATTATAAATAGAAAAAAAATTGCTTTTAAACTAATGCTCACCACAGCTAAGCAAAATGCAGTAAAAGCTGTAATATTACCGTTTAAAATAGCTGCTTTTCATTTTTAATATATTTCAAATTGTAATTTATTCCTGTTATGGCAAATCTAAATTTTTTGCTGCCATTATGTTTTATTCATCAAAAAATGAACCTTCAGAAATCATATTTGAAAGAAAGCTTATTTGTTGCTCAATAAACATAAAAAAAATGTGTAGTAAAAGTGGTTTTGTTTAATATTTTGTAAAAACTGTAACACATCCTATGATTACCACAAGGTTCAAAAGAACAACTTTTATTTAAAATAGTCCTTTGTAAAATTTATAAATGTTTTAACTGTCACTTAAAGGGATAGTTCACCCAAAAATGAAAATTTGATGTTTATTAGTTTACCCCAAGGGCATCCAAGATGTAGGTGACTTTGTTTCCTCAGCAGAACACAAACAAAGATTTGTAACTTTAACCGTGGCAGTCTGGTAGTCATTTAATGGAAGTGGATGGGCTCCAGACCTAACAGATGTACGTTTCTGCGCAGCATTAAACACGTTCTTATGTGTAAGAACATATTCATCAGCCAGAGCAGCAGCAGCAGAACATTTAAGAATTTTTTGCTCTTTTAAATAAGTTACAACACGTTCTGGCAAGCAGTTTTTAAATTCTTCTAAAAGAATCAGCTCATGGAGCTCTTCGTAAGTTTTTGCCTCCATAGAAGCACACCACCTATCAAACATTGATTCCGCAAACGAATTACAAAAGATGGCGGAACCAGCGGGCGGCCTGGCAGGAGTTGCAGGTGTGCTCACCCAACTTTTATGTCTGTTCTCATCCACACCGTCGAAAGGAGCGGAAAAATGCAAAGATCGTATCCATACTATAAAAAACAAGTACCTGTGACGGTTAAATAAGGAGGAAACAGTTCTGCAGATGCAATTAAAAGTTTATTGACAAGGTCAATCCAATAAGAGAGTCTTTTAGATGAGGAGCAGCATAAGCTCAGCGAGCTATGCTTAATGATGATCAGCGTAGGCTCAGCGAGCTAA
>JAUCMU010000021.1:12242125-12252207 GCA_032275025.1 Enteromius treurensis | reverse complement strand
TCGTGTCTTAAGACATCAATGTATCGTCACGAGCCGCAGGGTGTAATCTGGATTTGTCTGTGAATGTTTTTTTTTTTTTACTTTGAAAGGTCTGGTGCAAGGTCTGGATCCCCTCCACTTACATTATATGACTACCAGACTGCCACGGTTAAAGTTAAAAATCTTTGTTTGTGTTCTGCTGAGGAAACAGTCACCTAAATCTTGGATGCCCTGGGGGTAAGCTAATGAACATCAAATTTTCATTTTTGGGTGAACTATCCCTTTAAGGGCTGAAAAATCTGTGAATTGCAAATAATTGCTTCCAAAATAAAAGTCTCTTTAAACATAATATATTGTGTGTGTACTAAGTACTTAGTATTAATTACTTAACTAGTCATTTCTTATTGGATGATTGGATCTCGACAGGCTAACACATTGTAATACACTATATACTGTAAGAATCAACCTGGCAAACCTCACAATGAACTCACTTCTTATTCATGTAAGCACAATCAGTGAGGTGTCTTCATCTGTCTGTCATTGCTCCTACTGGCCATGTGTTCACGTTTGGATGTGCCATCCGCAATCCTTAGTGTCCGTCTTTGCTGAAGCAGCGCACAGCGGTGCAAAAACGCCCCACCCATGACATGTATTAACTGTGCCCTGAGCCAAAAGCGCAGCTGAATCAGTGTGTGTAAGGACTTATGAGCACCTGCGGTGTTTCTAAGTACAATCCACACGCTCGTTTTAGCTGATGCAACACAGCTTGATGCGCAAAACAAATTATACTTCCTGGAACCTGCCCAAGGTTTTCTTGGAACAGACAATGGATTTGAATGGCCACATTAAGATCTCCTGGTACGAAAGAGGAGGTGTGACACACGTTCAACACGGATACAGACACAGCTTTTTATTGGCTAATTACGACTGCAATTTTCTCTAGTTATGGGCTGCAATGAAGCCACGAGGTGTGAAATGCGCAGGCAACATGTTTCAAGCACCAGCCGTGCCGAATAGGCCGACAATAGGAGGACTGACTGCCGTGACTCATTGGATCCTGTATGCTGCCTTGATACGTTAAATTTCATTAGGCCCTGGTGCAGGGCGCTCTGTATGTGTGTCGGTACATCTTGTGGTGTGAAAAGCTCTCTAGGCTTCCTCCTGCATTTAGATTGCATATCTAACGCTCGCTCATGATTTGTGCCCCCACAGTTTCCTTCTCCAGAGTGGGACACGGTCACCCCTGAGGCTAAGAACCTCATCAACCAAATGCTGACCATCAACCCAGCTAAGAGAATCACCGCTGAGCAGGCCCTCAAGCACCCATGGGTCTGTGTAAGTTATCTATGCTGAGTTATCTCTACATTTTCCACAAGCTCCAAGCTAGAAAAATATATTGGGGGCATCTGAGCTCTTTTAGAGTTGAATATAAAAGCATATTTCAGCTTTCGTATTCACATATTCTGTGGTCTCAGAGTAGGTAATAGCTAAGGAATACAGTAGTGCATTTGGTATGAAAATGATTTACTTGTCTTGTTTCAAACATGTTTGATTTCGGATAACTTTTGAGTAAAATGCTGGTTACTACTTATTTTATAACTGCAATGAATTGACTCTGGAGCTTTTTTGAGCTCCTAAAATAGTGCAGAAGCACTAGGGCTGCACAATTAATGACATTTTATGCATGATTATTTCTGCTTTTCTTGATTAATCCTAAAAACGATTTTTTTTTCCGCCTGACATCTCCTAGACTCCAGGGGTTGCCAGATTTCAAGAAATTTTGGTTTTGGGTGAAATGTAGAATAAAATTTCTCCTGTGAAAACAATTGTGATTATCACCATTATAATCAAAGTGATCATGATTATCAGTTTAACTATTATCTTTAAGCCCCGAAAACACCATAAATATAATTCATACAACTTATGTTCCGTTTCATGAGTCTTGGAAGATTAGCAATGTCTGATTTATGAATAATCTTTTGAATCAGTTCTTTTGGTTTAATGATTTGTTAATGATTTTATCTTGAGATGAATAGACTATGAATGAATAACATAAATACCTCTTTCAAGACTATTGTATGACTTCAGAAAACTTGGAATAAGTTGCATAGACTACATTTATGGTATTATTGCATCTTTCTAAAAAACGGCCAACTCCTAATTAATTTAATGGTGACAAGTATATTATTAGGTTTAATAGGTTATTTAGTGTTCCATACAATAATGAAAGTCATAGGGGACCACTTGAGGGTGGATAAATAATGAATGATGGATGAACTGTGCATGGATGAACTGGTTCAAATACTTTGATAGTGCTGATGTGCAATATTTTTCTCTGTCTCGCATTTGCTCGTTTCAGCAACGGTCCACAGTGGCATCCATGATGCATCGCCAAGAGACCGTGGAGTGCTTGCGCAAGTTCAACGCTCGCAGAAAACTCAAGGTACGGCATGGATTTGAAGGGCCCTTAGACTACCTCCAATCTTCTTCCCTCGGGTAATTAGTGCTGAAAGTCATGTTGCCATTGACTAAACACTCCATTTTTCTCTGTCTTTGTTCAGGGAGCCATTCTCACTACTATGCTGGTTTCTAGAAACTTCTCAGGTGAGTTCCCTCATTCTCCTGGGATCAGGTAGGAAAGTGCAAAGTCATGGATGAACTTTGCCCACCTGTTGGAAGTCTTGCTCCAGTTTTCACTTAAAAATATTTGAACGGCTGGCTCGATAATTAAATGGAGGGAGAATTCACTTGGGATCTAGAGCTTTGGATTACAGGAGTATAACGTTTTGGATTATTCTGCTTCAAATCTCAATTTCTGAACTGTTAAGGCAGTAAAGGAATATCAGTAACTTTCTCTTCAGTTAACTTATTGAATGGAAGATGTTTACGGTTTGTTCAGGTGATATAGCAGGTTTGAAAGCTTTAGCTTGTCGTTTTTATTCTAGACCTTGATTCCTTATAACAGCGGTTCTCAAACCTGGTCCTCGCGCCCCACTGCTCTGCATATTTTGCGTGTCTCTCTTTGTTAACGCACCTGATTCTGATAATCAGCTCATTAAAAGAGAGCTCCGTGCATGAGCTGTGTTCCAATTGACATGTAACATACGAAATGTGCAGAGCGGTGGGCGTGAGGACCGGGATTGAGAAACGCTGCCTCATAATAAACAAAGGTAATTTGTTCAGTAGTGGGATTGAAAACAGTTCCATAGCTTCTCCCAACTCAACGCCTCTCTGTCCAATAGTGGGCCGGCAGCATACCAGCCCTGCTGCTCCCACCACAAGCACTGCCGCGCTTGCACAGGAAGGTATGTGAGAGTGCATTTCCTCACCTCGCCACTAGGGGGCCCAGCGAGCCCCCTCCACAATGCCTCCAAACCCCTGCCCTCCCTTTGCTCTGCCCAATCAGCATGCAGCCAATGAGAAGCCTGCCTCTTTTGCCATCATTTGCATAAACTTAGGGTCTTCACTCTCATAAACGATGTCTGCTGTGTAGTCTTGGGAGACTTTCTCACTTTTAAAAGGATAGTGGCCTGCAGAATTTCCATCTCTCACATACACGTCATGCATTTGAGCGATGTGTTTAAGAGTTTTTGGGATAGCATGTCCTTTTTTTTCAGCCATGTTTTTATACTGCTTTGCTTTTACATGACCATGTAACTTTAACAATCATCTAGCTAGCTTCTAAGTATTAGAATAGGTGCAGTGCTCTAATATGGGTCAAATAAATTAAAAGATTGTTAAAGGAATAGTTTACCCAAAAATTCAGTAATTATTTACTTCTGATCTGTATGAATTTCCTTGTTCTGTCGAACACAAAGGAAGATAATTTGAAAAAAAGAGTTTGTAACCAGGCTGTTTTGAGTCACCATTGACTTCCATAGTATTTTTTCAATGATGACCAAAAACAGCCTGGTTACAAACTTTCTTCAAAATATCTTCCTTTGTGTTCGACCGAACAAGGAAAGTAATGCAGATTTGGAACTACTCGAGTAAATAATGACCGAATATTCATTTTTGGGTGAACCATTCCTTTAATGCTACAGGACAGTTATGGGTCATTCTCAAAAATGTTGCTTTCTCATATTATATTACATTATTTTCTAGTATATTGCATTTTTTTAAGTAATGCATCTAAACTCGCACAACTTTAAATAATCGATGTAATCCAGTGTAAATTATACTTGTGAAATATTTAATTTAATTAAAATTGGTGGCCAAATCACCATTTGCTGTAACTAAATTTCATAGTAGTATACTAGTCCACAAGCAAAATCAAGAAAAATACTCAAATATGAAACTATTTTCCAGTTTTTAATAAGGCATTCCGTTATATAGAAAGATTGGAATAGGAAATCTTAATTATCTGACCTTTTTTTTTTTTTGACTGACCTTTGTTTGTTACCATGTTTTGAGAATGACTCTTATAGCAAGTATTATAGCTTTTGTTCAGCTTTCAAAAGGTCTGTACTCTTTTTCTACGTGTGAACAAACAATGTCTCGTTTCATTTCGCAACTGTCCCCGGTTCAATTTACACACGGCGTCTCTAGGCAAAACAATCCAATCAATAGCGCTGCACTGCATTCATGTTAACAATCGCCACCATGAGACCCACCATCGGCCGGCATGTATTATCGTCTGCATGGAGTAAAAAAATGCAAATGTCGCTGCTCCTTCTTTGATTAGACTTTCTCTTTTTTTTCTCTCTGTCTGGCTTTGTCCCTCTCGATTAAATTGCTTCAGCCCTTTTTGGCTCCTTCCTTCCCTGCTGATCAGCTTACTGGTGTTTTGTGCTATTGGGTTAAATGGCATTTAAGTGAAGTCTGCTTTAGCTGCGGTTATAGGACCCCGGTCACGAGTCTGTGCTCAGCTCACCTCGGTGCTCTCCTCCTCAGACAGAATAAAGAGGTTTGGAGGGGATGGAGGTTTTTTTAGATCGGTGTCCTGTGTCGTCAACTAAAGCAGACCCTTGCAGCCTAGCCAAGCCACCATTGCCCTACCACTCTCCTTTCAACTCTTCCTTCTCCCCTCGCCAAGAGCGCAGGGGCTTAACCACACGGACGGGCAGGAGCGGGGTTGGCTTGCTGCCAGTCGTCAGACCCCATGTAGCCGGCGCAAGGGTCCGCTGAGCGCCAGGTGGTCTGCGGGGAAGGAGGCCCTCTGGAGGGCAGATGGACAACACTGTTGACAGTGTCTCTGAGTCAGGAGAAAGCGGAGAGAAGATGTCTGGTTCCAGTTGTTGTCTGATCAAAATTGAATTGTCTTGCTCTTTCCAAAAGTGTTAGACATCTGTCTGTCAGTTTCAGCAAATGTCAGCCAGCTGCCATTTTCAACAAGCTGTGTCTGAGCAGCTGTCAGCATTGCGAGAATATTCATATGTACAGTACGTGATGGTCAAAGGAGAACAATTAAGAAAAATTGGAGCATCTGCTCAGATCCTCCAGAATTATAGAAGCCTAACAAGAGCCCTTCGCTGTGTTATTGAACCTGTAAAAATGTACTGCTTCTGTTGTTGTGGTTGTTAGTCATATGTTAGAGTCTTCTCTTACTGTTCCTGCAAGATTTATACTATACAAGGTACAGGAGCATTAACTTACCTGTCTGTTGGCATTTCTGTTAAAGGAGTATGCAACCTGGATGCTGCTGGGAAAATGCAATTCTAATATTTTTTGATGTTTAGTTTTATTTGTGGCCTCAATACATCAGAAAATCCCATTGGAAGGGCAGTACTGTATACATTTTTTTTACTATTGAAGGACAAGTCCTAGAGTTTAAAGTTGTTTTTAACCTGGAATATTCCTTTAATGTTCTTTTGAGCCGTCCAATCAATGCTCTTCATCAGTTCTTGGCTTCAACTAGTACTGTAAGTGTTTATAACTCTTTATATTACTATTACTAAAGCCAGTTCTCCAGTTGTTGTAAGATGTTAACCAATAACCAGTAATGACATTTCATCAATGTTTCTTCATTCCTTAAGAGCTTTTTATTCTATGACTCTCCAATAGGTTACAAAGATAAGGCATGTCATGTCGGCTGTGTTGCCTGTAAATCTGTAATATACCATTTGTTGCTTGCACACATCTGATTTAAAGGTGTATTGAATCTTTTAATGGCTTTTACTAGTTCAATATGCTGTCTCCAAGACCTTTTCACCTAAAGCCTGAAGCATTATTTAACAGGGGTGTGAATATTTGATTCAGTTCTTATTCTTTACTTATTCATTCAGTACATCAAAGCGTTTGAACATTGAAAATCTAGATATTTATCAAGAATTGTGCAATTAATGCATTATGCAGTTATTAAATTCTGTAATCATTGGTATGAAGTTTGATTGATCTGTTCACCCCTGTTATTTAAACTGCGGTAGGATCTTTTTGAATATTTTAGCAAAATATAAATGCCTAATCTTTAAGTCATTGAAGACTGCTGCACTGTTTTGCACTTTGTTTGAAAATGATTTCTTTCTCCCTCTATAATTCATTTCCACTCAGCATCAATTGTGGTATGACTGCAGTGTCCTGGGGTCCCAAATCCATCTGATTATTGCGCTGTGTAACGGAAGACTGCTGGCTCGGCTTTCCCAGTCACAGTCTGTGAATCCTATGAGACATAGTTAGATATGTGAGAGACAGTGGAATGGTTATGAGTTGAGGTCTAGCTTTATGACTCCCTCATCAGTGCATTGCATTATGGAACTCGTGGTTTAATCCCGTTGGCACTGCATGGCTGACCGTATGGTGAATTGCATCCACCACCCAGCACCTCTCACCCTCATGATTAGTGAAGCATGAAAGCAGGACTACAATGCAAACAATGCCTGCTATGCCAGCTTGTCCTCTCTGCTACTAAATGGTTTTTGTTTTCTTCTTAAACTTGCCATGTTTTCTTCCCGTTTCTGTACGGAAGGTAAGGTGCTAAACAGGAATATCGAATGAGGTTTTTATTTATTTTTTTATTTTATTGAGGGTTTACAGGCCTTACACAAGTCATTTGATTGTGCTCTGAGGGATTCTGAAGTGTATCGGGGGCCATTTCCCTTACACTGACTCAAGACCTCTCCAACATGCCCTCTGGGAAATAACAGTTGCAGTTAAAGGAAAAATCAATTGCGTATATTAGGCATGATTTTCCCTCATTACGCCTGCAGCCGCAAATGGAGAATAAATGTATTCTCTTTATCTGCTCTCTGATTGGTAAAAAAAAAAAAAATGGAATAAAACGGGCAATTTATTCCAAGGTTGTGCAATTGGTTCATTTTAAAGGGGTTATATAATGCATTTATCAGTGTTAAAAACGGTTGTGCTGCTTAATATTTTTGTTGAAACAATTTTTGTCACAATATGTTTTTATACAGTACAATATTTCAGTGATCTCTCTTAAAGATCGAAGAAAATTATATATTAAAGATATAACCCCTTTAAAGCAAATTTCCCTATTTTTTTCATTTGCAATAAGTTTATCAAATACTATTACCTACATCTCACAAAGCTTTATATGTCTTTGGATTAAAACTGATATATATATAGATCTGTGGGAAATGTCTCCTGTCGTAAAAAATAATGCTAGTCAGCATTACCTCCCCAAACCCTGTATGCTAATGAATGACGGAATGCAAGCCAGCAGTTTGTTAATTGTTTTATATGGGATTTTATTTGAAGTATGTGCAGATGTGAGCATTCTGTCGGTTTTGTCACTCGAGCTGTATGTAGTAATTTAGGCTTTCTCTGTTCCCTACAGCGTGCAAAAGTTTACTCAACAAAAAGGCAGATGGAGTCAAGGTATGTTCCCTATTTACCTACTTTCTCCCGGAGGTTGAGATATTTTGTAATATTTCCAGCAGCTATGTGTTTGAGGTTCCCGCATCTACCAGAGCTTTCCATTAATGGGTTTTAAATGAATACACAAAAGCATATTGCTACATGTAGGCAGTACTTGTGCTCTGAAACTATTAAAAAGATTAGCAGTACAAGCCATGTGTTCCCTGAGCAGATCTACTAATTAGACTGTGTTTTAATAATATAATATAACACAATATTCCATGAAATGTCCAAAAGTAATCATCGCTTTCTCTCTGAATGATGGCTAACTTTGTAGAGTCATCTTCCTGGCGCATGCAATTCTTCTGTTGTGTGATTTCAAACTACCATGGCTGGCATCGGCTCGGATCATGTCCCTAGTAATGTCATCTCTCTGAAAAGGAAGTTGTATCTGTCCTCTCTATTTCAGCCCCAGACAAACAACACTAAAAACAGTGTAGTGAGTGCTGTAGTGAACGCCATGAAAGAAAGCAACACAACCTCTTCTACACCGATGGTACCTCATCTACATTTAACTCTTTTATTTATTTATTTTTTTTAACCCATCTACTCATCTGACCGTATCCCATAGTACAGTACATAATCAAGTGTTTGCAATAGTGTTTGGCGCATGTCAGAAGTTTTTGAAACAATTTTGCATGTTATAAAATAGCTCCGTCCTGTAGTTTTGCTGTGCACTAGTTGGTTTTCCCCTTGTTTTATTGTTTTGTTTTGTGTGGAGCGCTCGTGTCCTCTCGAAGCACGTCTGGTACATGTTGTGGTGTTTTATAAACATGTCATTAGGAGTGATTTGTTCTTGCCCTTAAGCTACTGGTTTATGCCCTTCCTCGCTCTTCTTGTCCTTAGTTTGCCTTCCAAGGCATATTCACACCTCAAACAAAATATAGTAATCAAACGAGAGTGTCTGTGACATTTAACAGTACAAACATGGTGATTACAAATAACCAGTAAGACAAGAATGTGAGCCAAGTCACCTTAAAGAATAGAATAAATATATGGATGTCAGCAAGTAACACGGTGATCCGTGTCGGAGTGCATAAACCAGTCACAGTAAAGATGCAGAATCCCACACAGAACGCTGTCAGCCGTTTGGCTGTGTTGGAAACTAGCAGTGTCCCCTGGAGGTTTTAAAAAAAAAAAAAAGGGAAAGTGGATTGACACTTCACATGGGCCTTGTTTGCTTGACTGCCCAAATAGCTGAGCAAAGAGCATCCTGGGACCTCCGAAACAATCCATTAAGAGCACAAGTTAACCCTCGACCCCTCCTGAGGCCTTAAAATGCCTCCGCAGTGCTGATGGACAGCTAGCAACCACTGGGCTATCAGACACATAAAAGGCAACAGAAGCCACAATTGGAATAATTTGTGTAATGTTTACTTTTTTGAGATTTCAGCTTGTGAGAATAACTGAAATGAAATCTGGGGAAAAACATATAATCCAGAAATTGCTCGCCTTCAAAGTAGATCTTTTACTTTTATGATCCTCCCATCCTGTGGTTTGAGTAGGATTTCAGTTGAATTTGAGAAACTGCATCTTTTAATCATCGTGACGCATGCTGTCTATTGTTTTTATAAGTGTACGCGTGTGGTCTGTTTTCTGTAGTGAGCCGCCTTCAAGTTCATCATAAACCCAACCTTGTGTTCATTTTTTTCATTAAGTACTTGACTAGTAAGACCGTTATTTCTTGATTTGATCACAGAATCCTCAATTTGTGTCTTGGTCAAGACAGTCACAGCAGCTTTAAAAGTGTTTGTGTGTGTATTACTGAAGGATGTTGCGTTTAACCAGATTGTTGTGGATGGGTTATTACCTTAATGATGATTTGAAATCTTGTTGAATTTTACAGGAGCCACAAACTACAGTCGTGCACAACCCTGTCGATGGACCCAAGGTACATTATTCAAGAGCAAGGGATGGAGAATGGATTCACAAATTGCTCTTTGCCCTGTTTTCTAAATGACTGATCAAATGTTGATTGAAATTTAGTTTTTATTTTATTAAGACGCTAAATATGTCTGGCCCTAATTCTTTGTTATTTTAGTATTATTAACATACTATTACAGTTTTTATTCATATTTTGAATTAGTTTATATTTTTAACATTTTGTTGAAGTAATTTGTTTTTTTTACATTTTGAATAATTTCACGTTTAAATTGTGTATGTTTGTATATGTATATGTATATGTGTGTGATACATACATATATATATGGTTTTAGTACACTTAAAGGTGCTCTATGCGATGTTGCAGGATTTTAGCTCGATTTCATTTTTATCTCAAACCGTATGCA